>JAJTUO010000059.1:0-210390 GCA_021399455.1 Flagelloscypha sp. PMI_526
AAGGTTTCTGGCGAGCAAAAAAAAGGTAAGTCACATGATCGTGTGTGTGTGTTTCGGTTCTAATTTTCTGCACAGATTTTCTCTGCAAGCGTGCCATGTGCATTATCCCTGTAAACACCTAGGCATTTGTGGACTTGTTGCAAGCTCTGTTGTCGCCGTTCAGGCTGTGGTCATTACCGTTCCTTCCCGCCTTTGTCAACCAACGTTCATGCGGCCACTGTCCCGTTCCTTCTGCTGTTGACATTGTTCTTACCTGATTGGTATCAAATTCGGCACCACTTGCTCCTGCGTTGGCGTCTGGCACAATGATCGAGTACAAATCATCGCCAACGACCAAGGAAACAGGACGACGCCATCCAACATCTCCTTCTCTGAGCGTCTTAACGAAGACGCTGCAAAAAATCAGTTTTCTACGGACTCTATAAGCACATAAGTCTACTTTTCCTTCTTTTGATGATCACATTTGATTCTAATTTTTTCAGCAGGCTCTTTGATGCCAAGCGCCTCATCAGCCGCACATTCGATGATGCTGAGGTGCAATCAGACATCAAGCACTTCCCCTTCAAGGTCATCAACAAGGGCACCAAGCCTTACGCTAGGGTCGAGTACCGAGGAGAGGACAAAGAATTCGTACGTTCATTTCTTTAATTTTTCTCATTTCCAGACTCTGACCATAAATTTTCTAGTCGCCTGAAGAAATTTCATCCATGGTCCTCACGAAGATGAAGGAGACCGCTGAGTCCTACCTTGGTGGAACTGTTTCTAGCACCGTCGTCACCGTCCCTACCTATTTCAACGACTCCCAACGACAAGCCACCAAGGATGCCGGTACTATCGCCGGTCTCAACGTCCTCCGTATTATTAACGAACCCACCGCTGCCGCCATCGCTTACGGTCTCGATAAGAAGATCTCCAGCGAGCGAAACATTCTCATCTTCGATCTTGGTGGAGGAACATTCGATGTCTCTCTTTTGACTATTGAGGAGGGTATCTTCGAGGTCAAGGCCACCGCAGGTGATACCGACTTGGGAGGTGAAGATTTCGACAATCGTTTCGTCAACCACTTCGTACAAGAATTCAAACGCAAGCACAAGAAGGGTAAGTCACATGATCGCATCCCTTTGTTCTCCGATTCTAATTTTTCTTTGCAGATCTTTCCTCCAACCCTCGTGCTCTCCATCGTCTACACACTGCCTGTGAGCGTGCCAAGCATACTCTTTCTCTTTGAGGGCGTTGACTTCTACACTTCCTTCACCCGTGCCCGTTTCGAGGAGCTCTGCCAGGACCTCTTCCGCAGCACTCTCGACCCCGTCGAGAAAGTCCTTCGCGACTCAAAGATCGACAAGTCCAATGTCCACGAGATTGTCTTCGTCGGCGGCTCTACCCGTATTCCCCGTATCGTGGAGCTTGTGTCTGACTTCTTCAACAGCAAGGAGCCCAACAAGTCCATCAACCCTGATGAGGCTGTTGCATACGGCGCCGCTGTCCAGGCCGCCATTCTTTCCGGCAATACCTCAGAGAAGACCAGGATCTCCTCTTGCTCAACGTTGCCCCTCTTTCCATGGGTATCGAGACTGCCGGTGGTGTCATGACTGCCCTCATTAAGCATAACACCACTGTGCAGACGAAGAAGTCAGAGACCTTCTCTACATACTCCGATAACCAGCCCGGTGTGCTCATCCAGGTCTTCGAGGGTGAGCGTGCCCGTATGAAGGACCACAACTTGCTCGGCAAGTTCGAACTCTCTGGTATTCCCCCAGCTCCTCGTGGTGTCCCTCAATTTGAAGTTATCTTCGACATCGACGCCAACGGTATTCTCAACATCCCTGCGTCTGACAAGTCGACCGTTAAATCTAACCGCATCACCATCACCAACGACAAGGGTCGCCTGTCGAAGGAGGAGACCGAGAGGATGGTTGACAAAGCCGAGACGTACAAGGTATGTGGATTTTCTCATTTAACTTTATTACCTGATGCTAACTTTCTTTCCTATAGCTGAGGATGAGGCTGCCGCTTCACGCATCCAGGCTAAGAACGGTCTAGAATCTTAATGCCCACAACCTTCGTAACTCCATCAACGACGAGAAGCTTGCCGACAAGTTCGAGCCTGCGGACAAGACCAAACTCACTACTGCTGTCGACGAAGCCATCTCATGGCTTGACAACTCTCAGGAGGCGTTGAAGGAGGAGTACGAGGAGCGACCGAAGGAGCTTAAATCTGTTGCCAAGTAAGTTTTATTGTCACTGTTTGCTTTCAAACCAGACGCTGACCCTCACTTTTCTAGCCCCATCATGCAAAAACTCTATCGACGCCTACACCTCTGGTTATTGCCAAGTGACGTTCTGCGTTCTGTCGTCAGGCTTGTAATAAAGTGGTCAAGTATCTTGGTTGTAATGCCAGGAAATGCAAGTTTGATTCCTGCTATGTCCATATCTTTTGGTAAGGTCATGCCAAAGGCAGTAGCCCATAATGACTGGCCAGCGTCGTGACTCGCAATGCTGGCTAACATGCTGGGATATTGTGTTTGGATTGATCTTTTGGCGTATACTTGGACTATTTACGTAGAAGGGGTAAGTCACATGATCGTGTCCTTTGTTTTGAATATCTGTTTTTCATTTTCCGTTCAGATGTATCTGTGAGCATGTCGGGCAGGTTTTCTCTTTGTTCACCTGGATGTTAGTGGGACCGTTTCAAGTACCATCGTCACCATCCATGCTGCAGTCGTCACCGTTCCTGCGCCGTCGTCGTGTTGGCTCCGCCGCCGCCGCCGTTCCTCCCACCTTCGCCATTGTTCCTGTCTTATTATCGGAGATGCAGCAAAAAATCAGGTTGCTATGAACTCTATAAACACATAAGTCTACTTTTCCTTCTTTCAACGATCACATTTGATTTTAATGTTCTTGATAAGGTCTTCGACGCCAAACGCCTCATCAGCTGCAAATTCGACGATGCTGAGGTGCAATCAGACATCAAGCACTTCCCCTTCAAGTTTGTTAACAAGGGCACCAAGCCTTACGCCAGGGTTGAGTACCGAGGAGAGGACAAAGAATTCGTATGTTCATTTCTTTAATTTTTCTCATTTCCAGACTCTGACCATAAATTTCTAGTCGCCTGAAGAAATTTCATCCATGGTCCTCACGAAGATGAAGGAGACCGCTGAGTCCTACCTTGGTGGAACTGTTTCTAGCACCGTCGTCACCGTCCCTACCTACTTCAACGACTGCCAGCGACAAGCCACCCAGGATGCCGGTACTATCGCCGGTCTCAACGTCCTCCGTATTATTAACGAACCCACCACTGCCGCCATCGCTTACGGTCTCGATAAGAAGATCTCCAGCGAGCGAAACATTCTCATCTTCGATCTTGGTGGAGGAACATTCGATGTCTCTCTTTTGACTATTGAGGAGGGTATCTTCAAGGTCACGGCTACGGCTGGTGATACCCATTTGGGAGGTGAGGATTTCGACAATCGTCTCATCAACCACTTCGTACAAGAATTCAAACGCAAGCACAAGAAGGGTAAGTTACATGATCGCATCTCTTTGTTCTCCGATTCTAATTTTTCTTTGCAGATCTCTCCTCCTGCCCTCGT
The DNA here is from genome assembly GCA_021399455.1 of Flagelloscypha sp. PMI_526. Lineage (NCBI taxonomy): Eukaryota > Fungi > Basidiomycota > Agaricomycetes > Agaricales > Niaceae > Flagelloscypha > Flagelloscypha sp. PMI_526. The sequence continues at coordinate 3,594 of JAJTUO010000059.1, forward strand.
GCTCTCCATCGTCTACACACTGCCTGTGAGCGTGCCAAGCATACTCTTTCTCTTCGAGGGCGTTGACTTCTACACTTCCTTCACCCGTGCCCGTTTCGAGAGGTTCTGTTAGCACCTTTTCTGCAGCACTCTTGAGCCCGTCAAGAAGGCTCTTCGCGACTCGAAGATCGACCAATCGAATGTATGCGAGATCGTCCTGGTCAGTTGCTCTACTGTATCCTCATTTTCCTTTCGACAGGCCTGTTTAGAAGGGGTTGAGCAGGTTGGTGGGATGCCAGGGGACACAGGTTCGATTCCTATCATGGATCATGCTAAAGGCAATGTCCTACAATACAATGTGGGGCATTGTCTTTGGCATGATCGTTTATATAGTTCAGACCTTACAGACTAAATGGAATGATTATCGCGGTTTTTACTTTTTTATTGTCCATTATAGCAATGCGTGATTCGGTAATCAATTACGCCAGGAATTATCGTGTTCGGTTTTCGTATTTATGCGCTAATTTGGGCTGGGATCATGGCAGTTTGTTTCTGGTTTGAATGCCAGCAAAGCTCTCACGAGCAGGGGTGGTTGGTTGGTATCTTGTACCTGAACCACAACCGTCTGTTTGTCTTGTCATTGTCCTCTTCACCTACAAACCAATGAGCCGCATGATCCTGGTTCCCACCCCCACCAAAGCCAGGAAACGCCGAGCTCTAAGTCCAGCCCTTGAAGTCCATGAAGACGTGAGAGGCACTGTTTTCACGCTTGACGATGGCCGGGTGACGCGGAAGGAGACAGTCGCGGCCAAGCGTGCTAAGGTGAACTTTTGCCCCTCCGATGTACGTGACCCTTTGGGTGAATGGAAACCCACAGAGAGACCTGAGCGCGTCTCGGTTCCAGTGGACAACCTCCCATCCGTGTCGTTGTCCGACATCCATGCCGTTGGTGGCAGTGATGATGAATTGGACGGACATGACAACGAAGATATGTATCGCAAGGCTGGCCAGCAGGTCGGTGTGGAAGCGCAACACCACGCTCCGTATGTACGTGCCTTTCTAGACCTTCCCTCATTGAATATTAATTTTTTTTTTCCCCTTTGGCCAGGTGGATCCAAAGGAACAGTGGAAGGCGACGACAATGAATTTGTGGAGTGATATTCTATTTACCCACCATGCGTACCAAAGCTGTAAATTGTGCCCCTCGTCGAGTACGGCTGAAGTCTTCAAGTGTACGTCATGTGATGACCTGGTTGAGTGTAGGACCTGCCTCCTCAACTCTCACCAAGCTCATCCATTGCATGTCATTCAAGTATGTCTCTTCTATGATACTTTCAGCAATGTCTGATTTTTTGCGTAGCGGTGGGCAGGTGACTTTTGGAAGGCAGATACTCTTGCAAATGTTGGTATTATCTACCACCTTGGTCACTTTGGACGGCTTTGTCCCTTCCCGTCAGAACCAACAAAGCTTGTGGTGATGGACATTAATGGAGTCCATCAAGTGGAGGTTTGCAGCTGCACTTGCCGCCCAATGTCATTCTCTGAGGAGCTCTTACGCCATGGCTGGTACCCTGCGACAGTGAGCAAGCCACAAACGGTGGTAACCCTTCGTTGTCTTGATTTCTACCGGTCGTTATGTGTTGTGGGTAACGTGAACGTACACGATTTCGTTTGCTCTCTGGAAAATTTTACTCATCGTGGAGGGCGCGACTGGGTGCCTGTAAGTTCCTCGGTGACTAATTCTCTGAATGCGACTGAAAATTCATGATAGGATCGTTACAAAGCCTTCATGCGCGTGGTACGTCAGTATAGCTTCCTCCAGCGCTGTCGACGATCTGGCAGAATCCACGAACCAGGTGGAATTGGATCCACCAAGCACGGTCAAGTTGCTGTCCAATGTTGGGCTTGCCCTCGCGAGGGAGTCAATCTTCCTCAAGGTTGGGACATGGTTGACAAGAAATATAGGTTGGAGTTTTATCATATGCCTTTGATGCCTGGTTTACCTTTCTCTAGATATCTATTCATGCTCATCTTAGCAATGGATGCTAATTTTCGCCTGAAGAGTCGCATTAGAAAGAATTCGAAGGGAACAGTTCAATTAGGAGACGGATGGGGCTTTTTTGTTCCTTCCAAGGAATATCGAGAGTACCTTTCACAGGCTATCAATGATGAGGATGTGAGTACACTGCTTTTCAATTAATTATTTTCTTGATATTTGTGACTAGGTTTCTAACTGTGTGGCGTTTGCTGCTTTGGTGATGGCCAATTTGAAATTTTGCAAAGGTTTGTGCGTCAGTGGCATTGGTGGCGTCTTTTGTTCTCGCCATGGTATTCCTCGCCCAAATGGAGTGGGTGATCTTCAGAAGGGCGAACGGCAAGGCCTCCCTTGGATTTTTCTAACGACAGCTGACGTTTTTGTAGATACAGTAACATGGACTTCATATTTTGGTCTTCGATCATATCCATTAACCTGCTTCTCATCCTACTCAGCTACGATGTGGGGTGCCAATATCAAAAGACGTTTCATACGCGAAAACAACATTTGCCATCCTACCTTGCCACCTGTCGTGCACTCACGTTTCTCATCTGCATACCTGTCTGGCATGGTGGAGTGCACAATGCCGACTGCCAAGCTGAGCACATCATCACTCATGTTGTCGGAGCTGGAGCGACAGACGGAGAGGAACCTGAGCGTGAGTGGGCCCTCATAAATCCTTTCGCATACTTCACAAGAGAGATGGGAGAGGTGGCTCATCTGAATTTCTTGGAGGACAAGTGCGACTACTTGGCCTATGAGAAAAATATCCAACTGGGTCCGCATATTTTCTGAATCAATAGAAACTTGACTGACCTAAAGTTTTAGTGTATTCATTAGCCAAAAAGCTGTTCATTGCTAATCGAGAACGGAAAACCCAGCAAGATAATTTCGAAGTGCTGTGTCGCAACTTGAACGATCGTCCTCCTGAATGGGAGTCAATAATTTCCGCATGGGAATCTGACGGACGGGCGGGGACCATGCGCAATCCTTACTTGCATCAAGGTGACCGTAAGTGTTTATATAATTCAGATGAGAAGCACCGTTCCAAAACTTCTCTAAGGACCTCTATCTGTTGCCGAGGCAGCTGCTGCGCTTAGCAAACAGGAGTTGGCTGAGGCGAGGCAGGACACTATAATCTCTCATTCGGTTAGCAAAGCCGGAATGCTGCTCCAAGCAATTAAGATTTGGACAACTCAGTGAGTTATATTTGTCTGTCTGTTTATCCACGAGTCTGATTTTTGTAAAGACATCTTATTCGCTATGACACTCGTTCGAACCTCCGTGCCGATAATTCCGAAAAGGATGCCAACCTCAATTTAAACGAGAGGAGGCTAGGTGTTTTGACAAGCATCAAAGCCTTACGCAAGTTGCAGGCGACATTTTCCCCTGCATCTCTGCACTGTGTTGATAGAGGAAACGCGCTTCTTCAAGACTCAAATAAGCCTGATGTTCTTGCGGAGAATATCGTACTGTGGTTTCCATCGGATATGTCGGCCGAGTTGCAAAAGAATGGATGCACGCCAGGGCTGGCGGATATCGAACTGAAGCTTCAGAAAGCATGCACGTCAGACGAGCTGGATAAGGTTCGGTCGACTCTAAATACCAAGGCTCAAGTGCTGAGGTTTCGAGACGGCAATGTTGTTGGTCAGAGGGAGGGTACCCGAGCATTGAAGTTGATACAACGATTGAGCAAGAAGGTGGATATGGCTCGTGACGCCTACAACGACGCCATCAGACGTATTGCGAGTCTAGGAGGTGATGAACTACCCAAGATGAAACCTGAAGATGTGACAATCAACGTGGTTATGTCCGAAGATGCGAAATCTCGACGACTTGTCAACATCGCTATCTTGGGGTCTCAAGTCCCCCATCAAGAGCCTTCGAAAACCTGTACAGTATCTTGGATCTGGAGCCGTGAGTATGGTGGGGAGGGTGAAATGGACCAAACCAAATTATCCGAATGTATGCCCTGCTACTTTTTTGATATTTTTGAATTAACCTACTTTGTTAGATATGAGGGTTGAGTGGACAAAGGCTTGCCGTCGTAGAAACCTCTGGCAAGAGGAGGTGATGTTACTGCGTGAAGAAATGCGTCGGACCTTACAATCCCTTTCGCATGCAGTGGACTTATGGAGGCGACGTGGAGAGATGTTGGAAATCGTCTCCGTTGAGGAAAACAGGACTCAGCGCCTCCGTTCTCCAGACGTCCTTGCAGGTTTGAAGGCTTATGCAGCCAAGCAGCAGGCCCACCATCAAAACATTTTCGACGAATTTGATTCAATTTGGCGAGGCAATGTCTCAGTGGGTCAGGAGAAGGACCGTTCTCAACAAGTTCTCACCTCCGATAACCCCATGTTAGATCATGCTGCTGATAAATTGGAACAAACTCACTGATTACATGTAAGCCCTCTCCACATCTCTATCATATTCTGTCTCGCTAATACAACGTGTGGCAGATCTTATCTCTGTTATCATCTTAGATTAAGGAATATTGGAGCCTTACTCAAGGGTAGTGCAGGCAGCCTCTGTATTGACTGGCCTTAGCCTCAGAAACCTCTGAGCCTCACGCGAGTGAAGTGTTCCTGCCCTGATCTGAGCATCAGCAGCCTTATAGGCTGACGCAAGGCTGGTGTCTTTGCCTGGATTTAAGCCTCAGGAATGTCGAAGGAATCTATCTTTGCAAGTCTAAGCCTCAGAGGCTCACGCAAGTGTAGAGTCCTTGTCTTAAAATGAGGCTCAGAAGCCTCTGAGGCTCACGCAAGTGTAGTGTCGTTGTCTTAATCTGAGCCTCAGTAGCATCCGAGGTCCACACGGCGTTGAATTTGGTTTAAGCATCAAGGATGTGCTTGAGGCTTTGCACTGGGTGCACAGTCAAGTAGTCAAGCAGCTCCCGTTAGCCTCACGACCTTGTGAGCCTCCATACAGGCAATTGCCTCGAGGGACGCTGTCTGTCTTGAGCCTTTTGCTGCCCAGCGTGTACTTAGGCTTTAGGCTTTCTTGGGTGACCAGGGGTGCGTGGTCGGCTCATGAGGGCTTGAAATGATTCTTGTCGGTCCTTTTCCCTTGACAAGTCGCTATCGCCAACGCAGATATGCGTGAGGTTGGGAAGCTTCTGCAGGAGAGATGCCCACGAGAGAGCTCTCGATGGGTAATGTGAGCTGGCGCCTGGGATGCAAACGTAGAGCGACTCGATACGTTGCGCAAAGGGTACACTGGAGTCTAAGAATTGGAGAAGACCAAAGAATTTATGGCGACTAAGAATGCGAATGAATTTGTAAGCAACCCGTGAAACCCTGCAAAACGGCTCGCAAGTTAGTGGAATATCCGATGGAGCAAGTAGACTCACGCATCGTAAGAATTTTGCGAGATCAACAGTAATTGGAGGTGCTCTCCATAGAATAATGCATTGGCTGCAAGTGTGAAGACAATTTGCTGTAATTCGGAAGGTAACACCGCCACCGAAGCCATTGATGATGGTGGTGAGTAATGAGTTCTTGACGCAGTGCCTGCCACCGTCGCAGTAACCAGTTTCATCAGCAAAATTGTATCTTTCGGCCATGGAGAGTTGGTTTCCATTGCGCTTGTTTGGACCAAAAGCTAATTGAATCGGACAAGAAGAATCATTGGCGGGCTTCAGGAACCACGGACAGCTTTGTTGACGACAATTCACCCCAACAACAAATTTTTCAGTATTTAATTTCTCTATTAGCTCAGATCCACAAAGAAAGACAGCTTCCCTGCCTCTTCCCACGGCCGTAAACAGGACCGAATCATGGCAAACAACACCTCATTCTTCTCATGGCCATCCACCCTCGAAGCGACAAACTCAAGCGAAAAGCGGGAGGATGATGCAAAACTATTGAAATTCATATGAAGAAAAGGAATGGTCTTGTAATCCCAAAAACCATTTGGTGCCACAGAGAACCGAAGAATCCTCAAAGACTTTGGGATGGATCTTTCTGATTTGAGGCAGATACCCAACCAATCAAACCATTTCATCCAGTCTGATGAATTTTTCGGTACAGCTATGGCCAATGTTAAAACTTGGAGATTCTTAAACTTCTCAAGGTGTAAAACGTCGGTTACATTGACTGGCGAGACTGGCGAGGTCTCAGTATCTTTAAAACCATGAGAGAGAGAAGAAACATCTACCAATTCTGTGATACAAATTTGAACCAACAAAGAGAACTCGAAGGCTGCCTTGAAGGTCTTCGAATTTGTAGAAGTAGTCGAAAATCCCAGGAAAGTACACGTCGAGAGGAGTTCGAAGCTCTAAAGTCGAAATATTCTTTCCAAAATCCTGCATCAGTTGTCCTAAATGGCTGCCCGTTTCCAAGTCATCGGAAATGAAAGCCCAGAGGGTGAGGTCTAGCTTGATCACCTTTGGGATATCTACGACGACGGACAAAGGGTACTCGCAAATGCCGGAAATTGGGTCCAGAACGGAACTCAGAGTGATATTTCGAAGTCGAGGTGCCCTCGCTAAAATGTGGAGCAGCGGTACCAAGGTAACTTCGATGAGTTCCAATGTATGAATGAATGGAATGACATGATCAAAGATCGTGGAAAGGAACCACGGCCCAATGCCTGACCATCGTAAACAGAGCGCTTCGCCTGCGTGATTGTACTCTAATGACTCGATTCTGAAGCTGTGTAACTTTGGTCCGATTTGTGTGATCAGAGCAATGAGGTCGCTCGAGACCACGTTATCATTTTCCCCAACACTAGCGAGAAGATTTTCGTCCGGATTCATTGTAAGAGTCCTAACCTTGGACTGAAGATGAAGTCCTTTTTCGCTCAAAAGGAAGCGGCACTTCGCTTTCCACGTTTTGGGATTGAGAACAAGGTGTCTGAAGTGGTGCTCGTGCGCAGTATTGTGAAAGTGATGATTCACTAAAGAGCATGAATGAAGAGAGGAAATATCTAAGGCACTAAGAATCTCGTGAAAAACGTCCAGTGGGACTTGGCGGTTGCTCATGTCATGAATGTAAGAGAAGAAGGCGTAAAGAATCAAGCGCCAAACCCTGGCCATCATTGCACGTCCGACAGTCCCTGTACCTGTCAGAGTTTATGTACGTAAGAGTTCTACATCTTCTTCCCTAGTGACTTAGAAGACAGAAATTCATCCGGGTCTATAGTAAGGCCATGAATTCTCGCTCGAGTGGACACTGTTTTATGATTAGGAGGAAGCGGAATCTTGTTGCTCAGATCGTAGATTTCAAGGATACGTCCCTCAGCGTGTGTCATTCGAGACATGGTAAAAATCACTGGGGAAGTTGTGGTCGCGTATGGCAAGTAATGGATGGGCGACTAGGGAACCTGCCTCGTCCACCTTACAACATCGTCATTCACTAAGGAGCCCACCCCGCGTACAGATTTGCATACAGAGCTGTGTATCTTGTTGGAGAAATCCAGCGACAGAGTGCTCATGTTGATGGGGGCAAGAGGAGACTTGCATTCGAGCGTCGGTCCCACCTGAATTTATCTTGACATGATGTCAGCACTCAGTGAGGGAAAAGTTTCTATGGTATTCGACAACTTCTATCGAAAGACTGGCATCACAATGGTTACTTGAGTAGGCGACAACAAACGAATTTCGGACGTCGTCCCATCGAAGTTTTCAGCCGAATACAAGGAAAGGTGCGTAATAAATTAATTATTTTAATCCTTAAACAATGAGATAGGTTTCTTGCAGACTTCATACAGACAATTACCCCAGCACATTCGGTAACTATGCTGAGATAAAGAGAGGTAAGTGAATCTCAAGCCAAAAAGAGGATTTACTCACAATAGCGGCAAGAATAACTGGACAAAGCGTCATTGTACAACCCACCTGCTGGTATGTATGACAAGTCCAAAACAGGTCCTTGGGCTCCTGTTACAGTCATCGAATTTCCTCCGCAACGGTTATCGCTAATAGTTCAAATGTGAATAAACAAGTAAGATGGCCGAAGCATACGTACATCCAGAAAACGCAGGTGACCTTTGCATCAGTGAGTTGAAGAGAAGAAAGTTGGTTATCAAAGTTCTTGTCGATATCAAGACATCCAGTGGGAATGGAGGCGGCTGTGAGGTCGATCTTCTTCCCCCCGAATTTGGCATCGGTATACGCAGACGCAACACGAATCGAGGCTGCACCACCGGCTGCCTGTGGTTGCGGGATAGCGGAGACGAGAGTGACGCTCCAAAACGAGGCAGCGAGAACCGATTTGAATCGCATTCTGGTGGTGGAGAAACTGAGCGAAAAGAACAAAGGGAAGATCTACCGCTTTGGACTTTCAAATGTGTATCTTCAACCTTTTTATACTTGTAGAAAATTTTTCAGAGGACCGGAGTGAGCGGTTCCGTGAAGATTGAGTGTCTAATGCCAGCACCAAATGATGCAGACCCAAGGGAACTTTGAATTGAACGGGGAGGATCACAATTGATGTGAACTTTCCAAGTCCCAGCGCATCAACATTCTGCTCCAAGGCGCACTTGTTAATGATTGATGAGACAAGGCGAGCGTCACTGGGCATACAATTCACTCGGTCGACAAGGCAACCGGTCCAGTCGGCTGTGCCATGGAGCGTGCGCTGGCAGGGAAAGTGGTACGGAAATCAAACTAGCGAGCAGATTTGCATGGCAAGATTGCTTGAACCTGAGGGAATCATTAGTGTTGACAAGACTAAATGGCTTTGGGAAGGAACTAAGTACGTGGTACTGAGACAAGAAGCGAATTGAATAAGTTTCAAGGTTTGAGAATACCAAAGGAATATGAAACGACGTAATCTCCTGGAATCCAGGTCATGCAAACGGCAAGATGATGGTGGTCCTTGACCATGTCTCTGAGCTGGTGAGCAGCAGGTCCAGAGGCTCAAAGGTATGTCGTCTCACAACCTCTTTCTACGTGGAGAAACACTAATTGAAAAACAGAAATTAAATAGCAACCCATGCTAACCTTGGAGGTGAAAACAAAGGAAAAATGCGATGAGGATCATCATGACTATGACTCGCAGGAGGCAAGCATATCCAGCTTACTGCTGTTTATTATGGTCGGATTCCACGCATCAACAGCTGCTGAAAATCACGCCCCGGGGGATTATTCACCGAAGAAGAGCCTGATTGTTTCTTGCCACCGACCCTCATCTTGAAATTGAGTACCTTGTCTTGAGCTTCCATTTTGTTAGCTTTACAATGCCGGATTTCATTTCATTGTTTAACCCACATTACAAGCGGATAATCTCAACCGAGTTGTTTGATGACTGGGGAACGATGTCGCTAGAAAACGTAGTTCCCATGACCATCAGCCCCCTTCACTCTTTCCCGGACCTCGCAGCAGAAATATGTGAAATGATATTTCAATTTTCCTCTGAACCGGAAAATCCTTCACGCTGGGGACTCTCCTTGGTTTCAAGGGCGGTTCAGCAATGGTGCGTTTCGATTGTACGGTTCCGGTTTTCGCAAGAATCGACAACGGCCGTACAGGACAGATCCCATTTTGTTCCGTCATATCACATTTAGGGCCCGGGACCCACATATGGATGACCCCATGGAAGACATGGAGCGTTTCGAAGACTGGCGGTGGTCCATCTATTCAACCAAGACAACAACACCTCGATTTGAGCGAGCCCTCTCTTGTGTTCGGACACTCTACATCAACTGCAGCATGGGACATACTGAGGTTGCTTGGCATATGATCTTGCATGGATTTCCCAACCTGGTCGCTGTCGCAGTGGACGAACCGTGGGATTACATCGACCTTGATGAATGTGACGAGCAGGATGAGCATCCCACGCTACGATTTGTTTACGGTGCAATTGCCGGTTTATTCTCTCACAGGGAAGATTGCACAATCCTGTCCAACGTGACTCATGTGGAGATGGGATGTTGGTCGGTAAGTTACACAGAAGACAACTTTACCCACTGGTCAATTTTCAAGAACCTTTTATACGTCTCTTTCGATGGAAGTGGTTGGACTGAAGCAGAAAAGATGATGTCCTGTTTACCTTCCACAGTTCTCCTTGTGATTCTGATATTCAAAGCTGAGGAAGTGAATGATAGTCCTCCAGATGATGACGTGATCGAAGGTTATGCTGGTGGAAAGTACGATTCCAGGCTTTTACTCTGTTGGTGTGGTTTGGAAGATCCTCCACCAGCATATGGACCATGGGTTTTAAAGGGTCGTGCAGAGTTTTCAGCCATGGAAGAGCTTCGACAATTGTGGGGCTCAAAAGAGCCCACTTTTTGGGATCGCGGGCTAAGGATAATTGAGGAGAGAAAACGGAGTTGAGGCATGAGCTATGACTGATTTATTCTTAGTTTGGTTCATTTTCTGCTTTCGGATGTTCTAATGACTTTGATATATTCCACCGCCTTCTCAACTCTGGTAGCTGTTGAATTGTAACAGACGCAGATTCTTACGTACCGAGTTCTTCCTCTGTGGGAAAACATTTATCCTGGAGATTTAAATTGATACTGAATAGGAGAGAACTGGGTTTCATGAATGCAAGGCGGATGAACAAGACACACACGGGCAGAATCGCCGGCCGAAGGAGCACAAGTCTTCCTTTCCACCCACGCTCATCTTCGAACCCTCTTTACTTTCCAGGGCATAGAAGTCTATCAACCAGCCGTTGATACTTTCACGCTATCAGTCTTCCGGCCTCCACGCACTGAACGATGCAGTTGGAAACCTTGGTCCCTTCGTCCGCTACTACGCCCTCCCGTTTTCCAGATCTTGCAACAGAAATACGGCAAATGATCTTCCAATATTCCTCAGATCCTGATAACCCGTCACGCTGGGGGCTTTCCTTGGTTTCTCGGGAGGTTCAGAAGTGGTGCGTTTTAGTTTTTGTCGCTCTTTTGTCTGTGTCAGTCAACATCATTTGTACCGGGCTGATCCTATTTTGTTCCGTCATATTACATACAATGTTATCGACGCAGAAGCAAACGACCCCGCGTCTGACCCGAACCCGTATCTGGAAGAACTGGAGCGCTTTCATGACTGGGTAGCCGTCCTCAATCCAAGCGAGTCCACTCCTCGATTTGAGAAAGCCCTCTCTTTTGTTCAGACGCTATCTGTTGCCTTCACCATGGGTCACACTGAGATTGCCTGGCACGCAATCTTGAAAAGGTTTCCCCACCTGGTTGCCGCCTCAGTGGACGATCCTTGGGATTACATTGATCTCGACGAATGTGGAGAGAAAGAAGAGCATCTAACGTTGCGTTGTGTCCACGGTTCCATTGCTGATTTGTTCGTTTACCCGGAAAACTGCACAATCCTGTCCAATGTGACCCATATGGAGATGGGACGTTGGTCGGAAGGTTACGCTGAAGAGTACTTTACCAACTGGTCAACTTTCAAAAACCTTTTATACGTCTCCTTCAATGGAAGCGGCTTGAGCGCTGTAGGAAAGATGATGTCCTGCATGCCTTCGACCGTTCTCCTTGTAATTTTGATATTCAAAGCCGAGGAAGTGGACGATAGTCCTCCAGATAAAAATTTGATCGAAGATTACTCTTCTGGGAAGCTTGATTTGAGGCTTCTCCTTTTTTGGTGTGGTTTGGAAGCACCTCCATCAACTTATGGACCATGGGTTCTTACCGGCAGCGCGGATTTTTCAGCTATGGAAGAGCTACGAGAATTGTGGGGCTCGAAAGAACCCTCTTTTTGGGAACGCGGGCTTAGGATAATTGAAGAGAGAAAACGGAGTTGTGACTTCGATTCATGAATAATGTAATCTTGGCGTATTTCATTATCTCCTTACGCTCTAGTGGACTATGATACATGTCCCACAGCCTTGTGCCAACGCTCAGTGTTTTAGCGCTGGAACTAGAAAACTCGGAAGGGTCTGCAGTAAGGAAAATAAGGCGCAGGTTGAGTGATTAGGTCCCACAGGACCATCACTGGCGGCAAATGACGTCGGTTCCCAGCTCCTCTGCGGTTATTATGGCCCTGTCGCGTTTTGATTGAGTATATTATTCTAGTAAGATTGGTATGAACTGACTAGGAATGAGTAGGAGAAGTGGAGTAGCTAGGAAGGAGGAGAGAAAGAGCCTGTCTCTAGGAACCGGGAGCGGTTTTTGTATAAAAGCGGCCGCATTGTGTACATACTAACTAAGAGCCTATGTAACATACTACCTAAAGTTCACATCTCAACCAAACCTCCAGCCTGTCCAGTTCCGCCTCGGAAATTGTCGTTTCTGGAGCCTCTGGGGCCGATCTCATCAACCCGTCATCCTCCGGCCTACTTCACACTCATCTTTCGCTCAACTAGCTCCCGCTAGTGCAAATGAGTTTGTTTTGGGGTTTGGTTAGAGAAATATACCTCAGCCTCTCCAGCTCTGTCAGCGGTTGAATTACACCAGACGTAAATCCTGCCGAGTGAATTCTCTCCCTGGGCAAAACATTTAAGCTGCAGAATTTAATGGAAATCGGATGGGAGAGAACCAAGTTTATGAATAGGGGGCGAATGAACAGAATACTCGTCGGGCAAAGTCGCCGGTCCTGCAGGAACAATTCTTTCTTTCCATCCACTTTCATCTTGGAATCCTCTTTGCTTTCTGGGGATCTATAGTGTGTCAGCTTTGGATTGTTGAAAGCTTTCCACACGTTTTACCTTTTTTGTTAGTCGAGCCCCCGATATTCTCAGCTGAGCCGCCTTCCGGCTTCCATCCGTTAGACGATGTCGTTGAAAAACGTGGTCCCGGTGTCGACCACTACCATTCTTCCCTTTCCAGACCTTGCAACAGAAATATGCGAAATGATCTTCCAATGCTCTTCAGAGCCTGATAATCCTTCTCGCTGGGGTCTTTCCTTGGTTTCTAGGGAGGTTCAGAAGTGGTGCGTTCAGTTTTTTGTCGCTCTTTATTTTGTGACTTTCAACATCATTTGTACAGGACAGATCCTCTTTTGTTCTGCCATATCACATATTGTAATATCCGCTCGGAAACGGGCGACTCAACGGACGACGTGGAGCGTGAGGTAGAAAATTATGTTGAAGACCTGGAACGTTTTCAGGACTGGGTATTCACCCTCTCTTCCGTCAGGACTCCTCGATTCGAGAAAGCCCTCTCCTTTGTTCGGACGCTTCATATCGCTTACACCATGGGGCACACTGAGATTGCGTGGCACACACTCCTGAAAAAATTTCCCCAACTGGTTGCTGCCTCAGTGGACGAACCTTGGGATTATGTCGACCTCGACGAATGCGGAGAGAAAGAAGAGCATCCAACGTTGCGATTTGCCTACGGCGCGATTTCTGGTTTATTCGCTTACCAGGAGGACTGCACAATTCTGTCCAACGTGACCCATTTAGAGATGGGACGTTGGTCAGAACGCTACGGTGAAAACGCCTTTACCAGCTGGTCAATTTTCAAGAACCTTTTATACATCTCCTTTGATATTAGAGGTTTCAGAGATGTAGAAAAAGTGATGTCCTGCATGCCATCCACAGTTCTCCTTGTACTTTTGACCTTCAAAGCTGACGAAGTGGACGATACTCCTCCTGATGAACAATTGATCGAAGATTACTCTACGGGGAGAGTTGACCCTAGGCTTCTACTTCTTTGGTGCAGATTGGAGACTCCTCCGTCAACGTATGGACCATGGGTTCTCACCGGCAGCGCGGATTTTTCAGCTATGGAGGAGCTACGAGAATCGTGGGGCTCGAAGCAGTCCACGTTTTGGGAACGTGGGCTTAGGATGATTGATCAGAGAAGACGGAGTTGAGGCATTACCTATGAGTAATAAAATTATAATCGTATTCTGCTTTACCTATCGAGATCTACGCGAAAAACGAGCCTCCCTGCGGCCTGCCATAAGATAAGACATGACCGAATGAAGGAAAAGAAATCCCTAGTCTTTTCAATACCGTCCGAACTTGCCACATAAAACAGAATGTTGAACGAAGAACTGTCTTTCAGGCGGTTGATACTATGACAGTCGTGGTGAATAAAGTTGGAATCGCACACTCCTCCAGCTGGAACAACGAACTTCAGTGTTCGCAAATTCTCGAGAGTGCGGGTATCATGTCCTGCGTAAAAGCTAAGAGTTATCCAATGAAACCAGACTGGCCAGTCGGAGGCCACGCTTGGAGCAGCTGTGTGCAGTGTTAGGACTTCTAAACTCGTGAACCACCCAAAAGGGCACGCTTCGGCCGCGACACCCAAGTCAACTAGTGGGGCTGTTAGATTTTATAACGCGAGATATGTATAAATAGATCCCTACTTATTGTTTTATACAATTCTTCACCAAGTACAAGATGGCGGAGATTGTTACGAAGAGTGTCGTGCCGCTCGACGACAAAGAGTGATGGGAAGCAATCACCGACAGACGTCTGGAGTTCCAAAGTCGATATCTGCGCTCCTGCGATCCTCATGAATGACCCTAAAGAGCCAAATTTATAGAATTCCACGGAAGAAAAAGATCCGAACGTGAGATGGAAGTCAGCAGTTTCTGAGACGTTCTGCAGGTTATCACCTTCATTCAAATAGTCGACAACGGCCACATCCGATTTGAAATAGAGGGTTTGGAGATGACGAGCTTCGTTAATAATTTTGAAGACTGGGAGCCGGCCAGCATTGATGAATTCAAGGGTCCTCGCATATGGTATGATGTGAGTGAACAGCTGGGATCGGAACCAGAGACAATTATTCGGCCACCTAGTATCTTCCTCTTCGTCCTCCTCGGCATCTCCATCATCTGAATTATCTTCTTCGCCTTTCGATACCAGTCCTTCAATCCTGAAGGTGGTGAGCTGTGGTCCTATCTCCCTCATCAAACGGGAGTAGTCAACGAATTCCGCTGAAACCTCTTCGTCTTTCCCCGATTGGAGCATCATATTTTCCAAGTTTGCTGTGAGTTTTCGAGCTTTCTGCAGGAAATGAAGTCCTTTCTCGCTCAGAAGAAAGTTACACTTTGCTTTCCAAGTTTTAGCGTCCAAAACAATGTGCTTGAATACATATAGTTGGGTGATTCGGTGAAAGTCGCGATTCACCAAAGAGCAAGAATTGAGGGTAGAGATATCTAGCGAGCTGATAATCTCGTTACAAACGTCCAGGGGAAGAGTGGTCATGGGGAAGAGGAGCGAGAGACTTTGATCCGAGTTGGCAGTTGGTTCTATCCACGATGTTTACCAGATGCTTACCCCACCGTGAACGCAAAAATCCGGCATTCTGATATGGTGTCCAGGCCAGAGAATCTAAAATGTCTAATAAACCCAACGAATTGGCCTGCCAGGCCTCTTCTTTTCTGCTATCCCTTGCTACCTTTTATACTAAAATCTCCTCGCCACTCGCCCGTTGGACCGCGGCCTTCTGGGCCAGCTCCCATACATACCCAATAGTCCCTCCAGCTATAAGAATGTATTCTCTCGAGGGCAGCACGAGCGCGTCAGTCGTCGCTCAACGACGTTTACCTGTAAAAAATGCTATCTTATGCATGACTGATGGACTGCTCCCGTACTTATCTTTCTTGTATCTTGCGCTCATTTCGAACTCTTGAGTTCTCGTATACACACTTTGGGTTATTGATTCTTGTCTCCACCGTCTCTCAATATTGTCTACCTCTGGTCGACTTCCAGCCATTCAGCGATGCAGCCAGATACCTTGGTCCCTTCGTCCACCCCCACACCGTCCCGCTTCCCAGACCTGGCAACGGAAATATGCGAAATGATCTTCCAATTTTCTTCAGAGCCGGATAATCCTGCACGCTGGGGGCTTTCCTTGGTTTCTAGGAAACTCCAGGAATGGTGTGTTTTGGGTTTTTGCAGTTATGTTTCTTGGCAGTGAATATTATTGATTTTAGTACAGACCCAATTCTGTTCTGTCATCTAACATTTCGGGGCATGTCTATGGATATGGATGACCCAATGGACGATGTGGTGCGTTTTGATGAATGGGTGTTGATGCTCTCTTCAAGCAGTGCTACAAGTCGATTCAAGAAAGCCCTCTCGTTGGTTCGGACACTTGATATCGCCTGCAGCATGGGTATTACTGAGATTGCCTGGCACACAATCTTGAAAAGTCTTCCCCAACTGGTTGCTGCCACAATGGACACTCCGTGGGGTGAAGTTTACCTTGACGGGTGTGGAGAGCAGGAAGAGCATCCCACGTTGCGATTTATCTACGGAGCGATTACCCATTTCTTCGTTCACCAGGAAGACTGCACGATTCTGTCCAACGTTACTCATCTGGAGATGGGACGTTGGTTTGAACCTAGGTCTGAAAATTACTTTACCAAATGGTCAATTTTCAAAAACCTTAAATTCCTCTCTGTCGATGGAAGTGGTTGGTTCGATATACGGAACATGATGTTCTGCCTACCTTCCACAGTTCTCCTGGTCATTTTGGTCTTACGAGACAACGAATTGGCCTATGGTTATTTGAATGAAGAGTTCATCAAAACTTATGTTGACGGGAAGTACGATTCCAGGTTTTTACTGTTTCATCGCGGTTTAGGCCCTTCGCGTACATACGGAGACTGGGTACTACAGGGGGATAGAGATTTTTCAGCCATGGGTGAGCTACGAGAAATGTGGGGCTCGAAAGAGCCCACTTTTTGGGAACGCGGGCTGAGGATGGTTGAGGAGAGAAGGGCAGGGTTGAGAGATCAACTTTGACGGATAAAGTAACACGATTACTGTTCTTATCTATTTAGATCTACACGAAAGGTAAGCCTCTCCGCAACTTCCCACGACCAAAGGAAAGACCGAATAAATGTAAAGAACTGCTTAGTCTTTACGATACCGTCTGAACTTGCCACAAAAAATTCAACGGTAAACGACGAACACTCTGTTAGGGTATTGAAATTGAAAGGTTCGCCGTGAAACACATCGATATCGCACACGCCTTCAGCTGCAACAACGAACTCCAGCGTTCGCAAGGTCTCGAGGATGTGGATATCATATCCTGACTGAAGGCTAAGGGATATCCATTCGAACCACCATGGCCAGTCAGAGGGCCTCGAAACAGCAGTGTGTAGTGTAAGGGCTTCTAAGCTCCTGAACCACCAAAATGGACACAGCTTATGATCGGCCGCCCTGCTGCAGTCAACTGGCAAAACGTTAGAGACGCAAAGCAAGAGATGCATAAAGTTCTTACTTATTGTTTTATGCAATTCTTTGCCAAATACAAGGTGACGAAGGTGGGTACGAAGAGTCTCCTGGGGATACAGGATATAGAGTGAAGGCAAGTAGACGCGTATGGGCGTCTGGAGTTCCAAAGTTGATATCTGCTTTCCTGCAATTTTCATGAAGAATCCTAAAGAACGATAGGGATCAAAGTCTCTAACAGAAAAAGATCCGAGGGTAAGATGCAAGTCAGCGGTTTCTGAGCCCGCCTGGAAGGTGCGATCTTCCTCCTCATCGTCTCCAATGCCCACATCCGACCTGAAATAGAGGTTTTGGAGGTGACGAGCTTCATTGATAATTTTAGAGAGTGGGAGGATGCCAACGCCGACGAATTCCAGTGTCTTCACAAAAGGAATGATGTGAGCGAACAGCTGGGATCGAAACCAGGGAGAAATGTTTGGCCACTTGGTATAATCCTCTTCGTCCTCCTCATCTGCATCCTGTTCATCGGCGTCCTCTTCTTCTTCTTGCGGAACGAGCCCTTCAATCCTGAAGGTAGTGAGCTGTGGTCCTATTTCCCTGATAACACTGGAGAGTTCGAGCATCTCTACTGCAGCCTGTTCTTCACTGCCGAAGAGAAGCGTCATATTTTCCAGACTTAGTGTGAGTTCTCGAGCCTTCCGCCGGAAACGCAGTCCTTGCTCGCTCAGAAGGAAGCGGCACTTGGCTTTCCAAGTTTTAGCGTCCAAAACAATGTGCTTGAATTCATATTGTTGGGTGATACGGCGAAAGTCGCGATTAACCAAAGAGCAAGAATTGAGAGCCGGGATATCTAGGGAGCTGATAATCTCGTTGCAGACCTCTAGTGGGAGAGTGGTCATGGAGATGGACAACAAGAGCAAGTGTCACTGATCCGAAACTGACTTGCTTCCGCCCACGATGTTCACGCAACACCGAATGCAACAACGCGTCATTCCACTACAGCAGCACGGCCAGACGACCCACACTGGCTAATAAATGTACGAGTTGGTCTCCCTTGGCTCTTCGTCTCTGCTTCAACGGCCTTTGCTACTTTTTTTATTTATTTTGGATTTCCTCGACAACCGCACGAGGGCCGGTGGCCTTGGTTCGCCTTCTCTCCGTCCGCATTCTCATATGCGCCGCACAATGTCTTCATCCGAATGACTATCCCCTCGAGGTCAACACGAACGCGGCCTTTGTCGTCAAACAATGTTTATCACGTCTCCATACCCTTCGGTGGGTATCCAATGCCAGTCCAACTTCTAGAAGAATTACCCACAAGCAGGATGCACTATTACAGCAGCTGTAATTGTGCTGTGAGGATATCCAGCGACCCTTCGATTGGTGGGAGTCTATGTTATTAGTGCGCGTATGTTTTTCTTGGGAATTCTTCATAACTGTTCATTCACACACTCATATCTAGATTGATTTCTGCGTCGTGCACACTGAAAACTTTCGAATTTCTGAACGTGCGGACCTTTCCACGGCAACACTCTCAAGACACCTTCCCTCTGTGACTCCAACACGCGAGGTCATGCGTCACATCTCTCCTCGTCCCCAATTCTCTTGTTCCCACGAAACTAGCGGGGCCTGATGAGATTTCCAGTCGAAGGATGCTGACCGTTCAACGAGGCATCCTCCTTCAAGTTCATACTGGGAACAGGCCGAATCCTCGCCAAACCATAGAATATATTGGCATGTATTCTATGTTATGCCAACCGTAGACATGTGGCTCTCTTCTTCAATCTCTCCTTCTACATTGCGTTCGCAACTCGAAGTTCGCTGGCCGCGCAAGCCGCCTACGCCAGGAGGCCATGATGTGCAAAGCCCTTGCACGAATTGAGCGGGAAGCTGCGTGGCGGGGAACATAGGAAACAAATATTTGCCTCCTAATGATAGGGATCTAAGGTTCGCGTTCTCGTGCTTTTTGAGGCATAGTTTCACTCATTGGGCTGTTCAAGGTTTGGTGCCACGTACTACCACTTTGCCTACGTTGGTCATCGGCCATATATTAAGGAAAGAACATGGACACGTACTATCTATGATCTGATACCTAACGAACTATGCTATGTGTTCTGCTTCTTCTCTTGCCCGTTACATATCGATGCTCGCAAAAGGTTATTTCTTTACTCTCTTGCAGATACCTAGATACATATATTCTGCATTGGAGAGATCCAGAGAAAAATTTTACCTCAGTTCTTTACATTTCCCATTACCAGGAACGTACACCTATTTGTCACAAGACCTTTTTAGCATTAAATTTGTACTAGTGGCCCACAAAAGTAACCGGACACCCACCCAGTTCGACAGGATAGACAATATGAAGGGGTGGCCCCAGTAATTCAGTGTGTTCTATTGGATGCCTAGTCCCTCATACTGAAAGGTTTTGCGGTGAAGCAATTATGTTAGCCCTTGGTGCAAGGTTCAATTTGGCTGACGGCCGGCGCTAAATCAGTGAAATTGACCTGCTCCTCCACAATGCTGGCTTTTCAGGCCGGAAGGAGCTCAATATTGAATTTATGGACTTAGAACACCCTCTTAAAATAAACGATTTGACCCCTTACGCCTCACTCATGCTGCTAGCGGTGTCCGGTCACCTTTTTGGGGTACGTGTACCCATATTTGGCTGTTCTAAAGAGAAGGACGAGGAGGGTATTTGAGAATACGCATCAATATTTCTTGTCTCAGGCCAGAGCCCCAAGGACCTACTCTCAGAGTGCCTGTCGGTTTTCCGGATTCGAAACCTATTCGAGTATACAACAAATAAACTTAAATCTTTTGCTCTCAGAAAGAACTTGATTGAGATCTTTGGTGGCATTCTTCTTCGAGCGCCTACTTTTTGAACAACTCTTGTGCCCCCATCATGAGCAACTTCCCACTCGATCTCTGGGATGAAATTCTTGGGTCTCTAAGCACATACTACCTCAAATCCTGCTCATTGGTGAATCGTGATTGGCACGATATCAGTCAACATTACCGATTCAAGCACCTTGAATTGGATTCCAAAACGTGGAAAGCGAAAACTACCTTCCTTCTGAACGACGCGAACCGCGATCTTCGAAGAAGTGTTAGAACGCTCACCATTAATTTGAATGGTATAGACTCTCGTAGCTTCGACAGAGAGGTGGCAGGAGCATTCGAGGATCTATATTCTCTGATGAGTGTCATTGGTCAACAACTCACAACCTTCCAAATGGAAGGACCCTTTTATGATGAAGATAACGAACCACATGCTATCAATTGGGAAAATCTCTCACCCTATTTCCTTTCCCATTTGTTCACTCACATCATCCCATTCGTAAGGTCCTTGGAGTTCGTTGAAGTTGTACGGGTACCTCTGCTACAGATTCTTGACAAGGCACCTCATCTCCGAAGTATATTTTCCAGCTCGGATCTCGACCTAGTCGCTGGCGGTTGGGATGCAGATGTCCATGTAACTGTTGCACCAGCTGCAGAATTTGATCTCAGCTTCGGGATCTTTTCCGTTGAGGACCTCAACGTGAATAACTCTGTCGGCCGTTTCTTGAGTCAGTTCGGGGATCATGTATCAAGCTTAGAGTTCTATACTCCTTACACTCGCTTTTTTATACCCAACCTTAGTTTTCTCGATCCTTTCGACAACCTCAAAGACCATCTGAAGCATATGACGTTCGGTAGGCTTATGTTTGACACAATCAGTGAGTATTCCCATTAACACTCCCTCTCCGCCGTTGAAATTCGAGACGCTAATGTAACAAAATAATGAGTTGAGCTCAAGGATGACGCTGAACCGTTGCCTTTGCACTGGTTTGCTAAGTTGGAGACCCTCACGTTCTTCATTGCCAATCCTCAAGAACAGTCAGACTGGATAAATTGGTTTAATTGGGTCGCTGATAGCGTCGAAGATGTGGCCAAATCCTTCATAGAACTACGGTTTTCGATTGCAGTTGACAATGGGACTAGGACTTGGAATGATCAAGCTATTCCCAGCCACGCCTTCCAATTCAATCTCATCGCTCCCAGCTCCCCTTTCAACATCGATTTTGTCACCTCATGGACCAATGGTGTGGAGGTCAACGAGAACATGTTTGCATTTATCAGGCGGTGGCTACTCCCTTGGGAAGAATTAGGGAAGCTTAACTTTTGGGTTAATTTGGAAGTCTGATGGAATGTATTCAAATTTCCCAATCTGAAGGGAAATTTTCACAGATTTGGGTGGTTAGGTGTAGACTTCGCTCGCATCTGAGAAATCGGTCTAAACTCTGTATATGTGAGAATCGTAAGATGCGATAATTTGACGAAGGCCCTGGAATGCTGGGGGAACTGTCGCGCTGAAGCACGCTCAGGCGTTTCACAACCCGTAGTACAAAAGCATGCATTCATTCAGGTGAACCATCTGTGAATATATACCATCCATTCAGGAAAAAATCCAAGAGCTGATAAGAAACCTCCGTTCAATCAGGAACAGGGCCAGTCCGAGTGACGGGAGGAATAGAAGGAGAGCACCAAACCCGTACACTCCCCAAATGGACCCAACGGTGAGATAGGGAAACCGAAGATGAAGTAGGGCACCCGTAATCGACAACAATGACCACAAGACGAAGAAGTACATTCCCCAGATAGGTAAGTTGCCTATTGGAATCCGACTTCGATTTCGCAAATTTCTGAATAGCTTCTCTAGTTTAGTGGTGTCAATGGCAGTGACTCCCCGGGCACACGCACATAACCCGGGACCCGTGAGAGAGCCAGCTATGAGTGCACCAATGAGCTCAGCATGTTTCTCAATGCCCGTTGTATCCGAAGGAATCATCCATTTTGAATTCCAGAGGTGGAAATGGTCGAGCATGAACCGCCCAAGTGCGCAACAAGTGATGGTATGCACACATGAACCTGCACTTATTTCAACAAAAATTAAGAGTAACTCGAAGTCAAATGAACATTGCTATAATCGCGTGCCGTATGAGTCGACAGACATTGGGCTAGCGCTAAAGAAGGGAGGCACTTACTCTTTTGGGAGATCGATATACTATTAAACTCTCGATATCAGGATGTTGAATAGTGCCTGGGTATGGAGTTGCCATAATTTACCGCAGCTCACACTGATGGTGGCGGAAGGAGAGAGAGAATGTGACACGAACACCACAGCAGTGGAGGCTGCATGTCATTTTTTGCTTTCGACAGGTTCGGCTATAGCAGAATTGGACAAGATAGCCAGGTCTTTGCCTGCAGAGACCCGGTGTATCTCGGCCATGGGTGACCAGCGAGCCGCAGAGATTTTCATGGGATCGTAGCGGCTCTTCGCTCTGCCTTACCTGCTGAAAATTCTCCTGGAAAATTGACCTTTTGGATCAAGTAATCATAGGTTGGTTTGGTGGTAACTAAAAATATTATGTCGTCAACCGCGTCCTTTGCGCTGCATTCGGCCGCAATATGGAGGGTAGGTAGAAAGGCAGGCATGTACAGAAAAACCACAGAATGCATTTTCAAATCTAGGCAGCAAATAATAAACTCTTGAGACGACCCCCATCGTTGACGGATCAGCCTGGCAATCATATTCCTACCATTTTCTACATTTCTCTTTACATTTTGATCTGGAAGCTCAAGCGACCCGCAGCCTCCCATGATGGAAGTGTTGCACGCAGAAGTGTGAACACTTCAGCAGGCGTTTGTTTTCTAATCCATTTCGACACGACAAATTCCAAAGAAAAGTGAGCTCTGTCGTGCAACTCGTCCAAGGAATGAGGTGTCCCATCGAAGCTGTCTGACGACGATATCTCTGGGAAGCGAATGAAGCGGATGACTTTTAAAGACGTAGGGATTGAGTCTCCGGCAAAATTTATGACTGCCACAACCCATTTAAACCAGTAATCCCAAGCTTCCTGGGTTTTATGCGATGAGCTCCTGTACATGGGGAAAGTGAGAGTCTGGAGGTTTGGCAAACTAGCCAAAGGTAAAAGATCTGCATGATTGAATTCAAGCGGCATTTTCTCCACTGATTGAGTTTCAAATATGTAAATTGGAAGATGAAAACCGAAGCAAAATATGGCTCACTTATTCCAAGATGAAATCTACGACCAAAATAAAGGTGCTGGAGGTGGTCTTTTAGGTCTGGGAACGGTTTAAGGACAACGAGGCAAGGGAGAATGCTTCCTGCCTCCTTCTGGTTAAGGTGCAAAGTTGTTATCTTTCGCCCGGATTCCTTGATAAAATGTGCAAGAGGCGTAGTCTCCTCTAGGTCACCAGGAGAAAATGGCTTGAGCATGAGGGAGACAACCTTTGGCATTGGACCGGGTCCAACCTTGCGAGTCACATTTGTCTGTGGTCCGTCCAAATATAACGAGCCAAGCCAAAGGTCCCGTAGCAAAGGGCAGTGAGCAAAGACGAGGAAAATGGGAATTTGACCGACTTCATGGAACCGAAGGGTCCGAACGGAGGGCATCACGTGTTGAAACAGGCAGTCCACGAATGTCGGAGAAAGTTCTGGCCA
This sequence comes from Flagelloscypha sp. PMI_526, assembly GCA_021399455.1. Lineage (NCBI taxonomy): Eukaryota > Fungi > Basidiomycota > Agaricomycetes > Agaricales > Niaceae > Flagelloscypha > Flagelloscypha sp. PMI_526. Next base: position 27,151 of record JAJTUO010000059.1, read on the forward strand.
CTCTGTACCAGTTGGCCAGTCATCTAGTACCTTCCCACAGACAAATCCATTGATATGAAGAGCTGCGCAGCGGGGACCAAATTTAACCAGGAGGGAAAGGAGGTTGGGTGAAACTTCATCCTCTTGATGGACTGGAAGTCCATCTAACTCAATGATGAGTTTTTTGACTAAGGAGCAACGCGCTTCTGTGGCAATATTGAGGAATAATTGACACTGCTCTTCCCATTGCCAACCAGTTAAGCGGAGTTGAGAAAAGAGAAGCCTTTGAGTCATTTGGTGCATGTCACGGCAGACAGTGGAGCAGCTCATCAAACCATGCACCTTCAGTGAATCAAAGATGTGAGGAAAGATGTCCAACGGCAAGGTGCTCATGGTGGTGAGAAGAAAGCCAATGCGTTAAGCCGAGTCAATACCTGCGCATGTAGGCTGCGTGATAAGGATCATCTAAGCGATTCGTCGGACTCGTTTCCTTGAGTATATTTTCGCTCGAATTTTCCGCTGTCTAGTCATAGCAGCCAATTTTGGGTCAGTTGAACCTCGATGCACTCCTGAATCGACGCCCTACTCGAATCGGTGCGCTGTGAAGCACTTTTTGGATTGACGCTTACAGGCGGAGCAAGTTGATCAACAGCCATACGCGGTGGCATAAGTGTTCAATGGGGACCTGTTGAAAACCAGCTCCAGTCCACTCCAATAAGAAGGCAAGGACACTCTCGTTGTCTCGAGGAAAGCCGAATTCGGAATTCAAGGTGAGGGTCAAAGTCGGTCAAGGACGCAGAGGAAGTGAGCTCCTGGAGATAAAAGGATTTGGTAATGTTGAGGTGCCGGCATCATTCTGCGGAGAACGATAATTCTCGAGGGATATGAAGGTGAGGACCAACATGAAGTCCGTGCTGGAAGCACTAGCAAAACAGGCCGGTTTCGACCAGTATCTTGAACAATGGCCGCTGCGGTTATGTCAGACTAGTCCTGGCATGAAGGTTTCCCGAGGAATAGTGGGGTTCCATGCAGGGGAAACCCGGTACCAAATGGGGAGGTGAACGATAAGACTAATCTGTTTGTAGCAGTTCATATTCCGTGCGAGGTCAAACTTGTGGAATCCTAGAAAGATGCGGGCTTGTTACTATGTTGCTACGTGTTGACAGAGGAAAAAAGGGTTGCTTGTGAAAGTACCTTCAAGCGCGTTGGACGTTCGAATCCACTGGCGTCCGCCATTGATGCTTCTGAAAGGTGCTCCCAACGGTTGATGCCTTTTCACGGCATTTGGGAGGTTGTGCAGCAGGCAGACATTCATTTAGCTAAGGTGAAAGAGATGTCTACCAATGGAAGAAAGAAAAAAGCATGAGATATGACCCTAGTCAGAGTGCTTGGAATCATATTGCTGGGTCATCCGGAGAAAGTCGCGATTCGTTACGCAGCAAGAGTCGGGAGTTATGACATCCGGGGAGCTAATAATCTCCTTGCAGACGTCCAGCAGAAAAGTGGTTATGTAGATGAGCAAAGAAAAGCAAGAGGCAGTGATCCGAAGTTGGCATGTTGCTTCCGTCCACGATGTTCACGCCACCGCGAATGCAAAGACTCATCCTTCTGTTATGGTGGCAACCCTAGAAGTCTCACACCGGTTAACGAATATACGAGTTGGTCTGCCAGCGCCATTCCTCTCCACTTCAATGGCCCTTGCTACTTTTTATACTGGATCTCCTCGACAACTCCACTCGGGACCGTGGCCTTGGTTGGACTCATCTCCATCCGTACTCTCATATGTGCTACAAAATCCTTTCATCTGAAAGATCATGCTCTCGCGGTCAACACGAGCGTGTCCTTTATCGCCAAACATGGGTTATCCGTCTCCATACCCTTGGGTACCCAATGCCACTCCATCTTCTGGAAGGTTTACCCACGAGCAGCATGCACTATTGTTATCTACAGCGGCTAGAATTGGACCTTTCCTAATACCTCTCGAAATGCCTCTTCTCCCTATGACTACAGAACCCGAGATCATGCATCTTATCCCCAATCCTCTTATTCCAACGCGATGAGCGAATTTCGATGAAAGTTCCCCTCGCAGAATGCTAGGCGTTCAATGAGGCATCCTCGTTCAAGGTCATATTGGGAACAGGCCGAATCCCTGCCAAACTAGGGAATATAGTGGGCGTCATGGGTTGCATTCTACATGAGCAAGCTCGTAGATATATGGGCATGCATCGCGAGGATGCCCTCTTCTTCGACCCTTCCACCCACATTGCATTGGTAGCTCGACGTTTGTTGGCTGCACAAGCAGCCTATGCAGGGAAGCATTGCACGAATTCTTTTGGAGCTTGGACGAATTAACCGGGAGCCTGTGTAGCAGGAGACACAGGGAAGACGTCTTTGCGACTTCATAACAGGGATCAAAGGTTCGTGTTTTCGTGCTTTTTGAGGAATGACTTCACTCATTGGGCTGTTCAAGGTTTGCTGCAACTTACTGGCACCTCGTCTATGTTGGATATCAGCCCTATATCAGAAGAGACCACACGGATATGTGCTGTCTGTCCCGAGACGTCACGAACTACGCTATGAATTCTGCTTTTGCCCTGGCCAGTTACATATCATTCTCGGCAAAGTCCCATCTTTTTATTGTCTTACCAGCACTTAGATACATATTCTACATTATAGAGAAGCATCGACTAAATTTTTGCTCCTGTTCTTTACTCTTACGCTACCAAGATTGTACTTACGCGTGTTTGATGCGAGATCTCCTGCTTGCTATATGCCATTGCCTTCGATACCTTCTCCTTAAAAATACGCTTGAAAAGCATTCAGTTTAGAATGAGAACTAGCGGGTTTTCTATTGGCATATACCACATATTTCTCGGCCTGGAGCAGAACCTGAAGAACTCACCGTCAAAGGGCGACTGTACTTCCCACTTTCGGGGCCCATTTGCGTACGCAATAAGTAAGGGGCTAAATTTACTCTCAAAAGAAATTTGATAAAGAACAATGGTGGTATTCTTCTTCAGCGCCTATTTTTTGAACCACTCTTCCGCCCCCATCATGAGCCCCTTCCCACTTGATCTCTGGTATGAAATCCTTGGGTCTGTGGGTGCACACAAGTCCCTCGAATCCTGCTCCTTGGTGAATCATGGTTGGTACCATATCGCTCAACAACACCGATTCAAGCATCTTGCATTGGATGCCAAAACGTGGAAAGCGAAAACCTGCTTCCTTCTGGACGACGGGAAGCGTGAATTCCGGAGCAGGATTAGAACGCTCGGGATTGATTTGAGTAGCATAGACTCTCGTAGCTTCGACAGAGATGCAGCAGGCAAATTCGAGGATCTATATTCTCTGATGGGAGTCATTGGTCAACAGCTCACAACTTTCCGAATGGAAGGACCGTTTTATGATGACTATGGCGAACAAACTCCTATGAATTGGGAAAATCTTTCGCCATATTTCCGTTCCCAATTGTTCACTCAAATATTCCCATTCATAAAGTCCCTGCAACTCGTTGAAGTTGTATGGGTACCGCTGCTACAGATTCTTGACAAGGCAGCTCGTCTCCGTAGTATATACCTCAGCTCAGACCTTGACCTAGGTGCAGATGATGGGGATACAGACACCCATATCGCCGTTGCACCAGGCATAGAATTCGACCTTACCTTTGGGATTTTCTCCTTTGAGAACCTCGACGTGAATAACTCTGTCGGCCATTTCTTGAGTTGATTCGGAGATCGTGTTTCAAGTTTAGAGTTCCGTACTCCTTACACCTGCAATTTTATCCCCAACCTTGGTTTCCTCGATCCTTTCGATACCCTCAAAGCCCATTTGAAGCATTTGACGTTTGGTAGGGTTATGTTTGACACAGTCGGTGAGTATTCCCCATCACACTTGTTTTTAGCCCTTGAAATTTCAAATTCTAATGTAATAAAACATATGAGTTGTGCGCAAGGACATCGAACCGATGCCTTTGGCCTGGTTTACCAGGTTGGAGACATTAACATTCTTCATTGCCAGTCCCCAAAAACAGTCAGACTGGCTGACTTGGTTTAATTGGGTTGCCGATAGCGTCGAGGATGTGGCCAAATCCTTCAGAGAACTTCGGGTTTCGATTGCAGTTGGCAATGGGACTGTGACTTGGGATGATCTAGCCATTCCCAGCACTGAGCTCCAATTCAACCTCATCGCTCCCAAGTTTCCTTTCAGCATCGATTTTGTCACCTCGTGGACAAATGGCATCGAAGCCAACGAGCGCATGTTTACATTTATCAGGCGGCTGCTGCTTCCTTGGGAAGAATCAGGGAAGCTCAATTTCTGGGTGAATTTGGAAGTCTGATGGGATGTATTCATTATTCCCGAACTAAAGGAGAAATTTCATAGGTTTGGGTGCTTAGGTGTAGATCTTGCTCATATCTAGTGAATCAGTCTAAACTGAATATGTCATACCCTACATCCCGTCAAACCTCTCGTGGCGAGTGCCATCACCCAGTAGTCTTTCAGCGTGAAGAATATCAATATTCATATTTTAGGAGAGAGAAATCATCCGCCGTTCATTTACAACTTTCTCTGCCCTTCCCCAAAAACTATCTTCATCCCCATTGACACCCTTCTCAAACTTCTCAATGAACGAAGAGTTATCCCACTCCCCATCAAAATCGTAAACAATCCTGGGATCATGGTCAGAATGCTCTGGGCGCATTGTACCGCTCATACTTGAATCCCAAAGGAGGAGGTATTCGAGCGATGGAAGGGTCCTGAGCACCACGGATATCTTATTATCGAACTCCGAGGATCTCCAATCACCGCAGGTGAGAATCAAAAGGTGTGAGACGCTGATAAAAGGAGCCAAGTGTTCGGGATGTATGTCTGGGAAGCATATGAGTGTGAGGTGGGTGATTGCTCCGGAAATTGCGTAATCGCTCGCCGTAGGAAGCATCGAGTTGAGCTTCCAGTCAAGCCTCAGATGTGTGAGACGCGGTAGGGACATAATTGCACGAAAAGCGGCCTGCGTCTCTGCAGCCTTTTCTGCAGCATCAAGCGGGGGCCATGATGAACACCAAGTTGCGATATGAACTATATTTGGTAGGGATGGAAGAAGAACTTTCCAAAAGAGTGAAAAGTCCAATTCGGTGGGCAATGTGTTGAGCCAAATACATATTGCCCTGACACTGTTCGAAAAGGGCCCAGAAACCTCAGACTTCAGTAATGCATTCAGTTTCGAGAATTGCAGGGGCGACACCACTTTGAGAGTATGATATGCAATTTTTGAAACTCTATTTAAAAAATCATTCATTCTGGCAGGAAGAGATAGGTTGCTGTGGACTCGCGAGAAGTAGGCCACGTGTGAAACCAGCATCAAGTTGAGATGACTTTCGCTTGGTAAAACCTGCGCCGAGATTTTGAAAATTAGTTCCTCAAGCTCTGGGGGGAATCGAGGTATGGGTCTTTCTGGCAAGTCTGATTGATCTTGCATGATTGTCATGAATGTACAGAGAGAGCCGTCATGCACAGCCTCAAGCAGGCCTTTGAACTCTTAGATCTCGAAGAATTGCCTGTTTTCCGTTCGCTCAACTCCAAGAGGAACACCATACGTCGTAATGTGAGTTATATTATGCAGAGAGAGACGAGTTATGGCCTATAGGCTTGAAATATAAACCAATAATCATCTGAATCGAGCCACATGTAGAGCGCATCGACGTGGCTATGAAAACTAGAGATCCGTCGAATGAAGAGAGCTAAGTCTCGACTGATAAAGTTAACAGCGAAGACCCCAGTCAACCGACGAAATGGAATCTTCGAAGTTCTCTGGGATACTCATTGTACTCGCAAAAATAGTCCGCTACTCACAACTTCAGGCTAACCTTGAGACCATTGTAAAGGCGACGAGGGTGGTGGTTGCGCATGGTTAGAAATAATGTATTGATGACTATGAAACTACTATGGTGATCTGTGGGATACCCCTGGCACCAACATTAATTTTCTTTGCTCTGCAGTCAGTAGACTGGGCTTCTGGCTACATGTTGGATCCCGCAGTATCCAGGGGCATACAGAAGAGACATTCTGCATAGCTATGACTACACCGAGCGGGTCCCAGCCACAAGACAGTCTTCGTAAAAATACACCGGATTTAGGACTGAGGTCTCAAATTTCACGAAATAAATGCAGATACATCTCTCAGATGAGACATTTAATGAACTATCGGGCATTTCATATGTGAGTGCTACGAAATCATGTATTCATTCAACCGACTGAACTGTGAATATCGACCATGCATTCTTGATGAGAAGTTAAAACAGCCAAGAGCTGATAAGAAACCTCCGCTCGATTACGAACAGGGCCAATCCAAATGACGGGAGAAATAAAAAGAGAGCCCCAAACCCATACACCCCTAGAATAGACCCAGCTGTGAGATAGTGAAATCGTGGATGAAGTACGGCTCCTGTAATAGCTAACAATGCCCACAAAATCAAGAAGTACACTCCCCAAAGGGGTATGTTGCCTATTGGAATTCGAGTTCTCCTTCGCAAATCTCTAAATCGTTTGTCTAGTTCAGCACTGATCATAGCATCGGCTACATGGCCACCTCCATATAGACCGGGACCAGCGAGAGAACCAGCTAAGAGAGCAGCAATTAGCTCGGCATGTTTTTCAATGCCAGGCGCATCCGATGGAATTATCCAAGTCGATCGCCAGAGGTGGAAATGGTCCAGCATGAACCGCCCAAGCGCACAACAGGTGATGGTGTGGATACATGAAGCAACATTTATTTCCAAAAGGATCAAGGGTAGCTGTAAGTCATATGGGCATTGCTATAATCGCGAGCCCTATGAGTTCACAGACATTGGTTCGCCCGAAAGAAGAGAGGGGCTTACTCTTTTGGGAGGTCGATATACTATTAAACTCTCGATATCAGGATGTTGAATAGTGCCTAGGTATGGGGTAGCCATATTTGAGCACGAACCGCAATGGTGGTGGTGGTGGACGGAGAGAGAGAATGTGACATGAACACCACAGCAGTGGATATTGCATGACATGTTTTACTTTTGACAAGTTCGGTTACAGCTTGTAGGAGGTCTAGAGCTTCATGAAAGTTCTTCCGCTCCAAGACTGCGTACTAAATTGCCATTATTCTGACATAGACGCCAAATAGAGGTTGGGTCCAGAATGGTAAGATCGGAAGGAACGAAATGACTCAAACGCCAGCTCGACCCGCTACACTTCCGCTCCGGTAACCAGCAGCCACCGTCGAACCCAGTTCGGTTTGTGGTTCAGGGAGCTCATCAGATCATACAATAAACGCGGTGAAGTAAAGCAAGAAGAAAGAGGAAGGAAAACGAGTGGAGACGTCTAGAGTCTGCCCTGTACGTAAGCGTCCCCATGGTCATGATGGTCGTGTACTTGCGACGGCCGTCTAGATGAGGGATATGCGGTCATTCGGACTCTATGCAGTGTCTGCTGCTTCCAGCTAGTAACTTGTTACCCATTTACGGGCGTCCCTCAAACTTGGAGACGGCTAGAAAATGGCATCTCTACCTCGACCGATAGACCTTTCTCGACTCATTTTGTCTTCTATCCGCATTTCGCATGATTGAAAAAAATCAGGGCACTACGATCGTTGTGTCACGAAATGATACACCTTCACCTGAGCAGTGGCTGCTTGGCGCTAATTTTCACCCTAGGTTATACCGCACGACCATGTTGCTTTTCCCACTTGACTTGTACCCCCACATTCTGTCGTTTATCCCTCCCAGGGATGCTCATAGCTGCATTTTAGTGAACAGGGCCCTTCACTATCTAGCTGAAGAGCGTATATTCGAAGACTTGGAATTGACCTCAGGAACATGGCAGCCAATTCGGCATTATTTGCTGGAAGGGACAGGTACACGTCTGGTTCAACGGATCAAGAAGTTAACTATAAAATGGCTTGGTATGCCCGTTATTGAGCAAGATGATGACCCACAGACAAAAGAGTTTTCTGCACTCGTCGAGATTATCAGTCCTACGCTCGGCGCCCTGTGTCTCGATGGGACATACGAAGGTACGGACGGTAATACTGACTTCAGTCAACTGGAATTCTTTCCCTTCAGACCTTCGTAATACCCTCACCGTTCATGTATTGCCTTTCATTCGATCACTCGAGACAAATGAGGTCACGCAGATGCCACTACTCGAACTTTTGTGCAACTGCCCGCGACTTCTTCATATTCATCTCAGTGCAAACCTCGGACTAATTCCAAGCAACTCTGTAACTGGAAGAAGCAGGATATTGGTAGGTACTCTTCCGGTAGTGCGCACTGTTTCCTTTGGTGTCTTTGGCGTAGAGGACTTCCATGAGACCAAAGCGGTTGCACGATATCTCCAAATGAAAAATCCGCCAAAATATCTTCACTTGGAAAAGTACTTTGGCGTCGAGTCCTTTCGTCTCTATCTCTCGTTTCTTCGTCCCTTTCGAGCGCCTTAGAAATCAACTTGTTCATTTGTCACTAGGGGTGGGTGTTTACGATGCCGTTTGTGCGTATAATTCTCCTTCCTCGCTGCCGGTCACTGTCTCTAATTTTATCATTCCTGTTATTTAGTAGCTAAGCCGAACTCCTCTGATCTCCTCCCCCTAGAAATCTTCCCTCAGCTCCGAACTCTGGAGTTTTCCTTGTTACATATGGCCTCATCTGCAGAATGGTCTCCATGGTCGAGATGGATTGCCTCGCATTTTAACGATCGCCTACCTGTGTCGCTGGAAACTTACGGCTCGCTGGAATACCTATGACCGATGGTCCAGTCAGACAATCTTACAGAATTCGACAAGATAGCCATATCGTTGTCCGCAGAGATCCGATGTGTCTTTCACATTGATGACCAACGATCCATGGAAAGGTTCCATATGAGCGTCGCAGCTCTTCGTTCTGCTCTACCTACTTGGAATTCCGCCGGCAAATTGAGCTTCTGGATCGGGTGATCATTTCCTAGACCATGGGTTGATGTGGTGGCAATCAAAGATATTACATCGTTAACGGCAGACTTCGAAGGTGCTGCATTTAGACAAAATATGGATCAGGGGCACAAAGGCGGATATTGACGGATAAACCACAGCATACAGATTCAAGTGGAATAAATAATAGACCCTTGAGACTACTCCCCCCGTATGTGCATTGCCCGCTCATTGTTGTCATCAAATACCGCCCACTATCTACTTTTCTCCTTAAATTTTGATCCGGAAGCTCAAGCGACCCGCAGCCTCCCATGACGGAAATATTGTACGCACAAGTGCAAACGCTTCGCTTAGCTTTTCTTTTCGAATCCATTGTGACATAACAAATTCCAAAGAAAAGTGACCTTTGTCATACAACTTGTCCAAGGAATGGGGTGTCCCGCCGAAGCTGTCTGATGGTGATATCTGTGGAAAATGAATGAATCGGATTGCTTTTAAAGACGGAGGGATTGAGTCCCCAGCTAAACTCATGACTGCAGCAATCCATTTGAACCAACAATCCCAAGCTTCCTGAGATGAGAAGTTGTACATGGGGAAAGTGAGAGTCTGGAGGCTTGGAAAGCTAGCTAAAGGTAAAAGGTCTGCTTGATCGAATTCTCGGGGTATGTTCTGCACTAGTTGAGATTATACATTATCAAAATTGATATATGAAATGGAGGGGAAAATATGACTCACCGACTCCAAAATGAAATCTACGGCCCAAATAAAGATGCTTGAGATTAGCTTTGAGGTCCGGGAATGGTTGGAGGTCATCGAGATTTTGAAAAATACCCCCTTCTTCCTTCTGGTTAAGGTGCAAAGATGTTATCCTATGCCCTGATTGTTTGATGAAATGTGCAAGAGGCGTAGTTTCCTCTAGGTCATCAGGAGCAAATGGCTTGAACATGAGGGAGACAACATTCGGCACGGGGTCGGATCCAACCTCGTTTGTCGTATCTGTTTGTGGTCCGTCCAAATATAATGACCCAAGCCAAAAGTCCCGTAGCAAAGGGCAGTGGGCAAAGACAAGGAAAATGGGAATTGCACCGACTTCATGGAACCGAAGGGACCGAACGGAGGGCATCACGTGCTGGAATAAGCAGTCTACGAATGCAGGAGAAAGGTTTGGCCACCATGTACTAGTGGGCCACTCATCTATCTCTTTCCCTCGCACAAATCCGTCAATATGAAGTGTTGTAACTCGGGGGCCTAATTTAATCAGGAGTGAAATGAGGTCTGGTGAACTATCGTTTAGTTCATCTAACTCAATTGTGAGTTTCTTGACCAGGGAGCAACGGGATTCTGTAGCGATGCTGAGAAAGAATTGACACCGGGCGTCCCATTGCCAACAGCTTAAGCGGAGGTGAGAAAAGAGGGGTCCTTGCGTCATTCGGTGCAAGTCACGGCTGACAACAGAGCAACTCGTCAAATCGTACACCCTCAATGAATCCAAGATGCTCGGGAAGATGTCCAAAGGTAGAGTGCTCATGATGGTGAGAAGAAAGTGGAAGTGTCAAGCTGACAAGGATCATATAAGTGACCCGCCGGACTGGTTTCCATTGATGTCCCTACAACGTTATGGTATATTTCGCCTGAAATTTGGATTGTCTCTTCATAGCAGCCGCTGATGCATGAAGTTGAATGTCGGTGCCCTCTCGGTCCAACGTCGGTTCTGAATTACAACGCGCAAATGGGAGCACAGTTTGGATATTCCCAGCTACGCATAACGTTGATCTAATATCCGTTTAGAACTCAGGCATTACGCTAACTATCGGGCGCTGCTGTCCATGACCTTGCCGCGCAAGTTCCCGCTTTCCAATGGTCGTTTGATACAGCTCAACATGATAGAGCAAACCCAGTTAATGTATCCACACTTTTATGCCACGAGAACACACGGAATATGGAGGGCATAGAATTTGGTAGCACCGCGCTGATGAAGCCACTCCCCAACCTAAGTCGTTGGCGAATCACCAGAACTTGCCACCGTCATGCGAGTTTGTAATTAGGAAAAAAAAAACGCGATCAAGGATACTTGAACCAATTTGGGTTTCGTTAAGGTAATATACCTACAATGAGCCTGCACATAGAGAGGGAGGGGGAGTCCTACTGAATGGTTTAGGCTGTTTAGAAAGTTCATCTCCGTTAACCCTATTGCACCCAAAAACTGATCTTTTCCTCTGCATTCCACGTAGGTAACGCCAACTGCAGGGAAGAGACCGCCGCATCGAATATCCCATCCCTCAGAAGGCTATAGTTGCCACGAAAAATAAAATGAATCTGGAACGTCGTACATGCGGCTATGTTGTTGAGAGTTTTCATGGGATTGACGGGATCTCTCGTCAGTGGTATTCCAGTGAAAGCCACGACTTGAAGTGATGGGTGAGAATCTTTCAGGCAATGGCCAACCCAAAGAGACCAGCGGCCCCACTTCAGCGGATGATTCTGGGAGTTCATGGAGAGTTTTAAAGTGCTGAGCCGAGGAAAGGACTCAAGGGGAAGAACGTCGAGGTCAGTTTCTTCGTACCTTGTGTCCAGCGGCGGTGAAGTTACTGGGATAGGAAACCATAAGAAAACTGAGGGAGAAGCCATGACTTGGTATACATACCAACTTTATCATATACACCAGTTCCAAGTGATAAACACGTAAGATTTTCCATTAGTCTATCAAAGGGTTCAAGGAATTGGAGATCGAGATCAAAGTCGTCCATGGTGAATTGTCGTTCTAAATGCAATGAGGTGGGCAAATGGCTCGCCTCCCGAAGGTAAGCTGCGATGCTAGTTACGCCTAAGAAGTCTCTTCATCAAAATGGCCAAACGATAAGGATGCCAAAGCTGGAATTGTTTTGATGCTGCGTGTTTCCTCTTCCTCTTCTTCATTCTCTTCCTGTTCCCACATTTCCTGGGAAAGGAAAGCCACTGAAGAGCTAAGATGAAGCTTATGAAGGAGTGGACAGTCCCGAAGTATATCCAGTAAGGGAAGTGCGCTGAGTTCGGGTGCTTCCAATGACCGAATGAATGGGAACACGGAATGAATAAAGACATCTCGGAATTCCAACGTCAATGAGTCCCAAGCAAGGGAACTTGGTTCACCTCTGGTATTCTGGTGTTGTCCATCAAGGGAGAGCGCTGGTGAGCTGAGGCCCTATTTTTCTGAAGGAATGCTGTCAATAGTTGAGCGTCCATCCTAGTCTCTTCGGAAATCCATCCCATAGCAACACGCGTGTCCGCCAGTTCGATAGAGAGCTTTCGAATTCGTTTGAATAAATGAGCGCTGGCCTCTTCGAGTAATGAGATGCACATGTGCTTCCATGCTGGTGAGCGGAGAATTAGGTGCTCAAAAAGTAGGTCTTCTGCTATGCGATGAATCGCGCTGTGGACTACTAGGCAACTCCGCAGGTCAGAGCGTGGGAGGTGTGTGAAAACGGGGAGATACAAATCAAGCGGAAGCTTCCACATGGACGTTTGAGACAAGCCGAGAAACGGCCCAAAATACACGATATTATTTCAATGCAGTCTTCCTGGTGAGTATAGATTCTTCAGTATATGGCCATTTGGAAACAGGGATGGATCATACAGATAAACATGTAGTGGACAACGTCCCGGGGATTGTAGATAAGCTGAAACATTCCCATGGACAGCACTTGAACATGACAGGAGACCCAATTATAAGTAATGAATGAGAATGTCCGTATAGTAGAAAAATGCAGCACAACTCTTTCCGCTATCAGAGTAGTCCTTTCTAACAGAGCCGCAAACACCTGGATAATGTCCAGATATCGGTGCGCGGCGGGATAGGGTGGATGAGGACCTGGACAGATAGTGACCCCCTGGTTGACACAATGAACCCCAGTAAACATGAAGTTGGTTATCATCCCTCACGGTTCAGGCGCCGGTGGCACAAGTTGTTGAATGGAGACCCGTTGAAAAACCCCAGCCCCGCTCCACTCCAACAAGAAGGCCAAGGTCCCGCCCGTTATCGCCGCGGATTTAGGGAAGGAATAGGTGAAGTTCATATTCGATGCGAGTCAAACTTGTCGAATCCTAATATGATGCGGGCTTGTTACTATGCTGCTACATAATGACAGGAGATAAAAAAAAGGCAAGAGACATACTTGTGAAAGTCCTTTCCAGCGCGTTGGAGGAGTCAAATGGTCTGCCGCCTTCAAATTTCCGCCATTGATCCTTCCGAAAGAGAACGCCAACGCTTGACACCTTTCGCAGCTTTTGGAAGCTTGTGGAGCAGGCAGGCATCCATGTGGCCAAGGTGAAAGAAGTGTCTGCCAAATGAAAGACAAAGCATGAGATATGAACCTAGTCAATAATTCAAGATACTTACGAACTTGTACGAATCCTTGTAAAGAACCCAGCTCCGCGCTTGGAACGCGTCTTCGCCACTCGCTAGTGTTCATACCCGTTAGCGTAGGACGCCCTGCCGCCACCTAATTTGACGGAGCAGAGCCGGGGTTTCGCCCGATGCCGTTCGAATCTCGGCGTAAATGGAAAAGATGGAGACGCGGAGAAGGGGACTCCAATCTTCAGAGAGTCCGTTTTGTGGACTTGGGATGAAGGCTGGTTGTCCTTGGATATTCAAAGTAACTCGTTTCAGTGCGGCGAATTCTTTCCTAGTTCCATAGAAATGCTGGAATTGAAGCTCTGGCAATATTATGGATTCAATATTTGATGGGGAACATGACAGTTTGACTCACAGGTACTAAGAAACCACTAGCAGGAATCCTCCGCAACTAAGACATAAAAGATGGATCTCTTTGTTGTGAATACATATATATATTTGGAGACGTGAAGGGCGTGGCGAGTTTTTCGACGTCGGTGAATACCTTGAGCAGCTGTCGATTCTTCCATACCCAATAACTTGAACAAATTGTCAGATGGGATTCGGACCACCATAAATTTACGTACAGGCATGAATTAGTAACCTCGTCCGAGAGGTTGGTGTTGGAGTCCGTGTGTCGTTCTTCCCTGTGCAGGGTAGGTTCGTGACTACTGTCCACGAGAAAGATCCAGAGGTGGTGGGTTTTGGCGAGAGATTACGACTGCTCTAGGCAAACGAGTGATGCCGCATAAGTGTTTTGTCTTGCCATTCTGCTAGGTAACCGTAGGAAGAGCCGAACGAGTCGAACACCTGGAGCGAATGGGAAATGACATGGCGGCCAGGATCAAGCCAGTTGTCCCTGCTCGGAACACGATCACGTTTTCACTTCATCAAAGCTGAAAAAATGATGATTTCGGAAAATTCCGAGGATGAGTTCACGATGCTCGGTTTCCAACGTTCTTCGCCTTGGCATATCACTCTTTTGGCTGCACCTTGTGTCGCAGAAATATGTGGGAGTAACCGTCATTGTGTATCCCTATAAAAAAGCACATCCTCAAAGTCAAGGTCTCCTCATACAGTTCATCCACAAGAGAGCAAAAGGTTTGAGGCAACTTCTTTTACGTGGTCTTCTTCGTAAGATTTCAAGATAATGAGTGAACGGATTTAGAGGAACAAGTTCACTCGAAGCCGAACTCTTTGCTTGATGACTGCCCCTTGGCCACACCCATTTCTGTGATTTATACAAATGGTCAATCTCAGTCTCTTCTAGTTTTGAAAATAATGAATGAAATTAAGAACACATATGTTCCGGTGTGTACTCAAACGAACCTCGTCTCTCCCACTCGAACCCAACTTCAAGCTTCAGCTTTCACCATCCCCCAAATCGGCCCAAAAGCTCATCTTGCCTTTCCATGAAGGCAATGAAGACCGAATGGAAGTTATCACCGAATCAAAAAGATGACTTTCATACGTTCCAGCACAATCGAAGATAAAATGAAGATGACCAACATTCATACGGAAAGCAATCCTATCGAGCATATATATGCCATCTTCAGGCACAAGAGGTATGTCTATAAAGCGTATCTCGTCAAGTGAGCCCGCTTCGTCAATATTTGAGGCAATCCATATTGACCCCCAGTGAGAAATGACAAGATTGGGACGGTTTCAGAACGTTCAAAATGGCCCCATCCGTTGTTTTCCAAACCAATCCATTTTAATGTCGGTTATAGCACATTTTGCTGTCTTGGGCGGATTGAAACAGCATCTGGCGGCCCTTTGGTCGTTTGGTCTGTGGCAATCGGGTTCTGCTGCGCCACTAATTGGGCCGAGCAGGCACTCCTGACGGATTCACACGGATTCGAATGGGAGCTAGAGGATTCGGACGGATTGCTGTCACATTAGTTGATAGGCGCATTTGTCGGGATTGCACCGGTTTCGGACGGATTCACACAGATTGTAGTCGAATGAAATGATATTATTCTAAAAGTTTATCCTCCAGCCACGTGCATTGGACCCGACAGTGCATACACTACGAAGGTGTGAAGGTCTTCCGCCGATTCTGAATTTCTTTCGTGGACGGTAACGGAGAACTAGCATCTTGCTTCTATATTATTGGTTAGAATAGAAATAAAAGCGTAAGAAAATAGCAAACTTACAAGTTCCTTCTCTAACGAATGATAAAATTCCTGTACAACTAATTATGTATGTTCCGGGGCGCAGAAGGCTCAGCAACTCACCAGATTCACCGGATCCAAAGCGGACCAAGCGGCGTCAAATTCAGCTCGAGTACCACCAACAGTGTCATGGTAAACGGTCAAAAAAAGGTTCCTAGTGGGTTGATAAGAACAGGCACTCCAAACGCAACCAAGATCTTACCGTGCAGTGCGGTATTTTGAGTTGGGTCCGTATGGCTTGGAGGAACGCAAAGTCGGAGCAGTTGTGGGTTGGATCCCACCCAAAGACGGCGCCGCCCCCCCTGAATTTCCTATATCCATCTCCATATCCCGGGGCATGGCAATTTCAATGTGAGCACTTAGGGAATGATTAGGATACAGTAACAATGAAATTGAGGGCTTACAAAATATTTCGAGGTTCGAACACCTCATTTTGTTGACTGTGAGGTAGTTCTGTAGCCATTGTGGGCTCGTGGGTTAAAGCAATGGATTCAGAAGCAGCGGGTGGTGTTTGCACCGCTGCATTGTCTTCTGGAGAAACGGGAGGAGCGGCTGCAAAGGTTTGACCAAGAGAACGAGAAAAGAAGAAAGAAAGAAAAACTCACATGGATCAGAGGAGTCGGTGGGCGGTGGATGGTGAGGGACAGGGTCAGTGGAACAGGGAGTAGTGTTTGAGTTCTCTTCCGAAGAAGCGGTGATATCAGCAGGAAGTGCAGGAGGGACAATTGTATTTGAGTCGAGCTGAGAGGAAGTTACAGGGTTGATAGACTGAGTGCTTGGCGTGGTGGTGGGTAGTCGAGGGAGCGAATGAGTGGATGTTCTCGGGGTTGCATGGTCATGAGCAGCTTTCCTTCGCTTCGTCGGAGGCGTGGGATCTTCATCGTCATCTTCAGCTAGTTCTGCTGCACCCTCCACATTCTTAACGGCCCACTTCCGATAAATCGAGTTGATAAGACGCTTTGCCTTCCAATGGTTAGTACATAAGCCGAGAAGAGGAAACAAACGTTCTAGACGATGATATGTGGCTTCCTTGGTTTCATGCCCCACAAATTTCCAATTTTTCCCAGCACGCCCACAATGAAGGAGGTCGGTGAAAAGGTCATAGCACACGCTGCGAATTTCCTCAGTTTCATAGCCGTTTGCAATCTCACCATCTGGCTTTTGAATGTAGGTTAGCGTTGTATTTTTACCAATTGATCGGTGGGTTGGTCCACGCTTCCTTGATATACCCCGGCCAGCAGTGTCATCGTCTTGGCAAGATTCCTTGTATTCGGCAGGGGTCCAAGTCGAAATATGGGGGAAGGACTTTTGGTAGGTGGCGAGAAGAGGACTGTTCTCAGTGATGGGAGGGGTCTGAGTAGAAGCTTCGTATGAATCCATAATCCAACGAGCCTCTTTTGAGTCACGGCCAGTAGCAGTAAGAAGTGCATCAAGTTTTGAATCCACGTTAGACACTATTGAGCTAAATTAAAAATGGTTAGCAGGTGTATTGAGTGAACAAATTTACCCTCACGAAAATTTGGACTCCATGCCTTGAATCCTAGCTTCTACCCCTCCAAGTCTTTCGGAAACAGCAAATGCTTCGGGCGCAATGGGTAAAGTCTAAAAAAATAGTTAATATATGAACCACCCAGGATCCCAGCAAAAAAAAAAAAAAAAATCTGCATACCTGGATCGTTTGTCCTTGCACCGAAGGTGTTCCACAAGCCAGGGGAAGGGTTGAAGGAGAGTCAGGTTGAGTAAGCGGAGAGAGGGATGACATTTCCAAGCCCTGGGCACTTGGAATATTGAGCAGGGCCAAGCCGGGAGTGCTCAGTCGGCTCATTGCAGTGGCGGGTGTTGTTGAACGTGAACGGTCGGTGGAGGATGAACTTTGCGATGCGAAGGCAGCCATGTGTGGAGGAAGCGCGACAGAACCTGATAGAGCAGGACTGGGGAGGGGCAGGTCGGGATTCTGCCATGGGCTGTTGAACATTGTGGTTGGAAGAAAAAGAAGCGAAGTCAAAAGAAAGGGGTTAGCACGTGTCAGCTAACTTTGTAACCTGTTGGTGATCCCAGTCGGTGGGTTGGCTCTTGGAGGCACAAAGCTAGATGGGATTGTGAGGAGCGGGAATGACAATATATTTGGGAGCAACGGTATTGGAGCAAGTCAGTTTAAGACTCCATCTATGTCAAAGTCGTAGACATTGGGCTGGACATAGGTCGGCTTCCCATTTCCCGTCATCGTTTAGCTTCACCAGATTCAAAATACCTGAATCCAAAGTCCTACTGATTGAAAGGACCATGGGCAAGGAACTGAGGTTCGAGGAATGTGCTGACTTTTGCTAGAGTAGCCATCGTCAGCATGAACAACATGAGACGTGGATGTAGACACACCTCCACAATCTGGATTAGCAGGAGAGAAGGTCTTTCAGTAGGTAATGTACATTGGACCATGAGGTGAGCTGTCTCCCAAAGGTTTCACTCAAACTGAAAGAACTTGCATCAAGCGAAGACGTGTCTTCCCAATTACTCCAGTCTGTTCAGTCCATCCCGAAATTTCACGAGTATCAGAATTTCCCCACGCCAATGGCCTTGTACACACAGGAGTACCTGCCATCGGGCATGGTGAACCAACCAGAGTTATCAAAGTTATTGCCAGCCTTCACCATGATGCCTTGCCAGAACGTACCATCTGCATGGAAATGCTGTTCGTTACACTGTCGCAATCCATTCCAACATTGAATTCGAAGACCATTCCAATGTTTCCAGCGCCCCCAGCTGTGCTGTTGTTTAGAATCCGATGGTCATGTCCAGGGTTGAATTTGGTGAGCGCGGGAGAGGTAGGGTCCTGTCTGCTTCGGTAACAATGGCTTTAAATCCAAAGCCTTCCATCACGATATACGGTAGGCATCCAATGTACGGAACCTTGCTATCATTGAAGAAGGATGACGCTGAGTTTTTGAGAGTGTACGTTGCACAACATTTCATCTCCGTCAAAGTTATAAACATTGAGCTGAATAACGGTAGGGTTACCATTTTCCGTCGTTGTTCAGCTTCATCTGATTCGAAAGACGTTGGTCAAAGCGGCACTCATCAGACGGACCATGGGCAAGGAACCGAGGACACACCACTCCCGCCGGAGTAGCCGTAATCAACGCGAACGACATAGGACGTGGACGCAGACGCAGCACTCCAATCTAGAAAAAAAATTAGCAAGTGAAGAGGTCTTTTGCCTGGTAACGTACATTGGACCATGAGATGATCTCTCTCCCAAAAGTTTTCACTCGAACTGAAAGACCTTGCATCAAGCAAAGACGTGTCTCCCCAATTATTCCAGTATGTACAGCTCATCCCAGAACTCCACAAGCATTGGGACTTCTCTGCGCCGATGGCCTTATGCACAAAGGAGCACTTGCTTCCAGTCGTCGTGGCATCCGAGTAGAGACTTTTCGAGAGACATATTGAAGTACTGCTCTAAGCCAAGTTCGCAGCAGGCACGGCTTCACAACTGAGAGAAGTAAAATGTGACCAAAGAATTCTATTATCGCGTAAAAGCACCTACCCATAGAGATAGTTGGAAACACCGTTATTCAAGAAATAAAAGTTCTGTTCTTTGTCACAGAAATATTTGGAATGGCGAATAGAGGAACTCACCGAGGGCCCTAAAACACAAAAGAGTTGAGAATCACACAAGAAAGAACAAGAATGCGTCTAGAGATCCGGGAACAAGCTATGTGTAGTGGAAGTCAAGAGCAAGAAAAGAAGTACAGAAGTAGCTAGGAGTCCAGTCATGGTCCATCAGGATTACAGGTGGTCTGTTATTCTGATGGCCAGATAGGATATTAAAAAATGTGCGCACCAATGGAATACCAGGCATCACAAGACTTTTAATGAAGGTGTCAAGAACGCTTCGTTGAGTACCACTCTCCAACGGTGGCGAACGGAAATTGTTCAAGATGCTTGCCAGTCATCTGGCTGATGAAATCGTTGTTGGCAAAATTTTGATTCCAGGCAGTGACAAAGTTGAGGTCAACATTGTCGGCTACTTGGAGATTTCCGTTCATTCCCAGGGGATGGGACAGAGGGCAGTATATGGAGTAATGAAACGCGACAGAGTCGAGTGCATTGAAGGGTGCTTCTCGTAGGAAATATTCGTTGTTAGAAGCAGTCAAATTGACTACAGCAAGGAATCCGCCAGGAAGTTGTGTAATAGTCCGTCCTCGTCCACTACTTGACGTGTTAGTTCTCTACCTCTTTAGAGCCCTAGACTTTGGAAAAGGGACGCACTAATAGAGAGAGCCGAAGCGATCACCACCAGTGACTTCACCAGGAATGAAAAAGATGTTTTTCCTGAGATCTTTAGCACAGGAATGTGTACTTGAAGCCCATTCAGCGAGAGCGTCGACCGTGACTTTGGTGGCTTTATCGATACAAATGGCGTCGATGTCAAGGGCTTCGATAGCCATGCATGAGAAGACCTTTAATTTTGCCATGACGGACGGCTTCCACTCGCGCAATCTGTCCTGGACGGAAGCGAATTTTGAAAGTTGACGTTGCCAGCCAGGATGGACACCGAAAGCTTTCATGTCTCCGTACTGGTCAAAGTCCGAGTTGAGGCAGCCGTTAGTCTCGAGATTGACAATGGAGCCATCGTCGAGCCGAAATGCAGGAATTTTACAGCTGTCATTTCGTTCTTGACCAATCTGGAAGGAGGGCGTTAGGGAAAAGCTAATTTCAGGGACCATGGGAAAAAAACCTCGTACCTCAAAGTCACGATACTCTGTGAAATCCCAAGGCATATATTTTGCAATCTTGTAGACAGTTTCATACTCGTTCAGGTCAAAAGGAGTCGAAGTGTTGAGATAGCTGGAAGGGTGGCATGAGGACTCGGGCGGGATAAAAATGGAGCAGCGACGCACACCCTTTGAAACCAAGGAGGTCACCCATCATTCTGACGATGAAATCTGCCATACAATACATGCCATGAGCATGGATCTGGTCAATGGCATTGCGCCAGTCAGAAACGGTGCCCCAGTGAGGGTCGAGAACAGTAACATGAAGCGCTGAGTAGCCTGTAGGGACATGCATGAGCAAGAACAAAAAGCCATTGAGAGGGTCAGGATTTTTTTACTGTCTGCTTGCCAAAGCATATTGATGAAGGGAGTACCAGAGACGAAGATGACTCGAACACCCATGCCTTTGAGGTAGTCGACTTGGAAACAAGGCCTTTCAAGTCTCCGCCAAAACGGAGCTGTGTCTCACAATAGTCCTGCTCGTACGCGTCAACACTTTCCCTAAGGCATTGGATGCTTGAACCAAGTTACATATGCCCAAATCATAGGATCATTTTATCTCGCTTCAATTTCACTATGAGGAACGTGATGACATTTGCCAGAGTAGCTGTAGTCAGCACCAACAACATGAGAAATATTACCAAGAGAAATGAAAAGAGGGACATCACAGAGGATTCGAAACACTGGAGTCGAGAATCACACAAGACAGAACAAGAATGAGTCTAGGGATTTGAGAACGAGCTATACGTAGTGGAAGTCAAGAGCAAGAAAAGAAGTGCGGAAGTAGTAAGTCTAGTTGTGATTCGTCAAGGTTACAAGAAAAGCTTTTTAAGCAGGTAACGTACATTGGACCATGAGATGATCTCTCTCCCAAAAGTTTTCACTCGAACTGAAAGACCATGCATCAAGCAAAGATGTGTGCTCATGATTCCCCGAAGTCTTCTGTTGATGCCTCGTCTCCATAGTTCAGCCAGCCTACACCCAAACCTAACTGCTCGTATAAGAAATACATGCCTTTTGTTTTTGAATACACGGAGTGATCCAAAAGTGCATGATCCTCTTCGCGTGGAAATGGGATCATGGCCACAACTGATTGGATTGACTTTGCTTCAATCACTCGAACATTTCCTTCTCCGAGGTAGTGAGCAGCCCAGAGTGTTCCATGAGATTCCTCTAACAAATCCTTGTCGGGTGAAGAAAAGACAGATACCATTGCTAAGGTTTCTGACTCGTTCTCAATCAGGTAACGGAAGAAATACTGTACTTCGCCAATTTCGAATTGAGAAGAAGATGTGAAAGACTTGAACTAGTTATACCAGGTTAATGAGCATGCGGCCGTTATAAATTTGAGAACAGACATACCTTAATCATGCGTGCGACTCGATTTGACGCTGTCTCCTTCCAGCTGGAGCGAGCAGTCTGGCTAATGTCTGGAATTCTCAGCCTTGCCCACCGTTTAATTTCGAAGTCTATAGGAATCTCGGAATTTACGCCTATCCTTTGATTTAAGTACGCGGATAATGCATTGCGCTGGCCTTCCGTTGCAATGGGATGCCGCGATCGCTCCATTGCTCGGAGAAGCATGTAACCATCCCCAATCATTTTGCCGCCTCGTGGAACTTTGATCTCTGAGAAGCGCTGTGGATCAAAAGATGGGTCCATCGCTTTGAGTGCGTTAATCTGTGCTCGATAGAGACCTCTCTGCGAAAGCGAAATATATGGATTCCCATGCTGATGGAGTTCCTCTACAAGGTTCCCGATTGTGCGTTCGAGGGTCCATTGTGCATATAAGATGGGATTCCCAAGACGACAAACCTCGTGAACCATGTGGAGAGGTGTGTGGATACTCTGGCGGACGAAATGAAGGCGTTCGAGTTTGCGACGATAGTAAAGTACCTCAAACATGACCGCAAAGTCTCGAACCTCTTCATATGCTCCGATAATTTCCTGCTTTGTAATCTTTCTTTGGTGGAGAGTGCGGATCACATGAACGAGTTTGCAGAAGTTCTGCCAGTATGGCCGTGGTAGAACTCCATAAAGATGGCCTGGCCCTAATCCAAAGAGCCAATGCTGCCATTCTTTCGCCTTGTATCCGCTATTCATCTTCTCAGCTGGGTTACGAGGAGGACGATCGTAGCAATCCGGTAGAAAGTGACCAGATGCAGCAACTACAGCGCTGTGGGCTTGCCATATGTCGCCGTCAAGGACAGCCCAATCCCATGATTGTCGATTATCGGGAGGGAGACATTCCGCAGTCCCACGCCATAAGCCAACGAGTAAATCACCGATGTTCAATACATAATGCATGAGATCTCCTGGGAAGACGCCTGGCAAACTGAGGGTCCTTGAAAGCCCATTTAAAATGCTGACCTTCCCAAATCCACACTGCATTTGTCGCTTTCGATAATCTGTCGTTGACCTCGACGTAAGTAGACTTAACATGGCAGAATTGTACGCATCTTGGGAAGCTTGTGATGATGGGGATCTTCGAAGGGAGGAAATAGGTATATCGTCCTGTTCAGTGTCCGGGTATGCGGAGTTGGTTGGCTTAAGTAATGCAGGGTAATATTGAGGAGCTCGTAGCCGATGGCGTCCAAGCATCCCGCAAAAAAATCGACATGCAACACGAGCGGTGTGTCCATTTGCACCGCTCATGTGCAGTTGTCCAGGTCCGTCTGCAGTTGAGAGTAATAGCCAGATATGTGAAATAAAATTGGCATCTGGAGAATGACCGAGCGAGGAGTCCCAAATTGGAAGGCCTTCCTTCTGGAGGATGGCGAGATGATGAAAACCCGGGTATGTGTACGACTCCGTAATTTTCGGTGGGTTTGGTCCTCCGATAAAACCGCCGGGAATGATATATTTCTTTCCATATCGGATTCCCGGGCGCAGATCCAAAATCACCCAGATATATATCCAACAATCTGACGGCTTGGAAGGATAGAGCTGGGCACCGTCGATGGAGAACATAACAACCATGTCCGTTGGCTTGATCTTGTCTTCCAGAACAAGCTTGACGTATTCGTATCCACAAAAAATATCGTCCCATTCATCAGGATCAAGGGCTTTACGCCCCATTTGTTTGATTTTCTCATCCAGCCTCCGACGATATTTCAACTCTTCAGCAGTTTGAGGGTCTCGCCACAGCGCTTGCAAATATGGTCCTATAGGAATGGTCCAAAATTTTCGGCGTGGCGTCTTTATCCCCCTCTCAAGGTCGAACGGTTCCCATCGAGATTCGTTACAACCAGCAAATGGGCACTTATCAAGTGCAGCAAACGGGCCAGTGTAAGCAGCACAAGAATTTGGGCACATGTCGTGCTGGATAGGCGAGATCCCGGTAATTTCTGCAAGCGCTTGTTGAGTAGCTTCGAACGAAGGAAAATAATCATCTGGGTGACGCTCTTTTGCTGCATCTCGAACTGCGTTGAACGAATCTTCCTCCATTCTGGGACATTAGGTTCCTGTGGGAGAGGAGCCGAGCATGGACTGTCCGGGATAGCGTCTGGCTCGGGGATGGAAAGCGGAGGATCGTCCAAAATTGAATCCTCCAGTTCAATGTCGTCATGTGTTGGTACGTTGAGTTCCTTCATATAATGATTAAGTAATTAGGTACATAGCGAAACGTCTAAGTAAAAAAAAAAAATGTACCTGCGGAGGTTGTAAATTACTTGCACCCATATTGTCGCTACTATCTAAATCAACGGTGCCATGCTCTTCATCCATGTGAAAGTCTAGCTCATTCTCTCCAGAGGTGGATTGGATCATTATTTCATCTGAATTGCTTCGAGGTCGCACTGTTTTAGCTATTGGCGCTGAACTAATGTGCAACGTGGGGGTGGGATTTTGAGAGCTGGTCGCGATTTGAGGTGCTGGGATTGCTCGACGGGAGGGGCCAGGTTCATTGCTTCGGCGGGCGGCCTTGTGGTGCAAGGAACGATAAGTCGATGGAGCAATGAATTGGCCTCCTCCGCAGTATGGGCCACAAGTGCACCACATTCTTTGGGTCTGAGGATGCTTAAAACCAGTTGGATAGGACATTATTGAGAGGTTTATGATATAAAGGATTGTAGCGGAAAGAAACAGAGCTGTGGTTGACGTGGCCGATCCGAATCCGTTGTGATCCTTGCCAATTGGTTTGGTCATCACATCAATCCTTCCCATTCCGTCCCAATCTTGTGACTTCTCACTGGGATTGACCAGAGAGCCCAATCCGTCGATGCTTGGCCGTGTGCCATTGAAAACTCGAGGTTTCGAACTCGAGGGAAGGAGTAAAGAGGTAGTAGGTCGGGCTTTTCCATGTATTTGGCTGCCGCTCGAAATTAGATGAATCTACAATCAACTGTAAATCCACGAACCGACATTGTGATACACATGAGGACCAAACGATAGTGTAACGAGATTGTTTTTGAATTGTTTGAAATTGACCAGAAACGGGAGGTGGATCGGAAGGACATGATCGGACTGATATTCCTCTAGATGGAGAGAAGTTGGAAGTTGACTGGCTTGCCATAGATACTGTGCAATACTCGAATGAGGGTCAAAGTCTTCCTGGTCAAAGATGCCAAATGATATGCAAGACAAGTTCGGGAGCGAAAGGACGCTAACGTCTTCTGCTGTGGAGTCGCCCGTAATAATCTGTTGGTCTGCACTGAGATGGATGTAACGTAAATGGGGGCAACCTTTAAGGATCTCGAGGACTGGCATCCATGTAACTTCATATGTTTCAAGCGAATGGATGTACGGGAAAACATGGACCATGAGGATATTGGACAGCTGGTCATCCAATTCGTCCCATTGTATGTCGTTGCTCCCGTCGTTACTTCGTGCGTCGAGACATAGGTCCGTCAGTTGAGGACCCAGAGTCTCGATTAGCCCAGACAGCAACTGGAGTGCCTCGTTTTTCTGGCGATCCGATGAAATAAAGGGGCTACCATCGAATTTAAGGGTAAGTCTTTTGACTCGCCTTACTAACTGTGCGCCTTTCCCTTGAAGTAAGAAAGCACGTGCTCGCTCCCAGGTTTGCGAACTAAGTATAACATGCCGAGCAAGAAATTCCTCGGCAATATGGTGCACAGCGCTATTCACCAATAGGCACGTTTGGAGGTCCGAGCGAGGGAGAGAGACCAAGATTTGGGGGTACAGGTCGCGAGGTAGGGGTTCCATGATGACAAACCTCCAGGAAGAGAGAAATTTTACATAAGCACCTAGGCCCAAAGGAATCGTTTGTGTTATCTTACGCAAGGCATATTACGAGATAGGCTGGTTGTACCTATTCCAGAACCATTGTTCTCCGGGGCATTTCGTTCCTTCGCCTGCCTCTGCTATAACTACCCTCTCTGAGTGCAACATTATAGCTAATATCATTAACGCGGTCAGTTCACCTTCCCAAAGTTGTAAATATTGCACAGAAATAAGGGTAATGAACGAATATTTAAAGGGGTGAAGTCGGTGAATAGCATAACAAATGCTACTCGAATTCTCTCATTCATGCTCTTCTTTCCTCTGCGACTGTCCATAACTAGTGAATGCGTGCCAAATTTCTCGAATTCCCACCCTCGTCAAGCTCAAGACCCAGCCAAAATTCCAGCTTGCCTGTTGAATTCCACAAAGGGAGAGCCAAACGAAGAGCATTGACAGCACCTTCGAATAATTCATCCGCACGAGAAGCACTCCCGTCGAAGACACAGTCCATATATATATTCGAACCAGAAGCGACTCTATCGAGATCGGAAAGATGCTCTATGAAGTCTTCTGTAAGGGGTATTTCGGTGAAACGCAAAGTTTGTAGCGAGGGCGGGTTGGGGCTGAAGTGGGCCGCCAGCCAGGTCGCCCATCGCGGCCACTCTTTGTATGGTATCATCGTTGACACGGAAAATGCCAGAGTTCGAAGGTTGGGAAGTGTTTTGAGAGGAAGGCGAGTACTTGTGTCACAGTGTAATGCTAAAATGCGTGAGATTATTTCGTGAAAGGACAGAGTTTGCACCCGTACTTGCGGTCTCGAAGAATTGAGAACCAAATGACAAAGAAAGAAGATTATCCTTCAGGCGATCAAAAGAATCCAGAAATGGAAGCTTAAGAGGGAAATCCGGTACACCAGACCATGTTTCAAAATGTAAAGAAGTTGGCGTTGAACTTGCCTCTCGGAGGTATTGGAACAAAGAGATACCACGATCAAAGTCGACCTCCCCAAACTCGCCAAACGACATGGAGCTCACCACTGGAAGCCCCTTTATGTCCTCCTGTTTTTCAACCATTTCGCTGGTAATGACATCGTATTCTGCACTGAGGTGTATATGACGAAGATGGGGGCAGTGCCTGATGATATGTTGCAGTGGAAGGGATGTCGATTCGAGAATTTTCAAGGAATGGATAAATGGAAGAGCATGGATCACGAGGGTTTCACGAAATTCCCAAGAAATTGTATCCCACGTCAACGAGTACTCATGCTCTGATCTTCCATCGAGAGTGAGGACGCTGAGTTGAAAGCCAATGATCTCGATGAATTTACACAACCGCTGTATATTTGATGCCTCTTCCGGGTAAGACCGAACAATAGGCATGTCCTCCAAGAAGACGGTCAGCTTTTTGGTTCGATTCAACAAGCGGGAGCCCTTCCCTTCAACAAAAAAGGTGCACGTTTTGCGCCATGATTCTGAATGAAGGCTGATGTGTTTGGAGAGAAATTCCTCTGCGAGTCGACAGAGAGCACTATTCATGAACAGCATCTTTTGGAGTTCTGTGCGAGGGAGAAACGCAAAAATTTGACAGTACACGTCCAGTGGGAGATAGTCGTGAGAATGCATGATAGTTGACGACAAGTTTGAGAGTTAGGCGCTACTCGCTCAGCAAACGCGCGACCCCATCGGCTTTCTTGAAATTTACAGCGAACGTTATGATAACATAAAATATAGCAATTGTGTATGGTGGCAAATATTTTGGTGCTGCCATTGCGGTACAAAGTACTGTTGCTCTTTACATCTCATAACGTGAGGGGAAATGGTCCAATGGATAACAACCTAGCTTGTTTACGGCAAATAAGAAAAAATTCCAGGCTGATTCTTCATTCACGAGCTAAAACCCAATTTCTTCTCTCTTCCCCAATTTCTTTCCACACATCCAGATCAACTCTCAGCTTTTCATCTCCGTTCAAAAACTCGCTCGCTACTCCACTCCTCCTCCAAACTTCTCCTGTTTCTCCCCATTTCCCAACGTCTTGACGATCTCGCATAACCTCATGAATTTGAGGAAACTGGAGCACTTGGTCGATAGGATAACCGGCACGAAACAGGTTCGTTGAGACGCGGAAGAGAGAGCGAGGATCGGCAAAGATGTCGGAGTGGGGCGGGAGAGAAAGAGAAGCACGATCATAAGCTAATGCGAGAAGAAATCTGGCGCGATCGACGACGGCGGATTTATACTCTTGAATGCTGCGGGCTATGATAGGATAAGGAGCTTCCCAAAAAGACGAGTCAAAACGTCCTAATGTTTCGAGGTCATGTCCGGACATTGTATCCGGATCGTTTACGACACTTTCCATCGCATCGAATGAACAAAAGGTCCGATAGGATGGAAAAAGGACCTGGTCCTGGTCACGCTCAAAGTACCAGTCATATGCTTTCGGCAATTGACGGGAACGTGCTTGGCATTTCAGATAATGACGATGTGCACGAAGTAGAGGTTCTTTGAGATCATTCCATCCTGAAGTAAAATGAGTAAATAACATCGATACAAGAGAAAGTTGGACTTGACCTTTATTCGTGAGACGCTTGGCAATGAATAGATTGTTGCAGCGTAAAAGCGGGAGTGCAGCCAGCCTTGATAGATGGTTAGCTGAAAGTTGAATAAATCAATAGCGAATACGTGCATCTCAGAAGTCCATCCAATCTCAATGAGTCGAAGTTTGATGGCTTCTAGCCGTGCATGCACTTGTACCCTCTCTGACTGAGAATTCTCGTCTCGTTTCTGAATCTCTTGATTATGCAACCAAGAACCTATAAGTTTACTGTCCTAGGGGATGCTTAGTATACATGTTGCGTGGGTCTTGGGCTACACCTACCCGAAGAATCTGACCCTTTAAGGTTATGCGAGCCTGAATAAACTCTTCAAGCTCATCCCCTTCCATGGTGTAAAGCTTTTGAGAGAGTTTGGAGATGCCTCGATGTTCGTTGAACCCTACAAGATCGTCAACGAAGACTCAAATTGAGCGGCGAGAAGCTACATTGCCCGCTTTTGAGCGGCCAGCATGCGGCCTGGAGGTCTTTGGCACAAGTATGGGCTGCCGGGTGGTATATAGGTAGAACATCTCTGAAATGATGTTGGCTCCAGAAGCAGAGAGTTAGGAGGGACGTTGAAGAATTGGAAAGTGCACCACTCACCAAGCAATCCTGCATCTTTGACAGAGCCTTGAACAGCTAAGCAAATCTAAGTTCCGAATATTGGGTTGCCCGCAGTCCTTCGTGATAAAAGTTATAAAAATTCAATCTAGCATAGAGAAACGACTGAATTACGTGACAATGTGTATCAAATAGAAGATGGATGTACTGCCTGTCGGTGATATCGTTTGCCTCAAGATCTGGGAGACCAGCACGTTTACGACAGTTGGTCCAAAGGATGTCAGAGGAGATATGCGCTCGAAATGCACGTGACACGCGGGAGAGGGAAATGAGAGTTGCGGGATGAAGAAACTCCGCAATCTTGAAAGAAAGAATTCAACCTTGATCAGAACTGAGTTATCAACGTGAGCGGCTCACCACGTCAAATATATCTTCGGGAAGGTCAAGGATTCGTTGGAGCTTGGCGCGTTTCGGTCTCTTCCTACGCCGCATTCCACTGTCCTGTGGGCCCTGCATCTTTCGCTTCTGAGAGCTGGAGAGAATTTTCATAGATACTATGTATTAAATCCCATGTCATAAGATAGAATGCTCTCGCCAAGGAAAAAGAATCGGTACCGGCTGCAATGCTTGGTGTCAGAGTACTAGAATCTGATGGTCTGAGGATCGTAGGGATTTTCATTGTTTCCTTGTACTCCATGTCCAGTGATTTGGGCGACGGCGTTGCGTACCAGAAGGGGTAACACTACCAAAAGGTGTTCGTGGGGAGATGTTTCACAAGACCGCCACCTTGAGCGTCCAGTTAAATAGTACCATACGAATGGCCAATATTAGAATATAGGGCAAAACACGTCGAATTCTCCTTCTGGGACATCGAGGACCAATGTAGTTCATACCTTCCAAATACGTTGTCGATCACAACATCGACTACTCTCCGAAAAAGGAAATTGTCCACCTGCCTTGTCCCATCATTCTTCGGGGGCAATGACGAGGAACAATTTCCTTTTTGGGCCAAGGCCTCAGGTACAGAATACCCAAAGATCAAGTAGCGGGTCCACCTGGAAACGGCTAGATTGGAAAGACGCGTAAAAGTTATCTCTTGCATCCCTGAGCAATGGCCAAGAAGCATGAGTCTCACACGAGGTGTTACTTAAGCGCCGACGGACGTTTCTTTCTCCTCCTATCATGAATAGCCTGCCTCTCGACCTCCTGCCTCATGTATTTGAATCCCTGAACTTTAGTTCCTTAAAGGAATGCTCCTTGGTCAACCATCGCTTCCACAGATGGACCCGACAGCTCCTCTTCGCTCACCTGGTCCTATGCACTCGGACGTGGGAAAAGAAATCTCGGTTTCTCCTTCACGAAGCAGATTTTGATCGAATCGCAGTCATAAATAAAGTGACAATCGAACTAGACGATGACTTTCTGGTGTTCGAACCGAACAACGTACCGGAAGAACTGACAGCTTTGTTGGAGAAGCTTGGAGGCCGGATCGAGACACTGCGCATCGACGGGTTCACACAGGATCAAAGGGAAATTTCATGGTTGGATATACCGCTCACGTTGCGGAACTTTTTGTGCGAAAGATTAATGCCATACTTACGGTCTCTAGAAATAGAGGAAATAGGAGAGTTTCCCATCCTTGGTGTCCTTTGCCATTGTCCTCTTCTTCAACGTCTTCATATTGGCTCATCATATCCCAATCCCATGGAAGATCATCCTGAACTAAATCAACTGCCATCCCTAAGATCTTTCTCTCTCAGCCTCCGGGAAGAATCTGACCTCCATAACATGACCCCTCTTGCGCAGTTCATCAGACACGCCAGAGGACCAATCTCATCGCTAAAGCTTGGCCAACGTGTCGGATACTTCTTCTCTATGGAGCTTCACGCTCTCAAGCCGTTTGTCGAGGTTGGTGTTTGGACCAGTATACAACATCTGTCATTCGATAAGCGACTGTTTGGGAGAATAAGTAAGTGTCGTCGATTACTTGCGTTCAGAGTACGCTTCCCTGATTTTTTTGCTTATAGTATATACACCGCTAGACGAGCTGCAATCATCTAACCTGATCCCACTCGCAAAGTTTCCGAAACTCCAAACCATGTCTGTGCCAATACGTATTCCGACATATGAGAACGAATGGGTAAATTGGTTTACCTGGGTGGCTATGGTCGTTCACTTTGCCGGGGATTCGTTGCCTAGGTCCTTCAAGGCATTCCGATGCACAGTGTCCCCACAGTTGGAGGCACTGGGGAATTATTCTGTGTCACTTCACCCTCTCGACGGCTTGCAGGACAGCTGTAGCTTTAGCATGAACATAATTGTTCCGAGTTCGGTCGAGTCTGAGAAGGTAGAGAAGGTTTTTAATCTCGCGAGATCAGCATTCCCGTCATGGGATAATGCTGGCCAACTGTCGTTCTCGACGGGTCCGGTTGGAGGTTGGTAGATACCACATGAGTAGCGAGAATGCTGCTGATTTTCACACTTGAAATCAAATACCCATATATTTAGCCTACAAATCCTCAGAGAAACTTGATTTTAGAGATAAAATCTGGATCATATGAAGACATCAGAGTCAGCTCCTTGATATTCGGTGAAAAACACGCTGCCCATGTGAGGTATTTTCATTCCCCACAATTAAATGAAGTCTACAGCACGAATAAGCGCGAAGTTGTATATCCTGACTTAGATTATTTAGTAACATCGAGCGAGTGATACGTAACCTTACCGAGTGTCAGCGCTCGCACTCGCGTTTCTCTTCCTCCCATCATGAGCGCTCTACCACTAGACATCTTGCCAGGGATCCTCGACTGCCTAAACTTCAGCACTCTGAAGGAATGTTCTTTGGTCAATCACCAATTCCACCAAAGTACTCAGAAACTTCTCTTTTCTCATCTCGTTATTTGTGCCAGGACTTGGGAAAAGAAATGCCAATTCTTTCTTAACACGGCTGGGAAGAGGCGCGTCTCAATCATCGAGAAACTTACAATTGAGTTTAACGAGCTTCCCATCCTTGAACAATACGAGGTTCCTACGGCATTGATTTCCCTGGTGGTTGAACTTGGCCCCCAGATTCAATCACTTTGTCTTAATGGGTATATACCAGAGGACAGCTCCTTTCCGGACCAAGATGCCATTTCATGGCGTTCAATTGCTCCTATCTTCCGGGATTGCCTATGCCACCATGTGATGCCTTCCGTCACCTCACTTCAGTGGCAAGAAGTAGGGGAAGTCCCTCTCTTTTCAATATTAAGCATATGTCCTCATCTTCGATGCCTTCATGTTGGCTCGGAGTATGTTCAAAGCACCGATAGTTTTGACATCGAGGACGTTGAAGTTGGTTCGTTGCCGAAAACCCTGAATCTCACCATTCAACCATTTTCCGAGGCGGACCTTGCTGCAACTACCTCACTCGCACATTTCATCAAAGTATCGGGCAGACGTATTGAGACTTTGACGATTGTACCAGTGTTTTACGCAATCCCTTTTGCAGGCGTCCCCTTCCTTAGGCCATTCATTGAAATGCAAAAACATCTCCGACACCTTCATCTAGGATTAAAGGTCTATGAATTCATCAGTGAGTCCTTATGAATTCGTACTTACAGTGTTTATTCCAATTATTTTGCTAGCTAGCAAGCTCGTGCAAGGTTTTGCATCAGAGAACCTACTACCTCTCGCTAGTTTTGTTCAACTCAATAGCCTCACGATAACCATCCCGACTCTATCTCATAAACCAACCTCGGATAGATTCTTTTCATGGCTGTCTGCGGTTATTTCCTTCGCCGGAAACTCAATACCTGAGACCTTGACTGTCATCCGTTTCCCACTGTTGCCGAGGCCATTGTGGCGAGAGACATTCGATGCTACGCCTCACGCGTTGAACTACCTACAACAACGCTGTCATTTTACTCTAGACTTCATCTTGACAAGCTCTGAAGGGAACGAGGACATCAAACGCGTGTTCAATCGTGTGCGTGCCACATTTCCTTCGTGGGATAATGCCGGCAAGTTGAAGTCATGGGTGGAAGTTTACCGTCCAGAATCCCTTAGAACAGCATTAGGATAGACTCATAGTTATTTTCACTAAAGTGGCGTTAATTGGAGGGAAATGAGCCCCGAGACTAAGTGCGGGACTCAGCAATTCGTTTCGAGGTCAGCCGTGAGGTGATGAAGACTTCAATTGGTCAGGAGGTAGGTGCAGGGGGAAAAATAGAATGTATGAACTAGTACTACATATTCAAGGTGTTGTGTAAAGATATTATAGATTGCCAATCCACTTCAATTGTATTATACAAGGTAGAAGTGGGGTGGCAAGAGTCCAAAGAAAGACATAAAATATGCCTCTTGATGATAGAGCCCGGCAAGTTAATAAGGTGATATAAACCAAAACGTAAAAGCTGACTAACCATGAAAAATGATGAGTTGATAGAGGTGTTATCTCTTAAAGATAGAGACAGTCAATATCCTCCCTTCCGTATAATGAAATTCACGAGAGCGCTCCTTCCCAACCAGGTGATTTGGATTAGCCACTTCCATATAAGTGCTTTCCACCAGTTCATCGGATATCGAGCTGGACCAAAAAAGTTCAAAAGAGTTGAGGACTTCCACACTAGTCGAAACTAGTCTCAAATCTTTTGGGAGATATGATTACAGATGGACAATGCAAATGTCCGCCTGATGGGTTGAGGAAGGAGAAGGGTGGCGTGGGTTCAGGGATTCACTTTTGGCGATTTGGGCAGTGTTGGAGAGGATGTCTCTTTTTGTCTGTCTAGAGTAGGCGATGCGCTGGAGTAGTTCATTCT
This sequence comes from Flagelloscypha sp. PMI_526, assembly GCA_021399455.1. Classification (NCBI taxonomy): domain Eukaryota; kingdom Fungi; phylum Basidiomycota; class Agaricomycetes; order Agaricales; family Niaceae; genus Flagelloscypha; species Flagelloscypha sp. PMI_526. Next base: position 60,509 of record JAJTUO010000059.1, read on the forward strand.
CATCAGATATATGAATATGAAAAGATAAAGAAAAAAAAGCGAGGCGAACCGGTCGATTGACGGTCGGTGAGACTAGCTCAGCTCGGCATCATAATTGAAAGTTGTTTCCATGAGGGGCAGAAGGAGCTCATATGGCGGACGACACTCAAAGCTGATGTTGGAATCGAAATGGAACATTTGAGCTTTCGTAGTTGAAAAAGTGTCTTCGCAGTTCCCCTACTTCGCGCAGGGGACTGGTGTGAGGTGATCCAGTTCGCAGACCGTGAAGAATTCAAGATGATGTGATGCGTCAGGTCGGACAACGAGGAAATGAGAACGTGAAAAACATGAGAGTAGAGTGTATTAGTTGTGGCAGAACTACGAATTCCGCCGAGAAATGGAAGATGTTGGCTGGAATTCGTGGTCAGGAAGATGGCTTTGTTTCTCGTCGAGAGTCTGAATTCGTCAAACGGAAAACAGAATGCCACTGCCCCAACACGACTTGCAGGGTAGCTGTACCTCTAGCATGAACATAATCGTTCCGAGTTCCGTCAGGACTTAGAATGCAGAGAAGGCTTCTAGCCTCATGAAATCGACATTCCCATTTTGGGATAATGTTGGCCAGCTGTCATTCTGGGCAGGTCAGGTGGGAGGCCAGTAGGTGGCATATGTATGGCGGGAATGCAGATGGTTTTCGTACCCTAAGTCAAATTTACGTATCCATAGCCAACCGCTGCTCAGAAGCGCTTGATTTTAGAGACATAATCTTCCTGGGTGAGACGAAAACATTATTGTCAGCTCCGTGGACTTGCGTGAAAAACAGCTTGCTCATTTGGGATAATGCCTTTCCCCAAAAACATAAGAAAAGTAAGCAGCCACGAATGCGGTTAATTTATTATGGCTTGGACTAATTGGTGACATCAAAGAAGTGATACGAAATCTTGTTGGGATGGAACCGCTTGCGCTTGCGTCTCTCTTCCCTCCATCATGAGTGCTCTACCGCTGGACATCTTGCCAGGCATCCTCGACTGCCTAAATTTCAGCACCTTAAAGGGATGTTCCTCGGTCAACCGCCAATTCCACCAAAGTACTCAGAAACTTCTCTTTTCTCACCTCGTCCTCAACGCTTGGACTTGGGAGAGGAAATGTCAATTTCTTCTGAGCATGGCCGGGAAAAGTCGTGTGGCAATGGTTGATAAACTCACGATTGAGTTTGAACAGCTTCCTATCTTTGAACAGAACGAAGTTCCTCCGGCATTGGTTTCCTTGGTGGTAGAACTTGGCCCCCAAATTCGCTCTCTTTGTCTTGACGGATATATTCAATCGGAGAGCCGATTCGTGGATGATGAAGGCACTCTATGGCTCGAAATTTCTCCCACCCTTCGCGATTGCTTATGCCACCATGTAATACCTTCCGTTACCTCACTTCAGTTGAAAGAAATCCGAGTCCCCCTCTTTTCATTATTGAACAGGTGTCCTCATCTTCGACATCTTCACATTGGCTCGCAGTATGTCCAAAGCACTGATGATTTCAACATCGACGTTGTTGAAGTTAATTCATTGCCAAACACCCTGGATCTCGTTATTCAACCATTTTTCGAATACGACCTTGCTAAAACTACCTCACTCGCACATTTCATGCAAGGATCAGGCAGGTCCATTGAGACTTTGACAGTTGTCCCAGCGTCCTCCTCTACCCGTTGTCCAGGCGTCCCATTCCTTCGGCCATTCATTGAAATGCAAAGACATCTCAAACATCTTCGTTTGGGATTTAAGGTCTACGAGTTCATAAGCGAGTCTCTATCGTTTCGTACTTACGATATATTCTTCTAATGATTTTACTAGCTCTCCAGCTCACTCATGGTTTTACAGAACACGACCTACTGCCTCTCGCTAGTTTTGTTCAACTCAATACCCTCACGATAACCATCCCCGATCTATCTCATAAGCCAACCACAGATATTTTCTTTTCATGGCTTTCCGCAGTTATTTCCTTGGCTGGAAACTCATTGCCTGAAACCTTAACTGCCGTCCGTTTCCCACTGTTACCGAGGCTATCGCGGGGAGTGACATTCAACGCCACACCCCATGCGCTGGATTCCTTACAGCAACGCTGTCCTTTTAATCTAGACTTTGTCTTGACAAGCTCTAAAGGAAACGAAGGCGTCGAACAGGCGTTCAATCGGGTGCGCGCGACATTTCCTTCATGGGATAATGCCGGCAAGTTGAAGTTATGGGTGGAGGTTTACCGTTCACAATCCCTTAGAACAGCATTAGGATAGACTCACCTTTGGAATGATAAGCATGGGTGGGGGCCAGAAATCCCTGATTTCCCCTCCGTAGATCACACCCAAAAGCCAGCAGAATCAGAGTCGAATAAAAAGGTATATAAAAGGAGAGAGTACGACTGAACAAGAACGCAAAAACATGCATCTCAACTCCTTTGCAGCCGAAAATATGCAGTGTTGAGAACAGAACAGGGCGCCAGGAATCGCCAATTTTCAGAGTCGAGCTTCCTGGCTCCTAAACTCCAGCAGCGCGTGTTAGGGCCGCATGATAGTAGTGGTCTGAAGGAGGTTGGTGCTTTGACCCACATATTTGCGCGTCTTTGTGCTTGAACAACTTCAAAATTGTTAGGCCGAGTTAGATACCTCGAGAGACTCTTGAATCAATAAAGCTAGAACGTTGTACTTTGAAGTTAACTCGTCATGTCCAAAGGATCGTCCCACCTGGAGGCATTCGCCAGAATTTAATGCTTGACATCCCATTTTGTCTAAGCAAATATATGCTTCCCTTCCCCAGTAGAAATCGGTTTTTGACCTGTATTTTTGGCGAAGAGGTCATAAAGCAGGAGAGAGGGACAAATCCAGGGATATATGGGAGGTAGAGTAAATGCCATGAACATTGATAAATGTACAAAACTATGTAGGAGCACCACTCATTCACTTTTGAGCGGCGATCTATGTAACTTTCGCAGAAGGAGAGTTTTAATCAAAAAGGCCGGATCGATACCTCGGAGGGTGGGAAATAATATGTTTGTTGTATGATGAGCCCACCCAAAAACTCAAGTTACCTTTGGAATTCTTCGATGGTAATGCCAGACGAAGAGATTCAACAGATGATTCAAACCGCTCCAAGGCACTATCGGCAACAAAAACAAGCTGGATATGGGCCTGCAAAGCCATTGCCCCACTGTCGAGTTCTAGAAGGTGTTCAACCGGTTCATCTAGGCAAGGTATTCCGGTAAATCGCAAGGTTTCCATTGAGGGATGAGGGAGGTTGAAGCGACTAGCAATCCACTCGGACCATGGAATCCATTGGGAGAACGATGTCATCGATGCCACCGAAAACTCAAGAGTTCGTAGCTGAGGGAATACTAGGAGAGAAATGATTTGGTCATTTGATTTGCCGCGAACTGTGGTATCCCCCCATATTAGACGAGTAAGGATAAAGGACCTGTACACTTTCACACACCTGCGGTATCAAACACCTTCTCACCAAGTGATAAATGAACGAGTTGGCGTTTAAGATGCTCAAACGTTTCTAGGAACCTAAAGTCGAGTTCAGGTTGATAGAAGCCTATATCGTGCTCGAAATGAAGAAAGCTCGGTGGTTGGCTAACTTCCTGGAAATATCGATTGAGGGCAGCGTCATGGCGAAAGTCCCAACATTCCGCAAACGAGATCGAGCGACAGGCTGGAAGACTTTCAACATTGGTTTCAGTTTGTTCACGAATTCTCGCTGTAAGATCAAGGGAGGCACCAAGATGCATGCGGATGAGGTGTGGACAGTAATGAAGCAAGGCAAGAAGCGGTAACCCCCAAAGTTCACTCAATTCGAGCGAACGAAGGTTGGGAAGTACATGCTTTGCGAGAGTTTTCCGAAACTTCGGAAGGAGAGAACGCCAATGGGTAGTATCTTCGTGACCATTGTCGTCATCGCATTGACCATCGAGGCATAACGTTGTCAAATGAGGACCTATCATCACGATGAATTCAGAAAACAGCCGCTCATCAGTGAAATTCCTCTCTCCCTCTCGAAAGATAGGTAATTCGTCCAATTCAATGATCAGCGTCCTAATTCGTTTCAGTAAATGTATTCCTCGGCCTTTGACCAGAAAGTTCCGAGCCGGCCTCCATGTCCTTCCGCGTAATACGAGGTGACTGATGAGGAGCTCTTCTGCAATATCACGGAGAGTCCGATTGGCAAATCGGCACAGACGAAGATGTGAGCGCGGTAGAGACGAAAGAATTTGTGGATACAGTTCTGGTGGAAGCCTCAAACCCGGAATAGCAGAGTCTGAAGCGCCTTGGTCGGCCATCGTGGTCATGAGAAAGTGGTAAAGAAGAAGCGCCGAAACGAGCACCTGGTGATGCCCTGGTTTCGGCTAGTAGACCTGAAAATAAATGGCTTTAAATGATTCAAAATCCAATATCTACCTAGAGAGCACATTGACCCTACAGCCTTTCTTAGACCCTAGACTCGGTGCGGTTATATGGCACCAGGAAAGAAGCCCACAGAAATGGAGCGGCCAGAATTACATTACTAGATACTGTAGCGATCATACTCTTCAAACAATGCTGGAGCCTTCATTTTCCAGTTTCTCATTTGGCCTGGGAATACGGTACGGGTTATCTCCAGCACATCGTCCCAGTGACGATGAGAAGTTGCGAGGAGGAACGACTGAAGTACCAAAAAGTTGGCGAAATTCTTGTCATTTCAAGGCTAAAATAACATTGGGCACATCAAACTGGTTGATAGCTAGGCATATGTTATTCAGTTTAAAAAAGGTGTAACAAAGCATTATTCATTGTGAAGCAAATATCAGCGGATCCGCCTGCTGATAAGATACCGCTTTTTAATAATGTACAAGGCAAGGGCCAATGACGGAGGGAGCAGAAGGAGGCCACCGAAGCCATACACTGCCAACACGGACCCAACTGTGAGATAATGAAATCTGGGATGAAGGATGGCTCCAATGATAACTAGTAATGTCCACAAAACAACGAAGTATAGTGCCCATATGAACACAAGATCGAAAGGAGCAGGGATGCGAATTCGACCTCGCAGATTTGGGTATCTACTACAGAGTTCACTGTAGACAAAATAACCGCCGATTGCGGTCCCATACCAGGCTGGACCAGTTATAGACCCAGCCATAAACGCAGCAATGAGCTCGGCATGCTTGTCTATGCTAGGAGCATCGGGCGGGATTATCCAGCGGGAGCCCCAGAGACGAAAATGGTCAAGCATAAAACGGCCAAGCGCGCAACAAGTGACCGCGTGGACGCATGAGCTTGTGCTTATTTCCATAAGCTGTACGATTAATCGTAAGTCATATTTCCGTCGCTATGAGAGAATGATCGCTTGAGTCCATGTGTGCTTCCGCCAAACCAGAAGAAGAGTGGAACGTACACTTTTCGGCGGCTGGTATATATTCTCTACGTCAGGTTGTCGAATGGTCCCTGGGTATGGTGTTCCCATAATTCAGCGTCGCGTCCAGTGGTGGTAGATGAGAGGAGGGACCTGATGATTTGACATGTTCACAACAGCAGTGGACGTTGACAGGGTCGCTTTTTTCCATTTTTATGCGGCTGCGTTTTGGCGCCGTCGGAAACGGGTGGGTTAGTGGTCCTCTCATACAGTACGAATGGTGATAGGACCTTGTGATAATTGTGGGGATCATCAACAGGTGCAGTAGATATATGAATGAAGAGCATTCAGTTATGGTATCTCAGTCTTATCATACAACCCGTCAGTTTCAGAATATTCGACTACAATTCTTCCTCCAGGAGGTTCCATGGTTTTCAGCTTCCCGCAATCAAACAGAATTACTAGTTCTGAGTTAGGACTCGCCGTTGAGGATAGCTTTGCACCTCGTAATCAGATCCGGAAAACAGGGCTTCTGGATCCAAACACCTCCTGGAGAATGCATTGACTACAATCCGACGCGATCCATAACACCTGAGACTTCATTGGGAGAAACTGGCTTGGAGGCTGTTATGTTGCCTCTACAATTTGCGGCAATAATAATGTTCTAGCTTCGGGGTGCTTTGTTTACCATTCTTCAAGTATGCTTTCATCAGATGAAAAGTAAAAAATGTAAGGGATACCTCAATATTAACGCCCTGCGACAATGAACAGTTTTGAACAGGGACGGGATAAATTGTCGAACATTTGCCAAACGTTTTCCCCCTCGAATATTTGAGAGAACACCAGGAGGTGGTCGTTCGATTGCGCGTATTTATAGGCCTTAAACTGTGCGACAATGTATTATCCGTTCCGAATTAGATATCAGTAGACCCTATTGCTGATGAGATACCGCTTCTCAATAATGTACAATGCGAGAGCAAGCGATGGGAAAAATAGAAGGAGACTGCCAAAACCATACACAGCCAACACGGACCCAACGGTGAGATAGTGAAATCGGGGATGAAGAATGGCTCCTGTGACGGCTAGCAACGTCCACAAAACAAAGAAGTATATCGTCCAAATGGGCATATCTTGTAATGGAGTTGGAATTCGAAACTGCATTCGAGTTCGCAAACTTGGGTATTTATTACGGAGTGCACTGAGGACGGTATAACCACCAACTGCGGCTCCGTATGTGGCGGGACCAGTTAGACATCCAGCCATAAACGCAGCAATGAGCTCGGCATTTTTCTCAACGCTAGGAGCACTGGTTGGGATTATCCAGCGGGAGTCCCAGATATGAAAACGGTCAAGCATGAAACGACCAAGGGCACAACAAGTAACAGCGTGAACGCATGAACTAGTGCTTATTTCGATGATCTGGATGATTAATTGTAATTCAAAGTTCCGTCGCTATGATAGAACCATCGTATGAGTCCAGAAATACTTGGTCTTGACTGAAAGATTAAAGTAAAATACCATTTTCGGCGGCCGGTATATATTCTCTACGTCAGGCTGCTGAATTGTCCCTGGGTATGGTGTCGCCATAATTCAGCACGGCATCCAGTGGTGGTAGGTGAGAGGAGAGAACAGATGATTTGACAGGTACACAACAGCAGTGCACGTTGTCAGGGTATGTTTTTTTAATTTTGTCCACGGTTGTGCTTTAGCGCTGTCGGATCCAGGTGGGTTTCGTGCTTTGCATCTCTCAAGCACTATAGGATCCTTGCTATAACCGTGGAAATCCGACACAGGTGGACAAGATATGTGGATCGTGGGTTTTTGAACCTGTCCTAAGGCATAAGCCTTACAAAGACGTGATAACACTGTTACAACGAGAAAAGCCTACCTTTCTAGTGGAGGATATAAAATTTTTATATCGGATTGTCGCACAGTCCCGCATTAGGAAACAATAGGAGATGGTGGCAGTCTGGGCTAAGGAACGTATGACATCATACGCTACTCTGTTTACTTCCACTGACTTTCCTTGGACTACCAACTCTCGTAAGGTCTCGACTAGTTCATAAATATCGGGATAAAGGTCTGATTAGAAACTTCACTTTTGTGGTGTTCAAAAGCAGAGTGTACGGTGAACTGGAGATCCACAGACGAAGGCCCACCTAGGTGTTAAATTTTCAGTAAGGCAAACTCGGCATCCATGCGCCGTTTCCCGCCTCGTCCGCTTTCACTTAAGCTTCCGCACGTTACTTATGATATTCTCTTCGTTTGTATGATTCCTCGTTCTCCCTTAGTAGTTATACGATATTTTCTTGTGTACTTACTCATACTTATATGTATTGACTACATACTTTGGTATAGTATAAAAACCCGAACGTTTACTTACTTTTTCTTTACCGAATCGCATTCCTTTCGCGTCCCCTCGAAAACTCATAAGTTCAACACTAGGATGTGAACTCAATGTCGTCATAGCAAACCTGACTTTATAATTTCAAGGTAGAGATAAAACAGTCAAGCAACGTCATTAACCAAAGTGGTATTTTCATGGGTCACGCAGGACATTCATTTCTAAACTAAGAACCGTAACTCTCAGCTAGGAGAGCGCGAATAGATTCGATTTCACTGGCAATTTCATTCTGGTTAAATGGTATTAAGCACCATAGACATTGATTAGCCAGCTGAGTGGCATGGTGTGAGGTTGCACAGTGAGACAGCATAGTTTGAATTTTCTGTTGTTCTTTTGGAATGATATGTTCGCGGACGCGAATCAACTGCATCCAAGTGGCGGCGGAAATTGGTGCAAGTTCTTTAAATGATTTTCTCAGGTCCTTTGAACACACCTCTTGAATTGCTTCAGCTGCTTGCATGAGGTTTACCCCATTCTGATCGTACAGGACAATGCGAAGAGGTGGCCCCATTTGGAGAAGCCCAAGTTGTTTAACGCAGATCTCTTTCAGCACGTCAATTCGAGTGCGGTGTGCGAGTCTGAGAAGATCTTCCCATTGCGTCATTAATATTGTCACCTCGGAAAGATCCAACCTACGTAGTGAGACATAAAGTTGGTCGGTGGGATCAGGGGATCACGTACTCGCGATAAACCCACTGCATAAAATATAAGATCGCTTTATGAGACAGCTCTTGGAATGCTCTTGTCTCAACAATATTTTTCTCCACAAACCACAGCGAGAAGATATCCGAAAATATTTCGAAACTCGTTACTCCCATCTAGAGAGAAGGTTTCGTCGGACTTGAAACAGTGTAATAATCATGCAAAAATGAACCTTCTCTCATCGGAAAAATAGAAATCTGAATGATGCTGGAGTGGAGATGATTGGGCTTGCCGTTCCTCTGGAGTACTCGAGAGATCCGCTGACTTAACGGTCGCCTCTGGCGTTGGAAGTGAATACGAACGAAAGCAAGCGGTTTTCAAGATAATATCAGGTAATTCGAGAAGAACATCTGCCTCTCCGAAAGCTAGATCGACGCTTGTGGGGACCGACGTAAAAGCGGGACGAACAGCGAGGGTTCTGGCGGCTTTCTCCCGAAGGCTGAGAATGAGAAACACGGTGGAGGGATGCAATGAATTCAATTCGGCAGAGGATAAGAACTCCCATCTCGCCGCAAATCCTGCGAGTGCCTCCACTGCCCATGTAAAGGGAACACTGTACTGCTCACAAAATTGAAGTTGTTCAATCCAGGTCCAGTTAAACTTCTTCAGTTTCTCCAGGGATTCTGTCTCAAGGGCTTGGACCTCATAAGATTGAGCGAACCGAAATATATTCAACCAATCATCTCTGGACAGATCAGAAGAGTATGGACTCCAGGAACTTATTTGGTCAGCTATTTCAGATCTTGGAGGATGATCGCGGACCGTCGGAAAAGCCACTTGAGCGCAAACTCGAAAGTCTTTTCACTGACCCCTACCAAAGGGAGAGGATTTTCATCAGAGGTGGGACCATTTGCTGGTAAGGATGGGGTTTCAAAAAAACTTCATATGTGTGCAGAGATGCTGTATCGGTAGCCTGAAGAGTGTATTCTCGGCATTGAGATGTGAGTCGTGTGTCGCCATGAAGAAAACTCTTGGGGCGTCACTAACCTGAATTACACAGAACGTGCCGTCACCGATGAAATTGCTAACAGGGGAGGTGCCAGCAGGAGATGAATTCTGATTTTCAGCTAGATCCGCCATGATGGAGAGTTCAACAAGTACATGGGGCCAAATGTTCAGGAGGTTATGTAAATGTGCTCTGCGCGTGGTGGTTCGGTGATAAGGTGACGGCTGACAGTGCTGCCTCATTCGCCTTGGCTGAAATTGCCATTCCCGTCATCCCTCTTGTGAAACCACCTTCTCTATCTATGCTCTCTGCAAATGTATAAATGGACGGGAGCCTGGATTTATTCCTCTCTCTTTCAATCCTTCCAGAGCTCCCAATTCACAGGCTGTCGAAGACTTCGTCTTCTGATCGCTTGCTCACAAAATCCCGTTCGCGTGAAATTCACTACAGACTTAACCCACGTGTTTTTGCTCTGAAATACATGGACATATGCCCTAGGGATAGGAGGGACACACTGGGCGATAACACAGTACAAGAAAAGCAGATCTGTACATGAGGCATACCAAAAGTTCGGAGAGGGGCAAAACGGATCCACCCAAAAGAAAATGAGTGGCCCGTCCCTGCTCAAACTTTGATATCTTGTCCATTACTGAATGAAGGACACTTAGTTATGCCAGATCAATGTTATCATGTGTTCCGTACCTCTCAGCCTCATACACACGGGGTTACTAGCGCTGGGAAGGGATTTCTCGTTGATGCTAGCTCGACATCTCAAGCTAAGACCTGGTATTCTAGTCAAATTTCTTGCTCGCTCAATAGTTAAGATAACAACTGTCACTGGTGGTCCAAGTTCTACATGTTTATTCAGCTTCAAAAGTGCGGCAATCTATCAGCGAGATATCAGCGGTAGACTCGATCGCTAATGAGATACCCGTTGTAAATGATGTACAAGGTAAGAGAAAATGACGGGGGAAACAGAAGGAGGCTGCCAAAACCATACACGGCCAGCACGGACCCAACAGTAAGATATTGAAATCGAGGATGAAGGATAGCTCCAGTGACGGCTAGTAAGGTCCACAAAACAAAGAAGTATAGTATCCAGATTGGTGAATCGCTGAACGGATATGGAATTCGAAATCGAAGTCGAGCTCGCAAACGTGGAAATCGACTTCGTAGTTCACTGAAGAAAAAAGAAGCGCCAACCACAGCTCCATATATGGCGGGACCAGTTAGACAACCAGCCATAAACGCAGCAATGAGCTCAGCATGCTTCTCGATGTTAGGAGCATTTGGTGGAATTATCCAGCGGGAGTGCCAGAGATGGAAGTGGTCGAGCATGAAACGACCAAGCGCACAACAGGTGACGGTGTGGGCGCATGAACCTGCGCTTATTTCGACAAGTTGTACAATTAATCGTAAGTTAAACTTCCCCCGCTATGATAGAACGATCGTTTGAGTCAACGGATGTTTCCGCCAGACCTAAAGAGGGGAGAAGCGCACCGTTTTCGTAGGGGGATAGATACTATCTATGTCAGGTTGTTGAATCGTCCCCGGGTATGGTGTTAGCATAATTCAGCGCTGCATCCAGTGGTGGCGGGGGAGAGGAGGGAATCGACGATTTGACATGGTCACAACAGCAGTGCAAGTTGTCAAGGTATGTATCTTGACACGGTTGTATTTTAGCGCCATCGGGTTCAGGTGGGTTTCTTTCTCTGTTCTCTCCATAAGAGCACGAGCGGAGATACGATTTACATTAAATACAACGGCAAATGTCTGAAATATGAGCAATACATAGGTGAAAGGAGACCATTCAGATACAGTATGTACGCTCGATAGTATCATTTACCCTTTCAATTCCCGAAACTTGAAATATGATTCTTCCTCCTGATCTCAAGGGACAATTTTACAGCACCAATATAATATTTCAGTAGAAGAAGGAGCCCCAGTGTCGCATCAATAATGTATCTAGAGTTCGGTACTTGTACGTTTTAACAACGCTAGCGAGACGATTCCTGCGAGGCAGATAAGAATACTAAAGGGTTAGGAAATTATCCAAAGGATTGATTATATTCTACTCAAGGTCTTTGGTCATTATTATCTCAGGCATTATAACAATATCATTTTCGAATACGAAAGTACCGGTTCCAAAGGTAGAAGGAAATTCCAGTTCCAGAGAGAAGAAAGAGGCTACCGAACCCATATGTGGCTAAAATAGTGACAACAGTGAGATAACGAAATCGCATGTGAAACATAGCTCCTAAAATGGCCAACAAAACTAATATGACAAAAAAACAGATCCCCAACAGGGGTAATCTGCCCAATACCGACGGCATGTGCCGCGGTATTAGTATATCGCCAAAAAGGTAAAACAGAATGATAGCTCCAAAAGTCGCTGGACCAGTTAAACATCCGGCCACTAAAGCTGCAATGAGCTCTGCGTGTTTGTCAAGGCTCGGTGCGTCTGAAGGGACGGTATACCTAGACGGCCAAAGGTGGAAATGGTCGAGAAAGAAACGACCAAGTGCACAAGATATGATGCAGTAAACGCATGAAACTGCGCTGAGCAAAGCGAGCCAAATAGTCAGAGGAAGATCCTTGAACCATTCCTACGACATAAGCTTTCACAAAGACATAGTAACACACTTACGACAAAAAACCATACCTTTTTCGATGGTGAAGATAATACTTCTACATCTGGTTGTCGCACGGTCCCCGCTTTCGGGGTTGGCATTAGAAAGCAATGGAGGCAAGTGGAAGTCAGAGCCAAGAAAGGAAGGCTGCACTGCCATTCTCCAAGTTCACTCAACTGCTCTCGCTACCCTTTCTTTTGCTCAGAATTTGACTTTCACTCCCTCTACTAGTAGTAGGGCTCTCTGTCTCATAAGTATTTCCATAAAATAAGTCGATGGCCAGACCGGGTTGTGCTGGAAAGCCGAGTGCGGCCAGCTGAGACAGGCGAATATCTTCTTAGAACCTGCGGAACGGCTTGGAAGTGCAGAACTAAACGAAATGTTTGTGGGTTTTCGAGTTATTGAAGAACGACGGAAGATACATACTCCAGTACATATTGTTGCTTTGAAATTCTTTGTGTATGTCCTGAGAATAGGATAAATACAAATTTGGTAGTGACTGAATCATCATGGTAGGAGACAAAAAACACAACTGGGACAGTACAAAACAAGCAGATATGTATAAGATATGTCAAAAGTCTAGGGAGGAGGAAAATGGATCCACCCAATAGATAATGAGTGGCTCTTCCCTGGTCAAACTTTGATATATTGTCCATTACTCATTAGCAGCTGCTTCTGCGCCTAACAGAGCCTGACGAGCTTCTTCCGCTTCCTCATCATGAACTTGTTCATCATGATCAGGGACTTTCACAAAGGTCAACAGCCCTGCAGCAACCGCCGAAAGGATAAAAACGACAGCATCCAAAACATAGATGGACAGGTTGCTCCTCGTTCCTCCAATGACTGTCGTATTTGGCCAGATGTTAATGAGGGACTATACATCAGAGAGGAAGAGAAGAACGTTAGATCATTAGAAGTCGTCAAAGCGATGAGACGAGCTTACACCAATCGTGGTCGCACCAGCGTACACCAACACTAATCCACCATAGAAGCTTCCTCTATCACTAGCATGTCCCTCCACACCATGCTCAAACAAAATTGAAGCCAACACCAGGACCGCCGGTACCAAGGCAAAGGAGAGAACAGAGAGGGTGCCAACGATGAAAATGAAAATGACCAAATGCAGCCCGAGAGCAATCATAGCAAGGAGGTGGGTGCCTCCAGTATTGCTAATACTTCCAAGGGCAAGATATTTAACGGACGCGGCAACGTTGATGTGAGCGCGGTTAAGGTAGAGGGAGGAGACTTGAAAGAGTATGAGCATTGGATCAGATACGGAATGAGAGTATTAGCCTACCTCCAGCAATGACAAGCAGAAGAATCAGTTCAAGGAGCTCTGTGACACTTAAGAAAATGCCAATCTAAAAAAAGAAGGTCAATTGGATTCACTATTGCCAGGGTAATAGTACAAATAAATACCAAGTGAGAGGTTTGCCCGTCCTCGGTCTTCAGGAATGAATAGAAGAATAGCGGATCGGAGATGACTTTTGTCAGTGACACGAGGAAGAAAACTCCGATTGTAAGAGCAAGAGGACGGCTTTGTTTGAAAGTTGTGGAAACTTCCTTCACCCAAAGGGCAGGCTGATAAGGTGCCCAGTCCTTTACATCTCCTCTTCCCCCAGGCAAACGCAATGCGGCGGCGAAATGAGACTCTTTCAAAATGAACCGAATGTAGGCAAGGATAAACAGTTCGATGAGGAGGCCGATGAGAGGGAGAAGGAAAATCAAGCGGCCACTGTCCATTGTTAGAGCGAAGTTAATCTTAAACATGCTGGTTAGAGAACAACCAAAAAAACATAAGCAAGAACATGAAGATGATATACCTGGATAGCAACAACGCTAGCAATCCATTCAACAGCCATGAGGAGAGAGAAACGACCAAGTCTAGAGTAGCTCTGATGAGCAAACAGTTGAGCAGCCAAGCCTAGGGATAAAACTCACAAAGTAGCATGTGAGGATACCTCAGAGGTATACCTACAGGATATTAAATTGGTGCATAGGCGGTGCAAGAGGCTAGGGCATACGCTAGGACAGCACCGTAAAAGGTTACCCAGCCTCCAGAGAGTGTTGAGGCAAAGAGATTCAAAATGATGAAGACGAGAGAGACGGCAAATCCTGGGGATATGAATATACCAATAAGGCTAAGTACGCCTCTATAAATGAAGATGAGAGAGCGGCAAGTGGTGCAAGTGAGTTGGATACGCACGCCCCCAAGTTTCCGATGACGGGAATGGCTAGAGTGAACCGACGTCCTTTTAGATCGCCCATATGGCTCCAGTAAGGGGCGACGAGTAGTTGAAGAACAAAATTCACGATTAAGAGTACTGCAGATAAGAAAGAATTAATGGTCCGTGGATCTATTACAGAGGGCAGAAAAACCTACCGGCTGTCCTACCTCCAACTTGATCACCAATCGATTTCCCACACCCAATAGGAACCTTCTCATCAAATGGATATATATTATGGCAAACTAAATTGTTATAGAGCTGTCGCGTCGAAAAGAGTCCTCGCTAGGGGGAGAGACGCGTTAAGGTGGATCTCATACGGAACTTCTTAAAGAACGTACAGTAAACGCGGCGAGAAATACAATAGGAACAATTCGAAGAAAGGCTGCTGGACGGGAATGTGTTGCAGCATGGGGAGGTTCTCCGTTATGTGTTGTCGGAGGAGCTGGGGGAATGATTGACGCCATTTTAAGTCTGTGGTACTTGGGTCCAGAAGTCGAAGGAGTTCAAAGACTGAACTTGTAGACGAATTCCTTTTTTGACGACCGCGCCGAGAATGACGAAGGAGAATGTGGGCGCAGCGTTCCCGCAGTCGAGGTAATGGTGGTCGTCTGACGCAAGGTGTTTGTCGTCACTTGGCACTCGGGTCCGTGTGGGTTTCTGCCCTGCTTTCTTGACATCCACCTCCATTTTTGTTTGAGACATCCTTTGTTGGTCTCTTTCTGGCGCTACATTCGTCATTGTCTTTTACCCAAGCATGTTACGACCACGCAAATTCTGACCGACCAACACCACCCTCTTCTCCTGTTCCTGCTTAGCATTCACCTGTACCGGATCTTACGGTCAAACAACCCCAAAAGTGAGCGTATTTTTCCCTAATCTAACGTCGAAAAAAACTCACTAGCTCTAGTGATCGCTCATGGAGCTCAGATTGTGTGTGAACGACGCTGAAGGGGGAAGTGTTCATGAGATCGGCCACAGGTACTTGAGAAACGACTGTTTCCGAGTTGGAATTGGACACGTCGGAAGTTTATTAGAACGGTGTGTTTTGAGTAGTATGTTATGTACTCCTCATGGCTAGTTTGTATGTACAAAATGAGATCGACCTCTTTTGTACCAAAGGAGTTCCTGGTTCATAGAGAATTGTTCTTCTCCTCTTCCTTCTTCCTTCTTCCTTCTTCCTAGATAATTTGCGTCTCCAAATTAATCCCAGCCATTTTATACCAATCTGACTCGACTCTTTCGCTCCATTGGAAGGTCGAGAGAGTTGTAAAGACTGCCAGTTAGTACAGAGGATTTACAAAATGGCTTGGAAGTGTAGAAGCACGGAAGAGATTTTTTGTTCAAGGTCTTTGAAAAGTTGAGAGGCGACAAAAGATCCGCGCTTACTGAAGTACATATTATTCGCTCTGAAGAGATGTCAGATACACATATTAGATGAGCTGAATCATAGTCACAGTAGAGAAAACCACACTGGAGAGAATATAATACAAGCAAATATGTACATGAGATATGCTGGAAGTCCGGGAAAGGAGAAATAGATCCAAGAAAAAAGTGCTCCTCCTTGACTCAAACTTGTAAATGTGGTCATCACTCATGAGCACCCACTTCTGCACCCAACAAAGCCTGGCGGGCGTCTTCAGCCTCCTCATCGCGAACTTGTTCGTCACGATCTGGGACCTTCACGAATGTCAACAGCCCCGCAGCAATCGCTGAGAGAGCAACAACAACAGCATCCAAAACGAAGATGGATGTGGTGCTCCTCGATTCTCCAATGACGGATGTGTTTGGCCAGATATAAATTAAGATCTATACATCATTAAAAGAAAGAGCGTTAGGTCGATGGATCCCATTATAAGTTACGACATGAGCGTACCCCAATCGTTTTCGCACCAGCAGCTGCTAACACCAACCCACCATAAAAACTCCCTCTGTCACTAGCATGACCCTCCACACCATGCTCAAACAAAATCGATGCCAATACCAGGACCGCTGGTATCAAGGCAAAGGAGATAACAGAGAGAACGCTGACGATGAAGACGAAGATGACTAAATGCAGTCCGAGAGCGAGCATAGCCAGGAGGTGAGTGCCTCCAGTATTGCTGATACTTCCGAGTGCGAGATATTTGACAGATGCAGCAACATTGATGTGAGAGCGGTTAAGGTAGAGAGAGGACACTTGGAAGAGAGTGTAAGCCGTGGCGAGAGACATACAACGCGGCTACGAACATACCTCCAGCGACAACAAGGAGAAGGATGAGTTCACCTAGCACTGAGACAACTGAGTAAATGCTAATCTGAATATAAAAAAAATCAATTTGTGTGCATATAGCGCAGGCATATGAGCAATAGGTACCAAGTTAGCTGCAGGCCCATCCTCAGTCTTCAGGAATGAGAAGAAGAACAGGGGTCCGGAGATAACTCTAGCCAAGGAAACGAGGAAGAAAACGCCAACAGTGAGAGAAAGGGGGCGGCTCTGTTTAAAAGTTGTCATGACATCCTTCACCCAGACACCAGGCTGGTAGGATGCCCATTCTTTCACGTCTCTTGTTCTCTCAGGCAAGCGAAGGGCTGCCGCAAAATGGGACTCTTTCAAAATGAGCTGAATGTACGCGAAAATGAACAGATCGACGAGAAGACTGATGAGTGGGAGGAGAAAAATCAAGCTGCCACTACCCGTTGTGAGGAGTGACTTAATCTAGAACATGCAAGTTAGGGAATGTAACAGATGCGAGGAAATAACTATGACATACGTTGATGGCAACAGAATCAGCGATCCATTGCACAGCCGTGAGGAGAGCGAAACGACCAAGTCTATATTATTGTACTGAACAAGCTGTACATCAACACAACTTCACTTGTGAAACTCACAAAGTAGCATGCGAAGATACTTCAGATGTATATCTGTGGAATATTGACCTGGCGAGCGGGAAGTAGAGTATGCCAGGA
Source organism: Flagelloscypha sp. PMI_526 (assembly GCA_021399455.1). Taxonomy (NCBI): domain Eukaryota; kingdom Fungi; phylum Basidiomycota; class Agaricomycetes; order Agaricales; family Niaceae; genus Flagelloscypha; species Flagelloscypha sp. PMI_526. The sequence continues at coordinate 77,717 of JAJTUO010000059.1, forward strand.
CTTACGTCAAAACGGCACCGTAAAAAGTCACCCATCCTCCAGAAAGTGTCGAGGCTAAGAGATTCAAAACCACAAAGACGAGGGAGACAGAAAAACCAGGAGAGATAAATAGTCCAATAAGGCTAAGAACAGCGCTACAAAGAAATTTAGGAAAGAGGTAGGTGGTGCTAGCGAGGAGGAGGCGTACGCTCCCATGTTTCCAACCACGGGGATGGCCAGAGTGAAACGGCGTCCTTTCAGGTCTCCCATATGGCTCCAGTACGGGGAAACAAGTAGTTGAAGAACAAAGTTCGCGATTAGGATTACTGCAAGTAAGAGAGAATCAATGGACCCTCCATCTAGTATAAGGACAAAAAACCCACCAGCTGTCCTGCCACCAACTGGATCGCCAATCGACTTCCCACACCCAATTGGAACTTCCTCATCAAATGGATATATACTATGGCAAACTAAATTGTTGTAGAGTTGTCGCGTAGAGTAGAGTCCTCGCTAAGGGAAAGACGCTTTAAGGTGGATTATTGTACTCCTACAACTTCTTTAAGGGCGTACAGTGAACGTGGCGAGAAAGACGATAGGCAAAATTTGAAGAAATGCTGCTGGACGAGTGTGTGTCAAAGCGCGGGTAGGTTCTCCGTTATGAGTTGTTGGAGGAGGTGGGGGAATAATTGACGCCATTACAAGTCTCTGGTACTAGTATCCAGAAGGTGAAGGAGTTCAAAGATTGAGCTTTTAGACGGGTTCCTTTTCGATGACCGCAGGGAGGGAGAATGTGGGCACAGCGTTCTCGCAGTCGAGGTAATAGTGGCTGTTTGACGCAAGGGTTGGTCGCTTGGCACTCGGGTCCGTGTGGGTCTCTGACCTTCTTTCTCAACCCCACCCCCTTATTGTTTGGAAAGACTTTTTCCGTCTCTAGGATATCAGAATGCCAGCTATCCCTTGACTCTAATGTATTTGACTTCCTCTGTCCTTTCAAGCAGACATTGTCGAGCTGAACGTTCCAGCATGTTCATTCAGATAAGATTGAGCATGAATGTTGTCTTTTGCGTGTCTAAATGCAATTCTGTTCCTAGTTGTTCATAATTGGCTTCCAAAAACGACTTAAGTAATGTCCTGTGAACCTTACGTTTCAACTTCCGACATGAAGAAATCATCCCTTTTCGCAAACAGGTCTTCCTTGGCGCCGAGGTTCAACGTGAATTCCTTTGGTGTACCGATCCATATGTTTCCGTTCGAGTATCGATCAAACCCGTTTCATTCCTTTCTTCATGTCTGGCTAAGACAAGTAGGACCCCCGAAGGTCTTCATCGAAACTGAAAATTGAAAGCTATAGGTCTATCAAGGGATCTCTTCCAACCTGGTTTGCCTCACCCTGTGGTCCCTTTCAGCCTCTTAATCCGTTAGAAAAGCTATCAAGGAAATGTGACAGTGGCTACCGGTTCCGGTGCGGCAGCGCATGCTAGAGAATCGTCGGGACAGTCCCTCGTGTTCAACACGTGGAATAGGTGGGAAGTTTTTGGGTTGGAATGCCAACTGGTTTCATGGGACTACTATCCATCTTTGCGTTTAGACTTCTCTTATTTTTGGGTATACATGCGGGCGCTAGCTTGTTTGTTAGACATTCTGCACCTGAGGCGTCTATTCCACAGTGCCTTCCACTTCTGCGCCTCTTTCTCGGCTTCGATCCAACATTTACCCGGATCTTGGACGCGCTGTGCCCCCGATGCTGTCGGTATCAAGCATGCTGGGCATGTTTTTACTTGAATAGGAATTAAAAGATGAAGAAGGCAAGGTAGGTATGACGCGCAACTTGATAGGTTGTTGCAGCCACCGTGATGCTCGCCGCACATGCAATGTCGGTGAAAGAATCTATATCACTACACGTGTTTCGCGTTTCAGCTTAGCACCTACCACCATGACGCTTAGTTTCTTTCCTTGCCTCTCCGCGAATCCAGACGTTGCAGGAATTGGAGTACGGACGGCGATGTACGCGCAGAACCTCCTCAGCTTCATCCCCGCATTCTACGCACTTCTGGATGGAAAGGTTACTTTCGACGAACTGGATTCCATCGAAACTCAGGCTATGACCATCCTCATCACTGCTCTCGCTCTCTTACTCTCAGCTGTGATCGAGGCAGTTACACAAGACCTGAGCGCCATTCATGCTGCAATCATCCTCAACCTCAGCTGGATGAACAATACGAACTTGTTCATATATTTGTTACTTTACATTCATCACAAAGCTGGCGTGGAGGAAACGAAGAAAGACGACCGTTGGCATTGGACATTCTGGTGGCGAGTAACACGCAACGTCGTTAGCTGGGGTAACTTGAGCACTCAAGCGGGCGAAGCTCGCCCAAGACGCTTTGTTATTTACCTTGGTACACTTCATTTGTCGCTCATGGCCGTCGTCGGTATCTGGCTATGGGTCCATCCAAGTACCTTCGGACACCGACCCTTCTCGTCCTGCCCAATTAGCCCATCACTCACCGTCATTGGTTTCGAGGTACCAATAACATCAAGCGCCTTACGACTCGTATCGTTCCTGATGTATAGTCTTGTTTTACTCCCCATGTTCAACATCATCATTCCCTCAGCTCTTGTTTTGCTCTTCTATACCCGTTTCAATAGAGCACACAAAACAATGCCCCCCAGAACATCAAAGCTCTATCCCGTGATTTCGTTGTCGTGCTTCCAAAATCCGTGGCAACGTTCTTCTGGAGGATCCTCGTCCCAACATCGCATCTTCCCTATCTCGATTTGCCTCATCCTTTTGGCCGTCGTTAATGTCATCTTTCTCGTTGACACAGAACTAACCGTTCATCGTAACCGACGATTACAAGACGGGAATGAAGATAGCTGGTCTTTTGGCCAAACGCTTTCACTTTTGCTCCTCCTGATACCATTACGAGATCTGGTGGAAGGACTACAAAAGCGTCAAGAGAAGAAACAAGAAGAACGGATGCTACATTCTATTCAAAATAGCCATGAGGCAACACAAGCTTTCCAAAAGGCATTGGAGAAACGCTATCTCTGGAGAACCAAGGAATATATTGAGCGTGGAGCAAACATAGATCTACAAAGTATGTCCATCCTCTTTTGTTCTTCCCCTGCTCTCGGATTAACATGTCTTTCAGACGAGGATGGCTCCTCGGCCTTAATGATCGCCGTTCAAGGAAGTAACATGGTTATCATACACTATCTGGTGAAAAAGAACGCGAACATGAATCTTCATGGTATGTCTCTCTTCATCCCCACAGCCTACCGAGCTGACCGCCGCGACAGATGCACATGGAAATACTGCTCTAATTCTTGCAACAGGTCAGGGGAAAGTAGAAATTGTGAGGTATCTAATTGACAAGGGCTCAAACGTCAATCTACAAAGTGCGTATGAATTACTTTTACTGCGTCCTAATTTGACTGGTATCCAAGATGTGGATGGGTTCTCCGCTTTGATGATCGCTGTGCGGGGAGGCAACACCGAAATCATGCAGTATCTTGCGGACCATGGCGCAGATATGAATCAGCAAAGTGTGTCTTTATTCTTTTCTTTGGTAGCTTATGCAATTATTTAGTACTCCAATAGATGCAATTGGTCGTTCTGCTTTAATGCTTGCCGCACAAAAAAGCAGATTAGAAATCACTCGTCATCTAGTTAGCAAGGGTGCGGACCTGAATCTGCAAGGTATGTCTATATCCCCTTTATGTAACCTTCATTCACATGTGTTAAAGATGTAGATGGTCACTCTGCTCTAATGCTTGCAGCACGGAAAGGCAAGGTGAAAATCGCTCAGCACCTAGTATTCAAAGGTGCAAATATGAATCTACAAGGCATGTATGCCCAATTCCCAATCAGAAACTCCTATTGAATTTGTCAAAGACACATTTGGTTACTCTGCCTTGATGTTTGCGGTGGAAGAAGGCAACTGGGAAACCATGCAACATCTTGTGGACAAGGGCGCAGATATGAACTTGCAAAGTAAGTCTCTACCTGATCCATTATTCCACTATTGATTGTGGCTAAAGATTCGTACGGTCGCTCTGCTCTGATTCTGGCAGGACAAAAAGGGAAATTGAAAACCATGGACTATCTTGTGAGCAAGGGTGCAGACGTGAATTTACGGGGTAGCCTTCTCTTTGCATCTCCAAAATTTCTACTCTGATCATCCGCAAAGACCCATATGACAACTCTCCTCTCATCTTGGCTATCCAAAACGGACATACTGAATTTGCAAAGTACCTCGTTAGCAAGGGAGCGGACATTAATTTAACAGGTATATCATTTTGTTCTTCGGTTTTATATTATTGATCCCCTCCAAAGATTTGAATGGACAATCGCCTCAAATGCTTGCCCGCAAGATGGGGAATGACGATCTTGTCAAATATCTCACCGACTTCGTTACGAAGCCGAAGAGGAGAAGTTCTACTCGTTCACCCGAACGGACGAATTCTACACGCTCACGCGAGCGTGCACGTTCTACTCGTTCGCCCGAGCGTACAAAGCAAGAGTACTGACGTCTAGAATCCTGGCACGCAAATGATTCTAGCAAAACTTTAAAATCCTGTCATGAAGGTATTCCAAGGGACTCTACTGCACCACCTCACTTTACTTCTAGTACGCTGGGTCGTGGGAGGGCTTATCCGTACCGCTTGGAAGAAGGAAGTGGCTATTGCGCTAGTCAAACGAACATGGTGAGAAGAGACAGCCTACGCAATCGAGTGGACTCTGTTTGTGATGAGTGGGAATTCGTGGACCTCTGAGCATAAGAGCAAGTCAATTTTTGAGCGTACCATAGCACTGGGAGTAATCATGAAGACTGTTTGAGGATAGGGACCGACGTGCATAACACCAAGTAAACGCTCACAGCGGCAATCAGATTTTTGTGACAGGAGCGCAAGAAACCCACCAAGACCCGACAGTCCTCAGCCGAGACCGAAAACATGCTGCACTTGCACTGCCGTAGTGCACATGTCAAAACCATGAATTTCCATATTTCTCGTCTCACTTTCACTGGCCCTAGTATTGAATTATGCCAACACCTCACCCAGGCACAGTTCGACAACTTGATGTAGAGACCATATATCCACCTCCCAGACAGGTGTGTTTTTCTCTTCTTTGAGGCTGGTTAAAACCTAAAAAGACTCACTCAAATTTGTCACCTTAGGAATCCCCCTCTAACTTGAAGTTAATCGTGCAGCTTATTGAAATAAGCATAAGTTCCTGCGTTCACACTATCACTTGTTGCGCACTTGGCCGTTTCTTGCTCGACCATTTCCACCTTTGGCACGCACGTTGGACAGTTCCACCCGATGCACCAAGCATTGAGAAACATGCGGAGCTAATTGCTGCATTTTTAGCTGGGTGTCTCGCTGGGCCTGGAACATACGGAGTTGCTATAGTCGTTGATGCGATTGACACTGAAATACGAAGGAGAAGGCCGCTTATGCGCCTTCCAGAGACAGCCTTGGTCCTATGGGGGATCTACTTTTTCGCACTGTGGACACTATTGGTTATTACCGGAGCTATACTTCATACCCGATTTCGTTATCTCACTGTTGGGTCCATTTTAGGAGTCTATGGCTTTGGCTCTCTCATTCTTTTTCTCCCGTCTCTTGGGCTTGCCGTGTACGTTATTGATCAGAGACTTCTGTTCAGCAGTAGAATTGTTTGAGGTTATTCTCAGAATAGGTATACAATATCGCATTTTAGTCGGTTGAAGCCGCACATACTTTCAGACTGGATAGCCCGAGGTGGGGAACTAGACCAAGGGATCGAAGCATACAAGGCTTGTTCTGGGTGTCCAACATTGGAATGTGTGATAACCGAGGACCAAAGGTATCAGAAATGCCGGACGGGCCCTGCGGTCCCTGCCCTCCAGGCGACCAAATAGACCTAACCTCCCTTAGCATAAAAGCACGACATTTTTTGAATGCCCAGTTAGTAGATGTGGGAAGTTCATATGACACGAAGAAAATGGGTACTTACTGGGCTCTTGTGCTATTTTTTTTTCTTATTTTCGAAAAGTCTCCCCGCAATGGTTGCCGCAACGGACGGGCCGGGTCTTATCGAGTGCGTGGGCCACCCTCATATGATGATCAGGACTCTTCACTTCATTTTCAGGGTCACTCTAGGGGATATGTCTTCGAACCCGACAATCCAGACAGAAAGGGGGCCCTTCGGCATGCAACTCCACAAGGGATTTGTCTGTCCCACCGTTGTTCTAGACTTCTAGTTCAGCGTGAATCTATTCTTTGACCTCCACAACCACACCTTCACAGTGCTGTTCGCAAAGTACTTCCGTGTAATATAACTCTACTATCTGCTCTTTTTCTATCTTACGTCTTCCTTCCATTGCGCACGCAGCATGTTCGGATTCTATCTGATGGATTTGTCTCAGACACTTTGATAATAACGGATATGGCAGTCTCTTGGTATAAAAGCCTTATCTCCTCACATTGCCAAGGACCCTTTACCCCAATCGAACAATAACGTGTAAAAGGCGAGCTGTTCTTCCCTGCTCCAACCGTTACCCGATTAAACCCTTTCTTCATTCTCATTTGCTTACACAGATCATGACTCGTGTTGCTATTCGCTCCGTTCACTCAGGGAGATATTTGGGTCTTGATGGGCGTGGGATCACGTCTTTCGTCAAGTCTGGAGCAGGTAGAGCTTTCCCTCAAAACTTTATTGGCCGTTGGGAGACCTTCATCCTCCATACACTACCGGAAGGCGCTGTTGCTTTCGAATCTGCTGAATTTCGTGGTGTATTCCTTCGCCTTGTTGGTGCCGGGCTCAGTCAGGGATCTGCTGGCGGACAAGGAGGCGGACAAGTCAATGGGCAATTTGGTTGTTCCACTCGCGAAAAATTTAACATCAAAAGAGCTGAAGGGGAGAAGGGGAAAAAAGGAAGCATTGGTATCGAGTCCCATTCTGAACCCGGAAGATTTATTCGGATGAAGGCAGAGACAGGGGTCGTGAACGTTCAAGTCGCAATGCAAGCTTTGGAGGAGTTTGAAATACTTATCATTGACTACATGGCGCCGCCTCCCCCTTACTCATGAGAAGAATGAGGAATAGAGTGTTGAAACTGTCATTGAAACTAGTAGCCATCGCTTATATTATTCTCCGACAATTATACGGTACAACGAAACGGCTTTGCTTTGGTATACTCCTATAACAAAATTGGAAGCGAGGATCAACGGGACAGATGTTTGATGAACGTGGGTCCCAACCAATCAAAGGAACAATCACAATATGATTCCAAGAACAAGGGTAAAGTTTAGCTCAAGAAAGTGGGATGCTGATGAAGTGGCTCCAACTTATAGAAGGTATCGATCCTCGATGGCAGGGGATTCCTGGACCATATGGCCACTTCAATGTACGTCAAGTAGGGTTCACAGGAGTTGGAAAAGGTCAGACTCTTGAGTACATGTGATCCATTAGCACATGCCCGCTGAAATGACGACAGTTGTACTCCTGGTGCACGCAATGTCCTTGCAATACGAATTTAGAGGATACGTGCGGAGGTGCTGGGAATTCTTTTTCCCTCGGTCCATAAACAACAATTGTGCAACGAATAGAAGATGTGGCATAATAGTCACCTGGGCTTACATCGATCGATGAAATGAAACTGAGCTTATGGCTTGAGGCGAACCGGTGTGATGATTTAACCTACATATTCGAGGGCACAAATGAAAACCCTGGAGTGAGAGTATGACAAAGGCAATTGCCGACTTCATTTTTTGGATGCCCCGTCGGCGAAAAAACGCCTTCGATTCGATATTCATTTTTTATTGGCTCAAGAATATGGCTGAATGGATTGGATTGTCCGGTTTTCTACTTACCGTCGGACCAATCTCAGGTCTAGAGGTAATTTATTTAGATTCGGCCGCCATGTAATCCTCCCTCAAGTACAACACCGTGTTGGTGATGGTCAGGAGGTAGGCACTTCTATCGGGTATTAGTCTCTAACCCCACCTTGGCTTGTTTGCGGGCTCCCTTCTATTGTACGCGTAGCACGTACAATTCTATCTAATCCATCTCATGATCCATCTATGATATCTGGAATCGAGAAAGTCGCTGATATGGTGGTCTCCAAGTATATAATCCGGATCTCGCACCAACAGAACTTTGCGGCTTTCATCGACCAGTAACCACCCATCCCACTCCAGTCAAAACACATCTTGCATATCCCTAGTACGCTTGTGTTGAACTTCTTCTCTGTTCTTCATGAATCTCATACTGCGTGTCCTATATAGACCATGACCCGTGTTGCCATTCGCTCTGTTCAGTCCGGAAGATACTTGGGTATCGACGGTCGTGGGATTAATTCCGTTGTAAAGGGTGGCCAAGGAACCGTTTTTGCCCAAACCCAAATCGGTGAATGGGAGACCTGGATCCTCCATATCCACCCCGGAAACATAGTTGCCTTCGAATCTGCTGAATTCCACAACGTCTACCTTCGCCTCCTTGCCGAAGATGTCAGCCAAGGCAATCTTGTCGCCCCTGGTGGTGGAAAAGTCAATGGGCAGTGGGGGTGCTCTACTCGTGAAAAATACCACATCAGAAAGGCGGAGGGTGATAAAGGGAAAAGAGGAATCGTTGGCATTGAGTCTCAGTCGGAACCAGGCAAGTTTTTGAGGGTGAAAGGCGATGAGAACATTGTGAATGTTCAAGGTGTTATGCGCAGTTACGAAGAGTTTGAAGTCCTTATCATTAGCTCTTAGGTATGATAAGATAGTAAGCAAAAGAAAAATCAATCATCACTTTCACTAGCTATTGCTAAATTCCATAAGAGGGCAAACAGATAATAGGAAGTATAATAAAAAGGCAGGAGATGCTAGTAAGCACAGTCCAACACAAATTTATAGAAGAACAAGTGGAGGAAGAGTCCTGTCCATCATGGAAAAGTATTTATTACACCCTCGAATCCTTTTCCGTAGACCCATAGTCTTTGTCAACCCTCGAACCAACCAACGCATCCTTCAAGCATCACTGCTAACACTACATCGCAAAAAGCTGGCAGGTCTTCCTCATTGAAGGGCTGGCAGATGTGGACGAGCAAATCTCGTTCTCGCACGAGGAGTTCGTTTCCTTCAAAGGAGAGGTGAAGTCTGCACAATGACGCTACGCGCGCGGGAGCAGTGATTAACAGTGATAAAGTACGACCCGCGGCAGCTGTCCAGCTCACTAGGAACATACTTTGCGGGGTGATTAAGGGACAGTTTGCGTGGATATGGATTGTAAACGGGTCGACAAATGAGGGGAGGCTTCGAGGTGATGATTCGGATGAAGAAACGGCCCGGACGGATAATGCCTCTCGTGGAATTGTAGGGGTGCCAGGGCTTGCTGTAGGGGAGTGTGAAGCAGACAGTGTGCGTTGTTGACTATCAAAATTCAGTGAACGAATTAATGGTGCGAACAGAGAAGACGTACCAGTAAACATGTGAAGCTATTTCTAGCTTCCTGGTGCCCTACAAAGGACACAGACTCCGGGCATGGCAAGCGGAAAGTTCCGCTTATCGGTGCGGCGAATATTCCTCCGCAACAAATATGCGCCCAGCTTCACGACAAGCTCGTCGAAAAGCGCAACCAAGTCCGAACACATTCGTATATGATCTTGCCCCACCTCCGATTTCGTCGTGTCCTTGCAGGCATTGCATCGTCATACGAAGACTCCTTACACTCTGAGGAATGATATTGCCTTACGCCAACTAAGGTTGTTTGTAGGGGCAAAGTGGAGGACCTGGTAGAAAGGCACCCTGTAGAGCTCAACTTTCGGTGGGGCACGAGGTGTCGATGGGTCTCGCATTCGTAGGCAGGGCTCATTTGACGATATTATGGCATTTGTGGAAGGAGTCTTCAGCCTTTTCGAGGTCGCCGGAAAGAAAGTCTAATGATGAAGAAATGATTATCCTGGAGATGGAATAAAAAGGCGCGAAGAGCCGTAGGGCTACGCAGACTTCAGAATTCTCAAAGAATTCACAATTAGACTGCGACAGTCCCGAGAGAGAGAGATGCCAGTGGCATGACGAGATTTTCGTGTCCGTTAAAATACTTGAGGAGGTGTGAACTGTGCATGGATTACACAGCAAACACTCTGAGGGCAGGGAGTCAGCCTCGTAGGAACACAGGAACGGTGGCACATGATGCAGAGGTGTTAGACTTGCAACGAGATTGTCACAGGCACCAAGAGATCATCAGTGTGTGGATGGCTACTCACCGTATGGACCTAGTATAGCTGTTCTCCGCCTTCATCAGGAGTCCTTGTTGAGTAACCTGTGGGGATTGTCAAGTCAAGGATCAAACCAAGGCAATATCGCGTACCATAGAGCGGCAGATACTTGGTTCCCGCGTTGTGGATCTGGTTGCTCGAGTGAAACCAGAGTCATTGTTACTTCAAAGGACATAGAGGGGCAGCAGACTGTACAAGAATGGTCAGACACGATCGAACCGAAAAATGTGCAACCTGCTCGTGGAATTGGCCAGGATTAAATAACAGGGTGCTCGCATCCTTCATCGAAGAGTTCTGTGAATGAACCACGCGAACAGAGCACACGAGGAGGCTACTTCTGCAGACAAGCATTTAGTAAAAATGAAAACCACGAAACCGAAGCGAACATGAAAGTACGGCAAATACCTTCTGACAACTCCCCTTGCATCTCTGCGTATAGCTAATGCTTGTGGACTGCGATGAAGAGGGGCCAACAACACCGCTTGACCGCTATTAAGGTATCGCCGACTGAAAGGAACACGTGGATATCTTGCGCCGCTGCCAATTTCAAGAGAATATTCGTGCGGATTGTGTTTCGTGATCCTGGTGGTGGGAGTTCGGGAGTGCAAAAAGTGAGCGCTCAAATGACGGCATCTTCGCTCGGTCAATCATTCTTGTTTTTGGGTTTAAGACGGAATATTGTTTCTCTCCCCATCATGGGTGCACTACCGCTGGATATCCTTCCTGATATTTTGAACTGCCTGGATGTCTCGGTCTTAAAGGAATGTTCCTTGGTTAGTCGCCACTTCCACCGGAATACTCAAAGACTTCTCTTTTCCCACCTCATTCTCTCTGCTTGGAATTGGGAAGAACGGTGTCGGTTTCTTCTTCACAGCGAACACGCGAGTCGCTTCTCTATGATAGAGAAGGTCACAGTGAAGTTTGACAAACTCCCAGTCTGGACCCGAGACGATGTACCGGACCAACTCATTTGGTTGTTGGTCGAGCTTGGTCCGCAGATTCAGGCTCTTTGCATCGATGGACTGGCAGGAGGTGACAATCCACTTCCTGGAATTCGTGACGGTACACCTTGGTCTAAGATGTCTCCCGTCCTCTTAAACTGTTTGCTTCGGCATATTATGCCTAACATCAAATTGCTTCACTTGCATGAAATTGGTAGAGCTCCACTCTCTCTCATCTTGCAGAGTTGTCCTCTGCTTCGTCACTTTCACTTGGGCGGAGAACACCTTAAATACGCTGAGCGAATGACAGACGAGGTCCAACCCCATTCTTTCCCAAAAGTCATGTCCCTTACATTGGAACCTTTCTGGACATCAGACTTAGATAAAGATTCACCTCTCGCTCACTTTATTCAATCAACAGGCAAGAACATTGCGTCTTTGAAGCTTGTTGGACCTTTGTACGGCAGGATTTCTGCAAATCTTGCATTTCTCAAACCATTCACTGGTATTTGGGAGAATCTCAAGCATCTATTCGTCATCATTCAACCATATAGCTCAATATGTGAGTAGTATTCGTTTCCTCTGATGTGAATTTTGGCCCCTCAAGCACACACATATTAGTGAGTGATTTGCACACTGAATTCCAGCCGACGGACTTGCTACCTCTTTCGAGTTTCTCTCAAATAGAGACGGTCACACTTCCCATGCACATTCACACCCGTATTCCGGCGACTAGCAAGTATTGGGATTATAGGTTTAAATGGCTCCACGCAGTTGTCACATTTGCCCCAATTCCTACCTCTTTCAGAGCCTTTCGCTTCCCTGTTCTACCACCGCTTGACCATGTACAAGACTTCAGCCCTTCGCCCTCTCCTCTGGATCAGTGTCAGAACGTATATGATTTCCATTTGGACTTTATTGTTACGGCTTCTGTCGAGAGTAAGAAAGAGATGGTTTTTAGGTTCGTCCGCTCCACGTTCCCCTCATGGGATGTTGCTGGCAAGCTGGGTTGCCGAGTAGACATTTAAACACAGATGGTGGAATTGGAGTCGAGTATTCAAAACCTTTTTGATATTTACAAAAAGCCGTATGAACTAGTTCGCGTTCGCGATATCATTTTTAGGCGAAGGTTGTCAATCCAGCCTTCAAGTTAGTGCAGTCAATGTTGAGGTAGTGAGGTTTTTATGATCTTCTGCAAGCCAACATTCGGGATTTTCAGATAAAACTGGATGGAATATGTCATTGTGTCTCATCAAGACTTGATAAATGTAACAAATCAACGAGGTTTCTCAAAATGCCTCACGCACACTGGGCGCTAGTTCTCGCTTTTCTCTTCGTCCCATTATGGCCATGGGTGCTTTGCCTCTAGACGTCTTACTTGACATTCTAGACTCCTTGGGGACCCAGGATATGAGGCAATTCTCCTCAGTCAACCACAACTTCCACCTGAGGACTAAAAAATATCTCTTTTCACACCTCGTGTTGTCATCTGAAAGATGGAAAGAGAAATGCTTATTCCTGCTCCAGGATTCTAACATTAATCGCCTCTCACTTATCAAGAGGCTGACAGTTCAGTTGGATGACCTTCCTGTTTTCAAAACGGATGAAGTACCGGCTGAACTTATTCTGCTGTTGTTCATGGTTGGCTGTCAGATTAAAACGCTATGCATAGACGGATTTTTGCCTGGCTGGAACGTAGGGGGAGGCGATGGTACACCTTAGCTCGATATCTCTCCAGAATTTCGCACGAGTTTATGCCGCCATGCGATGCCTGGACTGCATTCACTTCGATTAAAGGACTTGATTGAAGTTCCGCTCTTTCTCATTTTACGCAGCTGTCCACGACTTTCCCATCTTCGCATTGGCTCGAAACTTCCACATGTTGACTGTACGGCAACGGTTGGCACCGACAAACTCCTACCAAGTCCGTTCCCAAACATCGTCTCTCTTACGCTCGAGCCTTTTTTCGAGCACCTCTTGGAAGAGAATAGGTCCCTCGCACATTTTATCAATCACGCTGGTGGTAGAATTTTGTCCTTGGTGCTCGTAAAGCCAGTCAATTGGTACATTTCTCCAGACCTCCACTTCCTCAAGTCTGGCAGCGGAATTTGGGCCAATCTCCAGTATCTCACTTTTGGAACGGAGCTCTACGATGAAATGTGTGAATACAATTTCGTTTTTATTATGTGCCCTGCATTCTTTTTACTCAAGTCCACATCTTAGCCACAATAGATTCACTGAATTTATTGTCAACGAGCCTGCTACCTCTTGCGAGTTTCTTACAACTTAAGACAATCGAAATACCCATGAACCTTCAGTTTACTCGACAAAAATGGGTCAATTGGTTTAATTGGATCGCCACCATCGTCACGCACGCTAACCCGGACTTAATTCCTGCGAGTTTCAGAGCCTTCCGATTCACGATGCTGGATATCAGTTTTCCAAAGACCTTAGATTCTCTCGTGCATCCTCTGAATAGTTTGCAGGACAGATTTCAATTTTGTTTGGAATTTATTGCTCCTAACACAGCTGAGAAGGAGGAGATGGAAACTTTGTTTGAGATTGTCCGGTCGAGCTTTCCATCATGGGATGCTGCTTGCAAATTACACTTCTGGATTGAAGTTTACCGACCAGGTTTACATGATTTGCGATGGAAGTAGAGTGTTGACGAAAAAGCAGCGGTCTTCGAGATGGACACAACTATGCTCTTTTTTTCGTATTCGCATATCTTATCTCAGGCAAGAATACACCTAGGAGTCCCTTTCAACGCATTGGCGCTCAGATTAAGTATCGAGCTCTCACCCTGTCACAAAAGATCCTGAATTATTGAGGGCACCGATTGTTAACCCTAAATTTTGTGACAAGGGCCACGCCTTTTCTCTTATCAAGAGATAGATGAGCTTGGGACTCACTGTAACCCGACAGCGCTTAAGTTACAAGAAGAACATGGCGCCACTGCACAGCTGTACAGTATAACGTGTAAGTCAAATCCATCAGTTCCTTCTTCTCGTCCTGCCACCGCGTTATACTATCCGAGTTATGCCAACACCATACCCGGGGACAATTCAGCAGCTTGACGTAGAGAATATATACCAACCGCCCAAAAGAGTGCGTTTCTCTCTTCTTAAAAGCTGACGGAAGTCAATGCTAATCCACAAACACCTTTTATCGTAGCAATGGCCGTTTGATTTACTCATAACTATCCAGGTTATTGAAACAAGCATATGTTCATGTATTCACAACATCACATGTTGTGCACTTGGTCGTTTCATGCTCGACCATTTCCACCTTTGGAACTCGCGTTGGATCATTCCGCCATATGCTCCTAGCATTGACAAACATGCGGAGCTTATTGCTGGCTTTGTGGCTGGCTGTCTCACTGGTCCTGTAACTTATGGAGTTTCCCTTATTGCTGATTTTATCATCGCTGCGCTGCGGAAGCGAAACATGCCAGTTCGAATTCCGCCAGGCACCTGGGGCATCTGGCTGATATACATGTCCACTTTATGGACATTAATGGCCATTATGGCAGCCGTGCTTCATTCCCGGTTTCACTATCTCACCGTTGGCTCCATATTAGCAGTTTTCGGTTTCGGAAATCTCGTTCTTTTTTTCCCGACACTTGGACTTGTGTTGTACATGATCAAACGAAGGTGGCTAATGGACCATCGGATCAATTAAGATCATTTTCTGAATGGAGAGTAGGGAGTCGCATTTATTTCCCGTAGTGAGTGGAGGCTTTTGGACCTCCACCCCTTTCTGACGCGCGGCTATGTTATCTCAGCATGCACAGGAAATATCCTGAATTCTCCTCTATCTAATAACAACTCTTCAGCGATGCTGCTGATAGAGATCGTAAGAGGAGGTCCATTGGGTACACAACAGATAATAAGGGAATATCTAATGAATTGCAAGATAGGAGCATGGCAGTGACTGGAATAATAGAATAATTCAGACAAAGGACAAGATCCTAATGCACAATCCAATATAATTCCAGAGATAGAAAACGAAAGAAATGCTCTAACCTGTCAAAGATAGAAAATGCACCCAGACTTCCGTTCATTTGCTGCAGGCATGAGTCTCCACCAGCGCCCCAATCACTTGAATGCCAGTCTAATGAATTTCTCGCTCCTAAAAGGAAACAATGAAATATCGGCATGTTCTTATTCAGGAAGAGTCTGGCCAATAAGAAAGCATTCGCCAGAATAAGGGCTTGTGTCTTTGCAGTTCTAATTCTCGTTGCAAAGAAGCAAGCCCAGCGTGCATGGCCGTGGGTGAGGGAAGGCGTAAAGATGCAACGCGTGTACGTTAGGAATGAGTTGTCAAAAACTGAGCCAGGCAGGGGATAGGGTAGACAGGCTCGCCATGAGCATACTCCGCAAACGAGGCGGTTGGTGCGGACATCGTTCGCGAAGCAAAAGAAGGCCGCGATGTAAACGTTTGGGCAGACATTATGACGGGGAAACGACCGTGACGCTGCAGCGTTTCTTGACGGGGTTGTGGATGGCATGCGGCGGGGCCAAGGTTCGCACGAAGGGGAGGAGACGGATACTGATCAAGTAAGGTTTATACTGTCAATATTCAGTGAATGAATGAATGGCGTAGACCAGTAGGACGTACCCATTAACATGAGGCCCACTTTGGTGATATAGTCCACTAAATGGTGGGGACTCTTTGGCATGCCAAAGTCAGGCTGCAGTCGTCACTACGGCGGAGTTCTTCGTCAGCATACTTCATAGCCAACCCATGAAAGCCGCCTGCTTCCATCTTAAGCAGCCTCATCACTACCTCCCAAGTCCTCGTATCCTTGTCAAAAAGGACATCATCGTATTCAGGCAGACCGGGGAACTGATATTGCCCTGGGCTATGCGTCGGGAAGTAGTCATAGAAAGGATAGACGATATTATGTCTCAGATGTCGCCGAGGCGAGTTCGATTGTGTAGGACGATTCCGGCCGCAGTGGAGAACCGGTAGACAGGTCTCTGGATGAGCGAAAGTTCGATGACCTCTCGGTGTTGATGCGTCGCGCATTCGTATGCAGTGGTTGTTTGGAATTTTAGGAAAGGGTGTCAACCTTCTTGATGTGGTCGGAATGAAGCCTAAGGGGAGGGAAGTGATGAGCTCAGAGATGGAATAAGAGCAACGGGTGACGTACGAGCGCGAAAGTCCTTTGACAATGCAGAAGGCGGAAATCCAAAAGGCTTGGCTCTCCAGAGTCCCGCGAGGATGGTGTCAATTTCCCGATGAGACTGTTGTGCATATTTCAGTTGCTTGTGAGGGTTGAAAAAGCATGGATGGCGCTGGCTAGAGAGCAGACTAAGGAGAGGAATTGGCATCGCAGAAAATTGGAAACAGTTCCTAAGCATGAGGAGCGTGGACTCACGAAGAGAATGCCGCGAGCACTCTGACCTCATGGCGGGAGGGGAAGGTTACTCACTAGCGGGATCCGGCATCTCTGCTCCCTTCTTTCTCCTTGACTTCGCATGACTTAGTCACCTACGAGTATCGTCAGCAAAATATCAAAGCAATATAATGTCGCGTACAATAAAGTAGGTGGCGTGTGTGACGCATTCCGCTGCCTACACAGAGCAGAGCTGTACTGTTCTCCATGGTCTATGGGAACGGTCAGCTACAGTCAAATGGAAGATTGTGATAACGTGCTCTTATGATTGATGAGAGGGCATAAACATCCTGATGAGACTTAGCTGCCATTCCACGGACGTTTGAGTGAGACGGGCAAAGGTATATTTCAACAACGGGGTTTTCTGACAAAAGAAAAGTATTACGAGATGGGTATTTCGAGCAGCCACATATTCACTTACGTTGAATATCACGAAAGCCATGTGAACATAAACGGACGTCGAATATACCCCGACGAATTTTCAGGCATGTTTCAGGCATGACGGTTGGGTGTGAATCGTGGTGGATATCAAGGAGTAATCCTGTTGGCCTACAACTCATGCATCGTTGACTGAAAAGAGAACTGTGTATGTCTTGGGTAGCTCCCGCTTGCTTTATGGTTGTGGTTCTTGATCATGGTGGTAGGGTTCAAAAGTGAGCGCCCAAACTTGACACCCTCCATGATCTCAGTGCGATCAATCATTCCGTCTGCCCTGTCTTCTTTCGGCCATGATCACTAGAGCTCTGCCGGAAGACTTGTTTCTCCTTTCGTCACCATGAGTGCCCTACCTATGGACATCCTACTTGATATTCTGGACTGCCTGGATCGCTTCGCCCTAAAGGCATGTTCCTTGGTTTGTCAACACTTCCACCAAAGCACTCAGAAACTTCTCTTTTCTCACCTTGTTTTGTCTGCTTGGAACTGGGAAGTGCAATGTCACTTCCTTCTACGCCATGAAAACACGAGTCGTTTCTCCATGATAGAGAAGGTGACGGTAGAGTTGGATGAACTCCCAGTTTGGGATCAGGACGAGAAACCGGACGAACTCATTTCGCTGCTGGTCAAGCTTGGCCCTCAGATTGAAGCACTTTGCATCAACGGACTTTTACTAGGCGACAGTCCTATGCTTGGAAGTCGTGACGGTACGCGGTGGTCAGATATGTCCACCATTCTCAAGGACTGTTTGCTTCAACATGTGATTCCCGGTGTTAAATCACTTCAGCTGCATGAAATAGGCGACGCCCCACTCCCTCTCATCCTGTGTAGTTGTCCTCGTCTTCGCCACCTTCACATTGGGGCACAATATGTTGGATGCAGTGAGAACATATTGGACGAGCTCCAGTCTGGTCCTTACCCAAATATTGTCAGCCTTACTTTAGAACCATTCAACTCGTATGATTTGGATGAAAAGTCGTCTCTTACCCATTTCATCAAGTCTGCGGGAGATCAAATCTCATCGTTGACGCTTGTCGCACCGTGGTTAGGCTGGATTTCACCGGATCTCGCATTTCTCGAACCATTCATTAGTATCTGGGCGAATCTCAGACACCTGATTTTCGGGATTAAACTCTATAATACAATAGGTGAGAGAAATTGCATTGGCTCCCCTTGCCTTCGTGATACTGAAAGACACGACAACTAGCTAACGAATTACCCACCCAATTCGTGCCCAGACACTTATTACCTCTTTCAAACTTCTCTCAGCTAGAAACCGTGACGATCCCTATGCATATTCACACGAGCAGTCAGGCGACTAGCAAGTATTGGGATTGCTGGTTTAACTGGCTTAACGCGGTTGTCACATTTGCTCCGATTCCCACCTCCCTCAAAGCTTTACGCTTCTATATTTTACCCCAGCTTAACCGTCTCCAAGATTTCGGTCCTTCGCCTTCCTCATTGGATCAGGTGCAGGACAGATTTAACTTCCATTTGGACTTTATTGTGCCATTTTCGGTTGAGAGTGGGAAGATTGAGATGGTTTTTGGGTTTGCACGCTCTACGTTTCCTTCATGGAATGACGTAGGCAAATTGAACTGTCGAGTCGAGGTTTATAGGCCAGTGTCCTGCGAGGTGGAATTGGAATAAAGTTATTGACGCATGACATGGTACTTGGAAATCTGTACGACCTATTTCGTGAAATACTTTTCTTTTATGAAGTATTGGACTCGTGAAGTCGGTAGAAATTCCTAGCAGTTGAAGTCCTGTCTTCCTCAGGTGCAACTTTGGAGGTTTGGACATCAAACATGTTCGTGAGGATCGTTGCTATCCTCTAAACCACGACGTCATGAATAGCGATATGTATAAACGCGAGTATCTGGTAAAAGAAACTGTATAGCTAAAATAGTCAACGAGATAAATGCAGAACAGCATGTCCATGGACGCCAACGAAAAGACTAACGTGTGATAACAGTTAAAGTTGGGGCGGCCATTCAACAATAGGCATACAGGTGGCAAAGTAAGGTCGGTTTGTAGTGGTTCGACATTAACACATCGTCGATCATGGATAAGCAAACTGTATACCCATGCTCAGGTAAATATCAGATTCTCACTATGTAACCAAAGATCTCAAACCACCTATGGCTCCAAGTTCTAAGGTCTTGCAGAAAGAGCTGTGGTATCACTCATACAAGAATTTCAGTAGGTTTCGAGCCCGTTAGAAGCAGACAGCGCCCAGCGTCACATGGAAAATGCACCGAACCCGCACAGCTGTGGTGTACAAGCCAAATCCATCGGTTTCTTCCACTCCACCACCACCGCCCGGCCTTCTCTGGATTATGCCAACGCCGCACCCAGGAACAATTCAAGAACCGGATTTAGAAAACATCTATCAACCTCCTAAAAGAGTGCGTTTCACTTTCCATTTAATGGCTTACCCAAATATCCGCCAACTCATAAAAGCCCTTTATTGTAGCGATGGCCGTTTGATCTACTCTTATCCATCCAAATCGTAGAAATAAGCATAGGTTCATGCATTCACAATGTCGCATGTTGTGCACTTGGTCGTTTCATGCTGGATCATTTCCACCTCTGGAACTCACGTTGGATAATCCCACCAGACGCACCTAGCATTGAGAAACACGCAGAGCTGATTCCTGCCTTCGTGGCCGGTTGTCTAGCTGGTCCTGCGACATATGGAGGTGCTGTTGCGGCAGATTCTTTCATCATTGCACTACGGAAGCGACATGTGCAAATTCGAATTCCTCGGGGCGACGGCGGCGTCTGGGCGATATACTTACTCTCTTTGTGGATATTAATGGCTGTCATTGGAGCCATTCTTCATCCCAGATTTCGATATGTCAATGTTGGCTCCATTTTAGGAGTTTTCGGTTTCGGGAATCTCTTCCTGTTTTTCCCAACGCTTGGACTTGTGTTATACATGATTGAAAAAAGATGGCTGATGGACCATCCAATTTCCTAGTATTACATCCAGAATGGAGAGTATGGAATTATTCTTGAGTTCGCAACATCATTGCGTGCTTTCTGATCCACCCAGGTCTGAAGCGCCAGTGTCCCCAGCATACACAAGAAATGGCTTTAATTCTGCTCAATCTAACACACTCTCAAGTAATCTAGCCGTATAGAGTCCGCATGAGGACCTTTAGTTGGGTGCAGGAAATAGTATGTAGACAATGAAGAAGGTATAATAGCAGCAGCAACGGAAAGAACAAAAGGCTTCAGAGACTGAGAGAAAAATATCCTCATAGACAAGATAGGGCATCGGACATAATCCTAGAGAACAAACATCGAAAGATAGTTCTGACTTGTCAAGGATAGAAATCAGACCACCAACTTACCCTTTGACCAAACCAAACGTCGTCTTCAATGACCTCCCATGCGCTTCAACGATACATCATTCAAACCGCGTCAATATAATCCCATTAAACAGATCCGAGTCTCAGACAGAGCAATCCGCCCGAGTATACTTTTTGTCATTTTCTTTTTTCCGCCATGAGTAGCCTACCGCTGGACATCCTTGCTAGTATCTTGGGCTCTCTGGATTTCAATACCCTCAGGGAATGCTCGCTGGTTAGCCGCCGCTTCCACCTAGAAACCCACCCTCTCCTCTTTTCCCACCTCCAGGTGAATCATTGGACATGGAAAGAGAAATGTCAATTCCTTCTCCACCTTGAAAATTCGAATCGTCGTAAAATGATCAAGAAGCTGTCGATTCTCCTTGTACATCTTCCCATCCGCGAAGAACATAACGTCCCTACCAATCTTACTGAGATACTGGTCAAGTCGGGCCCTCAAATCGAAACTCTGTCCATCGACGGATATTACGACGGTGGAGGTCTGGGAGATCCAGAAGGAACTCCATGGTCAGACTTATCTCTCGTCTTCCGCGACGCATTGAGTCAGCATGTGATGCCTTCTGTCCAGTCGCTTCAGCTGAAGGAAGTTGGCCACTTTCCGCTCTTCCCAGTGTTGAAGAACTGTCCTCTCCTTCGCAACCTGACAATTGGAGCCAATTGGATTTTTAGGACAGAATACTATGCTGGTGGCCGCGAATCCTCCGGTTCGCTGCCAGAGATTATCTCCCTTCCCCTCCACCCATTTTTGCCATCCGACCTCATGGAGGCAGGATCTCTTTCCCAATTCATCAAAAATTCAAGTCCTTGAGGCTTGTCTCATCATATCACTGTTTCACTCCTGCTAGCTTGGCAATACTAATTCCATTTGTTGACATGAAAACTCACCCCCAGCATCTTATTTTTGACGACGGAATGGATCAACCAATTTGTGTGTCTTCTATTTTCCTCTGCGCCTGGTCTGAACATGTTCTCCTCTAGCATGGACCAAATACATTTCTAAGCATGGTCTTCTAACACTCGACGAGTTCCCTGAATTTCAAACGGTTACACTTTCCATCGGAATTCCATTGGCCCCCGAAGATTGGAATATGTGGTTCCAATGGATTGTTCACGCTGCCTCATCCTCTGAGTTCTCATTCCCGACCACGTTGAGTGCCCTGAGGTTCATCATTTCGCCGAAAGGAAATTACACAGGGGCATACGATGGCTCGCGGCATCCATTAGACGACTGGAGAGCTAGCTGCGGTTTCAGTTTGGATTTCATCGTACCAAGTTCTGGAGGCAGCCAGAAGACGGAGCAGATGTTCAGGCTAATCCGTTCAACATTTCCGTCTTGGAATAATGTTGGCCAATTGAGAATTTGGGTAGGAGCGTGATCAGAGCCAGCAAGGATCGACATAAAGTCCTGAGTGTTACTCTTTTGGCTGGCAATAGGTTGGCAATGGACCCAAACAGTACCATAACAATGGCTCAGAGCAGTTCACGGCGGTGTGCGCCATTCAAACCGGTCCCTCTCCTTTTTGTGGGACTACTGGGCGAAGTATGATGCAAAATCACGGGATGAAAGAAGTAATAGCTATATAGCGAAAGTATACTAGTTCTTTTACTCAGATTTAGCCCCATTTCGTGAGCTTCCACTGTCCGATGGAACAGAAAATTCCATGTATGGGGTCGTCACATTACTACTTGTGCTCAGCGGAAGCTTGAAATAAACATATGGGACAACATCTCTGTAATATGCTTCCATGATGCTTGTACTAATCTGGTATACAGTAGCAAGGTAGTATACAAGTGGGGACGCATAGGCGTGTGTTTTGTCATGCAAGGAAACTCCATATCTACAAGAAAGAGTAATACTAATCTTTTGGACAAGCACTGCGTGATGAAAAAAAATCAGAAACAAGTCTAGACGAATAAAAGAGAAAGCGAGTCTCACCTGCCAAGGAAGATAATAAAAACTAGGCAGGCCGTCACTTCTACTTGTAACGGACGATTTTCCAACACCCTATTCCTGCATGCCGTCTTAGGCACCGTGGTGCAGAACATTGGCATGTTTCCATTGAAGCTGCAGTCGAAACAGAATGGATTATTTGTCCCGCATGAGAACTGCGTCCCTCAGACCGTTGAGATGAGAATGAAGAGAGGATGACTGTGAAAGACGTAACAGGCTTGGTAGAAGTGGAGGAGATTGTGGAAGGGGTGCTGCAAAAAGTATGAGGCAGCGCGCGTATGTGGTACGAATCCAACTGTGCGCATTCGTCTGCAGGCATCGCGAGATAGGGTCCTTGCTTTCTGGGAGAGGTTTAGAAATAATTTTAAGGCTATTAAACACAAGTCTAGAAGAGGAAAAATGATGACCTAAATGTTCGGGGTGGAAAGAAAGAGCAACGCACTGCAACGCAAACTCTTTGAACGGCACCAATCACTGTCGCTGGGGAAGAAACGATGTCTTGATGAGACTTTCGTGAAGATCTTCATTGGTAAGGTCGCATAGGTATAAAATGGATGAACAGCGTAGTGTCCAGCTTCCTCGGGGAGTTGAAGAACCCTATCGATACAAAGTAATTCAGAGAAAAGAAATTCAACGTATGAAAGCAGAACTTACGCAAAATTACTCCAAGGCCGTTCCAAATTCTGGTTCCACCCCCTCTTCTGTGCTCAAGTAGAAGTGCACGTTGATCATGACTCTTCATCATAAATCCACTTTTAGAGCGCTCCTGAGTGACCCCGATTGCATTCGTAACTTGCTCGTACATCCCCTGATGTAAGCCGCGAGGCAATGGGCGCGTAGGTTTTTCGTGTTCGAGTTGTTGCCCTGGGACGACCCGGCCAGATGTAGAAGAGTGGCTGCTACCGAGATCTGGATCTCATGAAATTCTTAATCTTCAAGACGTGAGCGTAGGTCCCGGCTACACACGTGGAGCCGCCATAAAAAATGCCGCACTGGAGTCTGGAGGGAGGTTGGCCATTGCCGATAGCTGGAGCGCACTTTGCACTTCGTCGCGTGCAGAAATCGCACCATAGCGATAGAAACGCTATCCTTGAGACTTGAAAAAGAGCTGTTGAACATAATTAGAACAGCACAAACTTCCCGTGCAAGGCCACAACATGCACACACCTGGTAAACCGATTTCCTTCTTCGTCTCACTGGCTCCCAAATTATCTTAGAGAAAGACCAGTTCTGTGAAGGAGATAAATTGCGAGGGTAGAAATACTCAACGAGAAAACCTAAGCCTCTACTTGAATGATATTCCAGTGGCCGTCAGCGACGAATTCGGAGAAATCCAACCACACGAGGTGGTCCGCTGGACGAGGAAAAATAGCTACTAATATATTAATAGCAGTAAAATCAAGATAGACATGAACGCACGGCGAATATGTTACAGCGGTTCCGCCTGCATTGCTTGCCTTGCCAAGGAGATTGTGGTTGAGAGATGCATATAGTTCTCATGCCACGGTAGGTATTGCGGACTTGGAACAAAAAAGTAGATATCTTGTCTGACGGCCACCCTCCTTAGGATGTTCGGAAAGTTGGGTTCGTGATTGTGGTGGTCAGGGCTCAGGCATGGATCAATTGGCGCTCAAACTTGCTCATGGTATCAATCAAGGTTCAAGCCCGTCTTTCTCCTCTCCCCATCATGAGCATTCTGCCGCTGGATGTACTGCCTGATATTCTAGACTCCTTGCGTGTTTCTGTCCTACGGAAATGTTCCTTGGTCAACCGCTACTTCCACCAGATAACTCATCGACTTCTCTTTTCCCACCTTGTTTTGTCTTCATGGGACTGGGAAGAGAAATGCTTGTTCCTTCATAATAATTCCAACGTTAACCGGCTCTGGATGATAAAGAGGCTGTCAATTCAGCTGGATGAACTCCCTGTTCTCAAAACGGACGTCGTACCGGCTGAACTCATTTCGCTATTGGTTAAGCTTGGCCCACAGATTGAAACACTATGCATTGACGGACTTTGGCCTGGCTCGAGCATCGGGGAAGGCAACGGTACACCATGGTTGGATATCTCTCCCGAAGTTCGCGATTGCCTATGCCGCCATGTAATGCCTTCCGTGCAGTCACTCCAGTTCAAGGAAGTATGCGAAACTCCGCTCCTCCTCATTTTATCTAGCTGTCCTCGTCTTCATCATCTTCACATTGGAGGAGAACTTCAATATGTTGACTGCACAGCAAAGGCTACTACCGATACCATTATACCCAATCCATTCCCAGAAATTCTTTCCCTTACTCTAGAACCTTTCTTCAGCCATCACCTGGATGAGACAAGGTCTCTGGCACATTTTCTCATACGTGCTGGTGGACAAATTTCATCCTTGACACTTGTTGTGCCAGTCACTTGGGGTATTCGTCCAAACCTCTACTTTCTCAAACCATTCAGAGGTATCTGGACCCACCTCAAACACCTCACTTTCGGAACGGGACTGTACAATGATATAGGTGATCAAGGTTTCCGTTGTTTGGATTCTTGATACATTTTTATTAAAATTATGTTCTTAGCAAAACCATTTCCGCGAGAGTTTCCAATAACAGAGATGTTCCCTCTTGCGAATTTCTCTCAACTCGAAACGGTCACCATTCCCATGAATATTCATTTTCACATAAAAGAATGGGATCATTGGTTCAATTGGGTCATGGCGGTCCTCGTGTTTACCGGTCCACAGTCAATTCCGACCAGTTTTAGGGCTTTTCGCTTCTCAATCCCAAGTCTCTTTTATCTGAAGACTTCCAACTCCTTACCGCATCCTCTGGATGAGATGCAAGACAAATTTAACATTCATTTGGACTTTACTGTTCCTCACTCCGCTGAGATGGAAAAGATCGATATGATGTTTGCACTTATCCGCTCTACATTTCCCTCATGGGACGCAGCTAATAAGTTGAACTTCTTGATAGAAGTCTATCGACCAGCTTCACGGATGATGGAATGGAGGTAAAGTGTTGATGGCTGAGAGAGTGTCATATCGATACCTATTTCTTCATAGTTAGATTTGCTCTCTCTTCGATAAATGAATACTCCTTCAAAAGCTCAAACGGCCTAAATTGTAACAAATTCAACCCGATGCGGCCAGTACGCTGAATGTTGCGTGGGTAGCGTCTGCAAAATGTGAATGTTCGTGACGAATACAGCAGCAATTAAAATCTACGCATAGCTTTTATTGTTTCAAGGTTGTACTGCAGCTCTAAGACAGTCTATACCGATGAATATGAGGTCCGTTCTTTTAGCACTTGAGGTTGCACATCACTGAGCTGTTGAAAGGTGACCCGAGCCTGGCTGCCTACGAGTCACTGGTAATGTTAAGGTCTTAGCTCTAACTCCGTCAACAGTCAATTTCTGGAAAAGAATATTATATCCTGCATACCACTCTCAAATCTTCAAGCCTAATAGGAGCTTGGCCTCCCGGTCTCGACTACATAAAAGCGTGAGATATATCATATCTTCACTCGCCCTGTTCCGCCTGTTCCACCTGATTTTATTCATGGGCCAAGGAAAAAATTCAGAAGCTGTCAAGTTGTGGTATCGGTGTTCAGGATATGAAACACGCGGGCACTCCAGATATTTAAGTCGTAACCGACCGTCCGCACCTCTCCAATTACCAAGTCAAGAATATAAGCAAGCCTGTTACATTCTAACACTTAATGAATAGTACACCGCGGATGGAAAGAATTTACAGCAGAACATCCAAGGAACCCAAATAGAGGCATGCGCAGAATGTATGCGGTGACGTGTAAAGGAGCGGAAATTGGGAGTGAACCGCTTAGTCTGACTGAACCTCCGGGCGAGTTGGCACCTCACTAGATGCGGCAAAGCTCATAGAAGGGCAAAGAATCAGCCCAGTTCGGCCGTCCACTTCGTCGGTGGATGCAGCTTGGTGGTGTTGAACTGCCCGGCCTTGCATAATCGAGAATAGGTCTGGGGCATTCTCGAAAACCATGTGCATATAAGTAACGCATTTCAAAGTAAGTGGGTAAGGCTAATGGTTCATATTGGAGTCCTTCAACGATGGTACTTGCTACAAATCAAGGTATTGGTGCTCTCAGTCCGTGACGTCACCGGCCCGGTTGTATTGTTTCTGGTGAGCTTAACTGCACAGCTGTTCCACACGAAGGTGGGGCCATGTATTGAGAAAGAACTTTCCGAAGAACGCGTTTGCGAGTCAGAGAATCAGCCCTCCAATCCCGCACTGCAAGTTGCGACCTATCCTAACGTAATTCTTCCTTTTGGTTGTTAGACGAGCTAGCGGGCTTCGGAGATGCGGAATTCTGGTTGGTGACTTGAATTTCCCAAATCTGGGAATAATTTCCGAGGGCTAGAAGCTCAAATACAATATCTGGTGCTATTTGAAGAGTCGCTAAGACTGTCTCTTCTCCCCATCATGAGCCATTTGCCTCTGGACGTTCTGCCCGACATTCTGGATAGCATGAATGCCCGTGAACTCAAGGAATTCTCTTTGGTTAGCCATTACTTCCATATGAGAACACAGCGCTTTCTCTTTTCCCACCTGGTCCTTGACGCCTGGACATGGAAGGAAAAGTGCGAATTCCTGTTGCACGACGCCAATGCTCGGCGCTTCTCGACGATCAATAAGCGAACAATTAAATTGGATACACCTCCAGGCCATATTGATGCCTTTGATGATCATGTAACTGCCGAACTCATCAGGTTGTTAGTCAAGCTTGGTCCACAGATTGCAATCCTGCACATCAATGGGCTGCAAGACGAAGGTCTTATGGGGGATTATAGCGGCACTCCAGGGGAGAGTATATCGCCTACATTACGTGATTGTTTATGCGAACATGTGCTTTGTTCCGTCACATCACTCCGACTAGAGGAAGTAAGGGAGCTTCGACTCTTTCACGTCTTGCAGAGCTGTCCACTGCTTCGCTCCTTTGTTATTGACGTGGTATATCTTGATGGTACAGAGGCTATTGTCGACTATTCTCAGCCTGCAAGATATTGCCACCGTGACATTCTCGATCTTTTCAACTTCTGAATCGGAGGAGGCGAGGTCTCTTGCCAGTGTCGCCTCATGTTTGAATGGAAGAACATCTACTTTGAAGCTGCTACCACCCTGGTCCTCCCACTTTTCGCTGGACCTGCACTGTTTACAGTCATTCAGCGACATCCAATACAACCTCCGTTATCTCCATTTCGGCATGAACGTTTATCGAGCCATAAGTGAGTATCAAAATATTTCAACTTCACTACAAAGCATGCCATTAACACGCTCCTACCTCAACAGTGAATAAAATTCCAGTTGAATTCGAATCGACAGACCTACTGCCTCTAAACCTTTTCTTGCGACTCGAGACAATCACAATTCCAGTCCATATCCTTTCAACCGAGGACCAATGGGATTATTGGTGGATGTGGCTGAAAACCGTTGTTACATCTGCCTACACTTGCCCAGTTCCCTCATCATTCCGAGTATTTCGCTTTCCTGTTTCGCAAGAACTATCATCCATCGGAACATTTTATTCTGTCCCTCATGCTCTAGATCACTTTCATGATAAGTTATCATTTTGTCTTGAATTTATCGTGCCAAGCTCCGCAGGAAATGAGAAGATTGAACAAGTATTTACTCTGGTACGGTCAACATTTCCTTCCTGGGAGAGCGGTGGAGGATTAGAGTTTCGGGTTGAGATTTTTCGACCAAATTCGTGCTTGCTGGAAATGGAATAGAACCACGTTGTTGGAGTAATATAGATCCAATTCGCCCATCACCGAAATATTGACCAGAAGGATAGTTGAACTTATATTTATACAAACGATTCGAATTCAATTCTTGCTGTGCTTTCAAAGAGATTTTCTTCTCGAACACAAAATATGACAAAGACGTTGCACCATCTGAGTGAGGTCCATTTGAAATCAAAGTCAACGAAAGCCTCACTGTTTCCTTCCAACTCCATATGTCAATTGGAATGGCAATTTGCCCAGTGCTATTGATTCGATGGGAGTGCTTCTTGGGCTTCAAAACAGATTTTTGAGACCCGTTGTGTCAGTGGGTGTAAGGCCAGCGCTTCCCACAGAGCCACCTGAAGCTTGTACCCGGCCATTGCATTGCCCAGGCTTCGCTGATACGGTCCTTGTATGGTATAAAGGTTAATGCGTGGTCGTGCCAATCTTCGTACAATGTATCATCTCCAGCTTTTCTAATGTAGTGTCGGACTTTGTCAAATAAAATATTTGTATCATGAAATGTGGCCCATTTCAGCCAATTCATGCGTCTCTGAGAAAGGCCCCAAGTACAGGCTTGAATCGTTCTCAAAAGGGTTTTATGAAACCAAGAACGCATTTGGCCATCGCTAGTGACAACATATTCATCAAAAAATCTCATGAGGACGATCCTACTTTTGTCGTGGATAGCTCATAATTACTCGACATTTATCTCATTTTGATGAAATCATGCAACAGATCAATCAAGGGCCCACTCCGCATTTACTCAAAATTCGCCCCACGGAAAATTCCGAGGCCGGTTACTCAAACACTCCTTTGACCTTGGCCTTTTACGACTTGTCTCGCTTCACCCGTTGGTTCCTACGCCTGGAAGTCTAGAGCTCTTGATGACTTGAATCGAACCTTCAAAGCTCCGGTCTCATTTTCCTTCTTATGCTTGCAGGCCTAATGAGATCAAGGTGATTCATTCACTTTCATGTCAATGTAAACCACACCTTCTCGTTCTTCATCACGAAGTGCCTATTTCTCTGCCCTTATCCGAGTATATTTTACCTTGGCCGCTTGGCAGCGACTTTTTGCTGTCTCACATTTTCGGCGTTGAGCGCTTTGACGTGATGTCGTGTTGGCGGCCGTGGAACACATAACTGCCGACGTGAACGGAGAAGGCTTTGCTTGGACCAGCTGCGTCGTTGATTTTGACCAGTGTCCCGTCCGCAGTTACAAGACTTCTATTCACCGGTGAGTTTAGTGAGTAATATTTGGAAGGTCCAAATTTGTCTTTACTTCTGTTCGCCTCGCATCCGCACACCCTGGTTTATGACCTTCCTTTCCCACACAGCTGAAAACAGCTCATAATGATCCATTTTTTGGAGAGAAGTGACAAAGCGAGCCGGTGAATTTTGACCGGATTTGACCGCCCCCTTCCACTGCCCTGGATTCCCGCGCATCTATCAAAAAATGTCTTTTCAGACTTAGGTTTGCTTCTCGCCTTCCAACTACTTTCCTGCATTTTGGTACTTGGGTTCCACCTGAATGGCGCGCTCGGGTGGATCTCCCGAACGACGTCGATTTCTCTCACGCGACCACTGGACACTGCCAATACCATGGGAAGTATGCCTCAAGTAGCCAAGGAAACTCTTGGCGCAACGAGCTCATCCTGACGATACTGTCCAATACATTTCTCTCTATCCTTGCTGTCTAGCTGAGTTGATAATACTCCTCAATGGTGACCACGACTTATCGTCAGGTAAGACGTTTATTCTCTTGTGGGAGAATAATGTCCCTGGAGAACTTATTCGTTGAGAACATTTGCGAGTATGTTCTTTACCTTGGTCTTTGAGCTCTTTTTGCTCTGTCCTTGCGAGCTTATTACCCCATACTATTCAAGGGTGCATCCGATTTCCTAAAACTCGAACTCAAGTTCGCGTCAGCTTTAGATTCCCGCCGTCCGTTGTCGGAAAACGTCATACTTATTCGCTCGACCCGGGATATGTTTGAAGTTTCTCACCTGCCAAAAACCGTGTTCTTACTAACTCAGCTTAGCTTTTGGTTCTCCGATGAGATTCCCGACCTCGGGATTGCTAAGCTTCGGTGACTATACACTCCCTGTCTCTGGCTTTTCAACTTCGGTGACTTTAACATCTCGAACTGAGCGGTGGAGCATCAGCGAAGGCCTTCTCGTAGTCGTAGGACATCTACTCCGAGGATCTACGGGATTATGTTCATCCCTACGGCTCCGGTTCCGTCTGTTTACTCACACGTTGTAGTTCTAAGAGAGAACGAGTCCAAGTCTGGAAGCGTCCATTCCCATGTCAGTTGTCCCAGGTTTTTTTGGAATGTTCTCGTTCGATTCGAGGCTCTCAATGTGTCTGTACGCTATTCATTTGCAGTCAAACCGTATTTCCAGGAGAGGCGGTCCCAGGGCTGGTCATGATGGTGCAGTTATGATGCCTACACTGGAAGAGAGTTTCCATGCACTGCCGTCATCCATCTTGAGTCGTGAATAAGCCGTCTGGAATCGGAGGACTCTTGCGGTTATGGCAAACTCGAATGTTCAGTCATTAATTCTTCGCTCCTTTCCTTGTTTTTCTGTTTGTTTCTTTTTGCTAACGAGGAGGAGCTGCGTTTCCTTTCAATAATCTTTCAAAAGGCCTCGCCTCACACACGCACTATTTGACTCGTGTCAGCGCAGTAGCTCCTCCCAGGACCTTTCGCCCCGCTCGTTCAAAGAATAATACGGCTATTCCTGCCGTTTTTGAATGCATTACCCAGCACGCATTTGTGACAAACGAAGGTCGCTTTGAATTTGAGTACAATGTCGTCATGACAACTGACAAAGAAGGACTCTCTTCACCCTCGATCGCATGAAAGGGGATCGTGATGGGAGGAAAAGACGCGACTTTCGGGTCTCAGATGTATATTCGCTTTTGAGTTAGATAGGGGGAACATCATACACAGAGATTTGGATGAATTCCAACAGTTGTTGTAAGGACAAAAAGAAAAAAAGCGATTTGGTCTCGCCTCAGCTGGGCCTACGGTACGAAAATCGGATCTTGGATATTGACGATTCGGATTCGTTTCCTTGGTCACTTATGACGATTCTCCTCCAGTGGAGTTTTTTATGAACGGCTAAAACTAGATTGTGAACATCTCTTCAAAGTGAGCCAACTACACGACATTGAAAGTGTATTTTGATGCGAAGGTGTTATACATACCAAGTCGTGCACAGTCAGCCCCTTTGTGCAATTAGATACTTACGGCCGCGATGATCCGTGAGCCGAATTTGTAGTTGAAGAAGATGAGTCAAAGCCAGGCACCGGTCTCATTTCAATGACAAGTTCAATGTCAAATAGCGGAGCGAGGACACCATCCGCAGCAGCTCTCTTCTGCTGTACGACAGATTCCATCGGCAATCATTCCAAAAGAAAAAAAATGCAGTCAAAAGAATTGGTTATTACAAGGGTTGGAGGTTCTAAATTACTGCAGTGGATACGTAAGGGAATTCAAGATGATGTGGTAGTACAAGGTCGTGAGTCCGCAGAACGACGACGAATTTCATATTCTTCTTTTTCCTGCCGATAACGGGTGGGGTATGGAAGACATGTGATGGGAATAACAAGCAGATGGACAACAATGAGGTTGGGGATGGATGAGTGCAATGCAGCAATAAGCGAGGATAAGGTTATGGATCTATGGGTCGCGAGTTTAGCTTGTGATGTTATGGGACGCGGTGGGGAGAACATACGGGAGTACAAGGAAAACATGGTTAGAGTCACAAACATATCGAGTTAGGAATTCTTCAGCATCTATAGGACATGAGATAAGTGACTAGGTTAAGATAGGGTAAGACGCGACGTACTTGAATGGGCAAGTTGGTGCATGGGATCCTCGCCATGAGCAGTGGCAGCATTGCGGCAAGTTATTAGGAGTGTATGATGAAGCTGATGGTGCCAAAGGCAGCATTGTAGATGAGGGCGCGGCAGTCGCGGTAGTTGCGGAAGTGGAAGTGGTGAGCGACGGGCACATTATGGATGTGTGTGGGTGGAGTGTGAAAGATATGAGAAGTGTGAAAGATATGAGAGAAGAGTAGTGAGGAAACTCGCGTGCTTTGTTGGTTGGTTGGCGAGGGGAGGAACCACAAAAGTTGGGATGATCGAAGTGGTCTAAGGTACCCAGCCTTTATAGGATCTCCGGCTGGGGAGCGAACACAAGAGCATGCCAGATCCAAATTGGGCTTGGTGCTGGAGTTAACTCCATTTGGACAGACGCTGATGGCTGATGCGTTCCTTTTCTTGATGGGCACAATCCATTTGTTCCCGTGGTCGACGGTTGCTTCGACCCGAACCGAACCAGCCAAAAAGAATCCCCATCCCAACCAAACGGCTCTTCTGAAGCTTGGTGCAGTTCTGAGAGGCGAGAGTCGAATAGCGAGAGCAAGAGGCAGGCACACGGTCAGACCCACACCGACGACATTTCTGTATCAGTAACAGTCCGCAACCGACCACCACAGACAGGTCGGCGTATTTCGAACGCGAGAAAAGAATGAAAAACTTTTTTGACGGTGTCCTTGTTTGCGTTGCAGTGGTGACCAAGAAAAGCATCGCAATCCAACCCCACGCAAATTGCATTAGAAGCACCACAGTCGTATCTGAAGACGAGCTTGCACTCCATCACAACCGATGCTGTCTGTCCTATTTCTCCACCACTCCCACTAAGTCACAGTCGCCAACGCCCAACAGCACCCAAATACGGGAGTCGTCACCCGACGAGAAGATGGACCCTGAAGGTCACATAACCTTCCCGTCTACATGGGGAAGGTGCGATCCTTACCCACTCTGAATCCGACAGCCAAGG
Source organism: Flagelloscypha sp. PMI_526 (assembly GCA_021399455.1). Taxonomy (NCBI): domain Eukaryota; kingdom Fungi; phylum Basidiomycota; class Agaricomycetes; order Agaricales; family Niaceae; genus Flagelloscypha; species Flagelloscypha sp. PMI_526. Next base: position 110,644 of record JAJTUO010000059.1, read on the forward strand.
CAGTTCCTCTCAAACCCGCTCGATGCGAGTAAAGAACCATCGTTCTGGAAGAGAAGATTCTATCTCATAGCCCGACCTGTCCAAGCAAAACACTCCTTTCCAAACCAATACACCTCCTTGCTGATGTGGGTCATACGACAGAAAAGCATTCACCAAATGACCTCTCAAATGGTTTGTTCGCCTCTCCCCACAATCTACCATCTTCTCGTGTCATTGTTGTTGTACTTTCGTCTCGATTCCCCTTCCGGAAGTCTAGAGCAAGCTAGAAGACCGGCTGTTAATTTCCCCAACCTTTGACACGCATTTGCTTTCGACGCGCCTGCACCAACTGAAAGAACAAAAAAAAATACAACGACACAAAAACTAACAAGTGAACGGTTGAATGGATGCTGTGTGGTTCGACGTTTTGGGTTAGAATGCCGACGACATTTACCTTCTCGTGTCATCGGTGTAACCGGTTAATTTCCTGAAAATGGTGATTGTCGATTTTCGGGCGGGTGGTGATATGACGCCCCTTCTAGAACAGCGTCCTGAACCAAAAGTAAAGTTCAGGGCAAGCCGGCGAAGAAAGAGGGGGGTAAGTGAAGGTAAAAGGTAAAAAAAGGCGAAGGTCAGTGGGTCACCTCAGCAAAGCCCGAGCGAAGAGAAGAAGTTATGAGCATACTGTTCTTAGATACGACCAAATGAAGACCATTTAACACCTCCAGTCGTGTGCAGGCGCAGGCCCAAGTATATCGTAATGCTTGAGAGACTCTCTCGCGCGATCGTTGCGCAGAACTCCAGCAGCCAGTTCTGATTCATTCAAGATGCCGGCCCCACATGGCGATGAGAAAAAGGGATTGTTCACCGGGTCCAGGCGTGCGAAGTTCAAGGAACCACAGGATGAAAGAAAGAAGCCTTACCTTCCTCAAGCGACTTTGAATGAGCCAAGAAAAGGTTCTTCGCCGACAGCAAACAAAGCGGTGTGTACGCTCGCCGAAACAGATCAAACGGTGGATCGAGGGGAAACATCATTGGTGAAAAACTGGGGCACCAAGAGTAATTACGAGAAGACAAGGGTTTGGTCCGACATCCGAAGGGGGAGACAGATGAAAACGCTCGTGTGACACTGAGCGCGAGAGGAATTTCTTGAATAGGAAAGAGCGGAAGAGAGGTTCAAAACAACCTTTCTCCCGATCAGGGAGTAGAGTAGAGCATACTTGAAGGCTAAAGCTGCTTCGAAAGAATCTTCTCTAAAAATTTATAAGGATGGACAAGTACAAGGGTTATTAGACAGTGACTATGAATGGATGAACGTGAATAGGAAGTTTGCGTACTCTCCCGCTCAATTCAATTCAACAGAGAATCACTGCGACAAATTTTGAAAGTTCATCGAAACGGGAGGATGATAGATGGTTTTAATCAGACTTGTGGAACCCATGGCCACTCGTCGTCTTGGCAAAAGTGGAGCTTGAGATTGAACTTCAGCGACGATGAACACCAACTGGTGCATCACTAAACTGGAAAGAGACTAGTGAACTGAGTATGGACGTCTAGAACATTAAGCAACGAAGGAGAACCACTGACATTCATAATTGTTCCACTCGTCATTCTGGAACCACGGAAAAGACCGTCCAAGTTGTACTTCAAAGCCGACGTCGCACCGCTTGTCATCGTCGATCTTCACGGAAAAGGGGCGTTCTGCGTCGGAACTTAGTGGCGACGCCACACAGAGGCACAAGAGAGAAAGCGGCTCCGAGGGATCTGCAAACCACAAGGATGTGGAGTCTTAGACGAGGTCATAAGTGACGAGCGCAATAGATTTCATCCACAAGTCTACACAAGTTGAAGTGGGTGCTTATCTTCTTCGCTTACCAATACTTCCAAACCATCTTGTGGCACTTCTTCCAGCAATCGGTTTGCGAGTAAAGGAAGGTAGCCCCTTTCGGTATTGGTATGTCCACCTAACGTTCCAAACAAAAGGTCAGAACTGGATTTACTTCTCAAAGAGAAGAGAACGACTTGCTCAGTACGACATGTCGACCTGCAGCGACGGCGGCCAAAACCTCGTGCTGGAACGTGGCGTCAGTCCAACAAGGAAGCGGCATAAAGCCCGGACTGCACAGACATGCTGCATCTCGCCTGTAAAGTACAGGTCCGCATCCACGCCGCCCAACACCGATCCCCCAGATCCCGCGCATATGGCTACAGTGCGGACCGGAACGTCTTGCTTGCCGTTGAATGCACGAGCTAATTGAACTGAGAAGTTGTCCTGTGAGAACGGATATTGTACACGAGGAGATATGAGCCAACTGAGACACACCGTGAGGAATTCCCAAACATTCCTTAACACGAGGTATAACCTCGTCAATTGAAACCGGAGTCTCTAATGCTACCAAACGTCCAAGAGCTCCTTCGCTCCGTCCTTCGACACTTTTCTTTTCCTCTGAGAAAGGAAGAATTGATCCAGGAGAACCAGCAAGAATGCCACGACCTAGCCAGTCGTTGATACCACCCCAAACACAGTCTAAGGCCGTGTGGGGCGAATAGACCGAGACTCCGGCGGCGGCGCAACGGAGGAGAGAAGATTGAAGCGGGTTGGCAAGAGTGAAGGACTTGAGGGAACCAAAGATGGTGGGATGATATGCAATAATAACTGTGGCATCTTTTCGAAGAGCTTCGTCACAAACGGACGGTGTCAAGCTAGAAGTTAGTCAACATCAACACCAGCGAGAACACGCCCAAGGTGTTCATACTCAATAGTCAATAGCACACGTTTTGAGGGCTTTGGGACAGGCGATTCTTATAGAACGCATTATTGGGTATACGCGCGAGGCCTTGGAGGTTCGTTACCTAAGAGTAAACCTACCTGTTGTCCAAATCAATGACCCGATCCTCAACCACACTTGATCACGTATGTTGGACTCACGTTATCCCACTTTTCAGCAAGTCGAAGAGGTGCTATTCTTTCCATTGCACCAACGACGGATTTAAGAAATGAGCCAGACATGGCTCACGAAAATGCGTCTAGAATGGGATGGACGTCTGATGCAAGCTGCGTCATTCTAACAGCGCTGATGTTTCCTTTTCCGTTAGTCGATAATGGCGGCCACCCTTCACCTCCTGCACCGGCCTTAAAACAAATATATTTCGCGATACCGTGACTTATAGTGCATAATAGCATAACTTTTGACCGCAATTACCTCGTACTTCTGAAAATTTGGTGCTTTTCATGGTTGCCTGCCTATAAAACCCGAAGCTCACATGTTCTTGATACACAAAGACATGAGGACATTAAAATGAGCAGACGCAGTATTTAAGCTTTGTTGACGGGTCAGACATACATTCGAGACTTGGGGAGAAACGGGGTTCCTTCTCTTTTATCGGAGGTTGCTTCGTAGGGGCCTCAGAACTGCCAGTTATGCGCGCGGGACTACAGCTGTATCGACACTGGATTGATGCTTCTTACCTCCCCAACCAGTCGGTCCTGCGCTGAAATTACACCACGGTGCACGGAGAACCGGTCAGTCCGGTGGTCAGTCCGGTTAGCTAACACAATGGTAGTATTCAGGGCGGCCTGAAGACGTGCTCAAAAGACTTTTGAGTAGCCGTTCAGTGTGGTGAGTCCCCGAAGATCTGTCTAGTTCCGCGGTGGTAAGTAGGAGAAAACACTCGGGCAATCAACGCAGGACATACTCAGAGGAGCTGTAAATCCGACATGGGACGACTTCTCGAGCTTTTGAGATGGTTTTGTCAGATGATACCGGCCATCAGACTGTTAACGGGAAATAACCAATGCTAGAACTAGTCGCGCTTTTCAACGGTGGCTTCGTTCAAAGCTGAAAGGAACTCCCACCGTGTTTCTCCAGAGAGAAAAATTAAAAAGTCGTGAACACTACCATCACAGCCACGGTTAAGGAACGAGCATAAACCCAAAATCTTGACTGATAGAGTCTTCGCATGTTTAACACAAGCGACGTTTAATACTGCCACCCAGAAGCCAGTGGCGCATCAAACGGGCTAACTGTTTGGACCTGGGTCAATCGCAGATCAGGGTATTTAATTATGAGTGGAGGGAAGTCGGAACCAGGCACAAACTTGGTCCCACCGGATCTACTTCATAGGCAAGTTCGCGTTCGACGGAAGGCAGATGGCAATTCTCGAGACATAACACAAAATGTGGCTGACGTTGCTTGCGTGTAATTCCAGAACGTTTGTTTGCCTAGACAATATGAATGTTCAAGAGTCTGAACACTTGTCTAGAGACTTTAAACTGCCGGAATAGCACAACAGGAAAGCGTCATATGACGGACCCAAGTTCAACCTTAGGAGCTTCCAATTTAACTGAGGAGGTCCCCATCTTCTTAGCCATGAAACTCATGCTGAAATTTTCAAAAGAGCGGACAAAACGGAAGGGAGAACAGACACAAACGTCCCGACTTGCCTCGATAGTCCCAGAATGCACTGTATATCCCACAATGTCCTCCTGGAGAAGGTTCATTCCTCTTCTTTCAGCCGGTGAACCGACTCAAAGCGGGACGATTTCTGAACGAACCCAGAACTTCTAACGAGCTTTTCCTACGAGAGCACAAGACCATCGCCGGCAATTGGTCCGGGGATTACTCGCTGGGTATTTCTTGTTAAAAATTTTGAATATCCTTCCAATACTAGTAGTGAATGATTTACTGGACTGATTTTCAAGGCAGAAGCTCCTCGCCGTCATAGCTCGCAAGCTGCCTGCAAAAACTGAGGGGAATTGTCTGCCATCGCCAAATGAGACCACGGCCCGGGAGTACCACATTGCGGAGGTCTTGAGAACATTACCCCGATTGGTCAACTCCGACAAGTCTCAAGGCCTGCGGTACAAGCTCAACCGCATGCATTCAGTGCTGAGCCGATTGGACGGCAAGTGAATACTAGTTAACTCGAATCCATTCTCCCTCCATAACGGAAAATTTTGTCTCCTGATATATGAGACGGGAGGAATAGACCATATGACATAAGGTATATGTGCTCAATTGCACATAGCGTGTAAACATCGACGATATTTTCGAAAGCCCAACGACAGGCACCCATTTCCGAGCAAGGTGAGCAAGGGATGGTCGAAGGTTTTTGTTTTAAAAAAACGAAAAATTGAAGGTCAGCATTGCAAATAACCACTTTCGAAAGAGTAGCGCCAGACCCTGCGGTTGCAGCCTAGAGGTGAGGCGAGGGGGGGGGGGGGGAAACTCACCTGCCCCAACTTCCGGTACCTTGCCTGGGGGGTCAATAATAATTGACGTATACTTTTTGTACTGATCGTTACTCTCTAAGTTGTTTCTGAGCCGTCATGATTTCAAAACTGCTGCGTTCGGAGCAAGCTTCGCATGATAGCCCGTTCATATGGTTCAAGTTGTAGGAGAGGAGGCTGTATGAGAGATATAATTCACAGTGCTCGGACAAGTCGAAAATGTATCTTATCACCCCACTCTTTTGTGCGTATGCTTAGCTCGAGTTGCATCTCTAGCTTTATACGTTTATACAGTCAAATCAAGTATGTGAGCGATGAAGCCTGAATCAATATTACTTTGAAAGACAGTAAAGATGTTATGGGCTGCGTGCTTTGGCAGTAATTTTTACGTGTCCGTCTTTCTTAACCAAAATTTCAATCTCGCATTCAAATCCCAACTCGGCAAACACTCCCTAATCAAGGCAACTGCCATCCGAATGTCCTCCTCTCTTCCCTTATCATCCACAATACAGTGGATATGACAGCCAATACTTTCCAATATTTCATCCAACCTCGTACTTGGAACGTTGGAAGGAAGAGCCCCATAGTAGACCTTCGAATCCACTACCAATCTTACCACTTCGATTGTGACTGACGGCTGTGTCAAGTTCTGGGCAACCCATTGAAACCAGAAGGGCCATTCTTCTTGTATGGTGGGAAGCCACATGGACAAGCTGAGAGTATGTAGCCGTGGAAACGTGGGGAGGGGTAGAAGGTCAATAGGAGCGGACTCCAACCGTTGGACTGAATATAAGTCACCTAATAAAGAAATTATGAGCCCATATTGGAAGAAAAAGGACGAATGCGCTCGCACCAAGAGCTTGATATAATTCAGGACCCAGGGAAAGATGCTGCAGGCTAGCTTTCAGAGTGTCGAGCTGTGCGAGAATGCCAAGGTTTAAGGGAAAGTCTCTCATGTAGTGGCCGAAAAGTCCGAAACAAGTGATAGATTCTCCATATAACTCAAGATATTTGCTGAGATCCGTATCCGAGTCAAAGTCGTCATCAGTGAACCCTCCAAGGGAAAATGAAACAGCCCTGGAAAAGGCGACGTCTGCAGTTGGAATCGAATCGCTACTCGAGGTGACGCCTCCGTATCTGGCCCGGAGATAGATGCACTCAAGGTTGGGGCCAGAGCTCGCAAGTGTGAGTATAGGTACAGTGACTATCTTATTTAGTTCGATGGAATGAATATGCGGGAATACAGTGGCCAATAGGGCGTCGATGATGGTCGACGAAATATCATTCCACACGGTAGCCCTAAAATCGCTGTATCCGTCAATGGAGAGCATTCGTACTCCTGAACCGATCATCGCCAATGTTGACAAGAGATCTGCGGAGACAGACTTTTGGGGGAGAAAGACTGGCATGCGGTGTAACTTCAACGTGAGACTCCTGATTCGCCGCCCATATTCTTGTCCTTTCTCACTGAGAAGAAAGCGACATTTTGCCCGCCAAGTCTCGGCGTCAAGGACAAGAGAATTAAACAAACGAACTTGTGCGAGTTGATAAAAAGTACTGTTGACTAAACAGCAAGTCTCAGCTGTGGATGTATTAAGGGCACGGAAAATATGCGTCAAGACGTCGAGGGAAATAGAAGACATGGTTGAAAAGAGGAAGAATTTGAAAATTTTAAAGCTGTGTGAATTTGCACGTCAGGACCATTGTACCGATCGAAAGACTGTTGAGACACTCACGGTCTCGGGACTGTGGCTCGGAGAACGGCGTCGAATAGGATGTGGTCGATCTAATGTAATGAGAGATCAAGAAGTGTTTGCACAAAAAAAAAGGTAACAACTGACACGGCGCTGGCTCCACTCTGAGAAAGGTAGGAGGGGACGTGGAAGATGGGCGTTGGGTCTAAGTGATGTCGGCTTACCAACAGACCTTCCCTCATCAATGCTCCGTTTTAATAAACCATTGTCTCAATACACTGATGAAGCGACTATAGCACTTACCGCGGTTTTTAGGAATTGTTTGCTTTCTTTACTTCCTCTGTCGGCGAATAAGGAACTCAAATATCCTGATGCTTTACTCACTATCTCAAAGATAGAACGATTGGGATAGTCCCCCAATGCCAGTGTGAACAATTTCAGAAAGAATAAGGTACATCAAGGGTATTTTGAAGTCGAATCGAAAACTAATAGGAAAGGTGCCGCACTTTTTTGAAGAAGAACGGACGTCGACGTTTCAGTGGGTGGGCGGTGGGTCAACGACATTCTCATTAGTTTCCGATGGATTGTAATAAGCTATGTATTGTATCATTTTTGGTGACTTTCCACACTGCCCGTTACCGAGAACACGAGTTAGCTCTGCGTCGAGCAGTACCTGAGGTAGCCGTAGGGTTGTTGTTGCTATGATCTTGTACCGCTTCACAAGTCAACAGGGCAATTTCTTTCCTTCTAGAAACGACGTATTCGCCAGCTACTCTAACAGTGCTCTCAGCGCGGGCACCTAGAGTAGGTTTCGCATGATTGCCCAGAACTTCAGCATATGCTGGATGATACAACAGTGGGGTGGCTCCAATCCCGAGGCACCCGAGCGTCCCCTTGGAAGTGAGTCATTCTGATTGCCCAGGCAGCGCTATATAGGTTTGATTACAGCTGTGATTCCCTGTTTTCTCGTTATACGATTCTTGCCCATCGATATGTCGACACAAATGAACGGTGCGCAATATCTTTAATCTCATGGTCCCTCGGATTATATGCTGAGACAGCCTCTGTCTGCAGTTTATAGGTCAGGGAGTTTAGGGCAAAGTTATCCTTGGACAAATCGATGGATATATACCAAGGATGTGGGAAAAGTGAAGTCTAGGTCCCAAAGGGAGGCGACTCTGGCAAATAAACAGCCTCTCAAAAAGAAGCCAGGGAACGGGCGTGCCAAAATGAGGAGCCGAGAGGCAAAGTTACAGAACATTCAGCGGTACGTATTTCTGAAATGCAGTACATATGCATCTCCATCTTACTTACTTGAATACAGAAAGAATGATGGGACGATCTTCAACATCGCTGAAACCTCAACAACCCATTCTCGTTCAACTACGCTCAACTTGGACCTCGATCCCACCGAGCTCGAGTTTCCACATCACCCACGTATGAACCAGTTGGATCCTGGTCTGGCCAGGCGTGTTACTTGGGAAGTTGCAAGGCAAGCAAAAATACGAGGATGCACATTTTATGCGTGGGATGGTCGGACTGGCATTTACTATCGAAACTACATGAAACTCGCAAAGCCATGCTTTCCAAGACTACGCTGGAATCCCAAGGTAAACAAAAATCAGCCGCTCACAGGGTGATTTAGTTTATGTTGTGAGTCCAAATCCAATTCTATGATAATTTCGAAACTCACGAACAAGGCTCTGAATAGCTCTTTCAATAACAGTTCATTTTGCCCTATCGTTTATTATCCATGGTTCAGGTTCTTACTGACCATTTGATGCCGCCATTTTCTTATGGTCCTCTTCTGGTTAAAATCGTCAATGAATCATATCAAGCTACGGGTCGAGCTCGACTGGCAACGAAGCAAGTTGCGGAGGTATTGTGCCCCATTCGTGCTAGACTCGAAGACTATGCAAGTCAATTGTCAGCTCCTTTGTCATGGAGTGGTGATCAGCGTTGGTACAATGAAGCAGGAAGGCGCATTTCGCTCCCAAACCTGAGAGTTCACAGTGAGGGCGGTAGAAAAAAAAAAAAAGGTTGGGTCTTCAGATTGACATAACAATCGGTCAAGAAACATTACTCGAGATCCCAAAATTGCAAAGAGTCTTCGTGCAGAGGAGTACTTGTGAGGTGTCACGGTACCCAGGGTCTTATATCAGTCACCAAAGGCAGAGCACTCCCGGCAGCGTGAATTTCTTCAAATGTTCATGTTATACTTAGTTCGGACATTCCACTGGTTATTGCCTTCAAGTTTTATTTATAACTGACCTCCTAAAATCGTTCTTAGATCGTATACGTTGGATTGGCTAGTAGTCTTTCACGCCTGGTGCAGCAACGACATCAGCAATTCCACTGCACCTCGGTTTATCATAAGTAGGTCGCGGTATCTGAAGAAGGACATGATATTGGAGAAGACGTGAGGCAACACTCGGAGCTCTCTTTGAAATTAGGAGCATGCAGCCGGGACCAGGAACAGGCCTATCTTGTAAAAATCCTATTCTGGTCGCTCGTCGCACGAAGAGATCACATTTTTGACTCCACTTATTATCAGTCGAGGATAGCGTCAAGAATACAATGCCTTGGGATATGGTGGGGAACTGTTGCTGACTCAATTGAAAATTCAATGATTGGAGGATTTTGGTCTTCTCAGAACTTCACAGATAGTACTAAGAGAAATGGAAGTATAGAAGAATGTAGGATATGGTGAATGTATAGCCTCTAGTCATGGGTTGGATACATGTTGAGACCAAAGCTGTCAGAATAATAAGACCCCGATAATGGAGGATCTTTTTCACAGAACCACATCTCCAGCGTGCGTCACGAATGGAGCACTTAGGTTACAACTGCGCTTTGTAAACTATGTCTAATCAAGCCCCAACATTGTGAAATGGAGATGGTGAAACCTGGGGTTACATAAAGCCCTGAGGCTCACGGTATCAGTGACAATAAATTGCATGACCAGCTCCTTTGTATTTCGGTACCGTTTATAACTAACATGGTTATCTCTAAGACTCTACCCAAAAATTTAGCCGAGCGGCCTCATCCCAAGTGGGAAAAGTGGCCCGAACAAGCGTGAACGTCTGGTCGATCGTTACGCTGCTAACGGAATTCTGCACAATAAAGTCCAACAAGAATGGACAACTATCCTTCAAATTGTCCAAAAGGTGAGGCGACCCGTCGAACTGATCTGGATAGTATCCCTCGAGAGAAATAGAGAAGCGGACTGTATTCAAAGGAGGGAAGGGTGGGCTGGAAGATGAAATGTAATCAGAGATCCAATGGAACCAATCGTCCCATTCCTCTTTACTCCATGGAATGTGGATAGGGATCGTAATGGTCTGGAGGGCGCAGAAATCTGCGACAGAGGAATAGTTAAAGGCCTTGATGAACTCCTCCGCTTCTATAAGGTGTGGTTTTAAAGCAATAAACAAGCAGAAAGACTTTAGAGCTCACCGTTGTATTCGTCCGATATATCACCAAAATAGAGATGCTGAAGATTTCCTTTCAGGTCGGGGAATGGTTGAAGGAAGTCAAGACCAGGGCGGAGGTCAGAAGAGCATGGCTGGACCAGTCTCAAGGATGCGATTCTTTTACCCTGAGATTTGATAAAATGTGCAAGAGACCTTTTCATATCAAGGTCAGGAAGCGACAACGGTTTGAGGGTAAGGCCTACGATGTCAGGCAGGGAACAGGGTGTGATATTGCCATCCAAGTAAACTTCGGTGCTGTTGACGAATTCCGAACCAATCTGAAGGTGGCGGAGTAGAGGACAGCTTTTCAAAACTGAAAATAATGGAAGTTCTCCCAGTTCTGTTAGCTGAAGCGACGTGACCGAAGGCATTATATGTTGACACAAACACTCGCGGAAAACTGAAGAGATATACGACCACGAGGCACACGCGACGTCTGAACGACCGTCGCTCAAAAAATAGCCATCGATGCATAGCGTTTCTATTTGAGAGGATAATTGAACTAGCAGCTCAACAAGATTGGGAGGGACGTTGTCCTGGACGGGAAGATGATCTGGGTTAAGTGATAGTTTCGTGACCATGGCGAGACGACAGGCGTTGGTGCTGTCAAGGTAAAAGGCGCAACGTTCTCTCCACGTGGAAGAGCTCAAAAAGAGGTGGGAAAAGAGAAGTCCTTGGGTCATCTGGTGGAAATGGTGGTTGACCAAGGAACAATTCTTGAGGGTATGGACAGTCAGAGACTCCAATATATCAGGAAGGACATCCAGTGGAAGAATACTCATGATGAGAGGAAAAGAAATTCGAGGTTTGGCCGTCCTCTTTGAGCGTAGGACAAGGGCAACAGGTGATCAAAAATCAACCCGAGGCGGCGGATGGCGGAAAGGAAGCTTCTGATAATTGGGCGTCTTTTACGTCCACCATGATACTCCACCACCATGATGGCCAAACGAATTTCTCGAACAGGGCAAAGGCTGCTTCCGGACTTGTGAAAAACCTGTTATCTCTTCCAACCCCATGAACGACACTTGAGGCCCCGCAGCTGAATTGCTCTCTCCCTTCCAGTCCTGCACTGTATGAATGAAAAGAATGCCCAAGGATGCTTGTGGTACTTTATTCCTTGTTCAACCTTTTGTGTTCGTTTTTCTTATTGCTCTTTTTTTTTGATGCAGACGACTAGCCTTGCGTGCCAGCATGAATTCTGTCGTATATTACTTCGTCATGCCCTTCCGGGCGGCAACCTTGGTTGGTTATCTGTTTGATTCATCCTGTTCTCACAATCTCATCCCCTCTTACAGTACCATATTCTTCCTTCAATATGGAGGAAGTGCAGAGAGAATGCCGGCCCTGGGAAGTGGTGTAGTCAGTGAGTATGTGTTCTCTCCAGTCAACGTCGCGCCCTCTTAATTGCCAGGAGTAGCGTTTTAGAGGACCGTTCTGTTTATTTCGACAGATAATCAATTTGCCACAAAATGACAGAGGTCCAGTCGAGAAAGCATGAGGACTTCCCCTGATCCAAGCGCAACTCCTCGCGGCATTTCAACGAGTCATCACCCTCGCCGTGACCTTGTATTATCGAGGAAATTTGGTCAACGTGAGTCAACAATTCCCTTGTTATTATATCTTAATTCAACCTCATTACAGGTGTACTATCTGGAAACTTCGGAACGGCCACAAGTCTCCTGTACTGTGAATGTCGGTCATTCCGCGAATACCTGACCACGACAACATTCTTTGCTCCTTTATCAGTGTGGGAAACAGCGACCTCTTGTCCAAGATTCCGTGTGGCAGTTTTTCTGCTGACACAGATATGGCACGCGAATTACCTCAGTTGGATCCACGCCCGTTTTGATCCTGTCTGCTCAGACCAACATGAATCTCACCAATTCTCAACACCACGTTTTTGGTATCTGTTGGCGCCAGACTGCTGTTGGAGAAGGATGAACAATTGGACAAGACCTTTTTTTTGGGCCCAATATGAGTAAGTCCAACCTCTCTTTCACTTTTCTAACTCACTGATGTAACTAGGGCGAGGCTTGGTCATCCTACTCTCAAATTTCCGAAAAGAACTGCAAAATTTTCACTTGAGCCACGGCTCCCACGCCTTGGTGAGTACCACTTCCCACTGTGTAATACTATCCAAGGCAATTCCGAAGCTAATCATTGCTACCTTCTCAGGAACCATTCGTGTCCGATTGAAATCGAACCAAGCGCCTGAGCCTCAGGGTCCACCAACGAAATCCTTCACTTAGGGCACCATCCAACCCATTGTCCAAATACTTTCCGTGCAAAATTTCGATTTCAAGGACTGCCCTAGATTTGGAACTATCTAAGAATAAACACGGCGCGAACTACCCTAGCTGACACAGGCATCTCTACCAGCCGACCATTTCTCTACAATTCCGCCAGTCGATACCTTCTTTTCCCTGGTGTTCTTCATCTCTGGCAGCACCGTTGGGGGCACGTCACACGACAACACAGTCAACTCTGACTTGACGGACGCAACCAGCTAGATGGTCAATGCCACCTATGGAACTCCTGCAATAGATAATCGAGGCCTCGAATGTCTTGGTTATGCAGCAGGCAGGAACGATCGAGGGGCCATTGAACGAGCAGATGGAATGAAGCAAAGTTACTGCATGTCATGTGAGTTGAGTTTCTTTTCGGTGTTGATTTCGAGCCGCCTTCTGACTTTGTATTCAAAGGTATACTTGTTGTCACGGCTCTCGTATTTTCACGCTTGACCCCCGTATCCCGCACATATTCATTGTCTATCTCATCTGTCTTTTCTTTTGTTTGTCTACTCTCAACATAAATTACTACATGGATAAACCTGCTCAAGCAAACCTGTTCGCTCATGCTGTTCAGCTTTCATTTCACACCCACTCCCTACCAAACTGTCCATACAACATTTTATCATTTTTGCATCCGTTTAACCTACTTATCACACGTACCGTATCCTGCAGGGAAGACTGGTACATTAGGCAGTCTGGGATTGAATTTAACTTGGTGGGCAACGAAAGACACCAAGATTGTTTTTTGTGCGGCTCGAAGATGTGATGCTTGTCAACACAAAGTGGCGTTGTTTGCACCGCATGTGTGAGCGCAACGGTTCAAGTGCTGGTCTCGGGTCCCTCACCTTCAAATCGCGTTTCGGCGTGATCATAGAAAAGTGGATCATTTTAAAGCAGTAAAAAATCATGCATTCTACAGTCGTATTTATTTAGTGTTTGTTGTTTTTTCTTGTTTTCTCCTGCTAACACACGGTGCGATTATTTCGAAGGCTTGGTAAGCATCAGGGCGGACATGCCGTTCTTGACTTGGATGGTTGTCAATGGAATGTTTGTACCTCAAACAAGAAGTTGCTGCACTCTAACCTTATATGTAATACATAATTCCAAATACTTTAATATTATAAGAACACAAGTATCGGCCGGGACAACGCGTATCAACTGGAGAACTGCGCCGTAGCCCACCAGTCCACCTTGCTTTTATCCTCCATGTCTGGTCTCGAGGTCTTTGGCGCTTTAGGCACAGCCGTCTCTGTTCTGGCTGGTATTGCAGCCACGAAATCTTACATCTCAGATGTCCACCATGCGACGAAAGAAAAAGACGCCGTGAAGGAAGAGCTGCAGCGCATATATGGTCTTGTAAACACTTTGGACGAAGTCATTCTATCCATATCAGATGACAGCGCCCGGGAATTCTTAACCCAGGCTTCCGCTGATTTTAAGTGCAGTGTTGATAGCATTCATGTTGTTGTCACTGGATCGAATAGCCCCTTCAAGTGGACTCTCAACAAAGCGAAGATAAAAAGCATTCAGGGCAAGCTTGACCACATAGGTTCACTAATGGGTATCGCACTTACGGGACATAACACGTGAGTCCAACCATATTGCATGCCGTGATAGTCACCCAAATCGTATGGATTATATTAGGCGACGTACGAGGCTCCGTTGAGGTTCTCCACGTAATTAATTCCATTGATAGTGTCGACGGACCAACACAGTTCTGTCATGAATGGTCAGTACAGACGAACAACGACTGGATTTGTTTTTCTCAAAAAATGAATAGAATTCAGCGCTTCTTTAATAAGGGATGTAGAGTTGCGTGGAAGTAAGTAAACTGGTCCTCTCCAGAAATCCTACTGACCGCCTCTCAGGCTTGGACAAAATAAAGAAAGACATCGACGCAATTAACGTATTCGTTGAGAGTGAGGCTCACACACAACAGCTGCATAGTTTTCTCAATAATTCCAGTCGAACGCTTGCATGCCATACAAAAGTGGCTAACCTCCAACTTCCTGTTGGAGGATGAACTAAGCGGGTTTCAACAAATGCGGAAACCACATTCTGGCAAATGGCTACTTGAGTCCTTACAGTTTCAAAACTGGTTAGTAGGAACTCATCGAGTGCTCGTGTTGAAGGGACCTCGTAAGTTCTCGAGGAAATGACTATCGCTGAAGTTCACGCCATTATTTCATGTAGCCGGATGCGGGAAAACGATTCTATCGTCTGTTGCCGCTTGATCCCACTTGCATCAACTTAATGTCATTGCAGGGCGGCAGTTGCAGAACATCTGGAAAGTCTTCATCATTGCTTCTTTCCTGTCTTCATTCAGCATTCGTCAAACATGACATCAAAAGCCGTTCTTTGTCGCATCCTATCGTTCGCACTGGGCCGCTCGGCTACGAGTCGTTCTACTATGGGACTGTCGGCAGAAGTCCCGTCTAGCCTCATGCTCCTCTATCAACGTCAAAAGCTCAGCGATGAAGACGTACAACAAATTACCTCGACATTTCTACGCTCAATGTGTACACCACTGTACATTGTAATCGACGCCTTAGACGAACTTTCTATTACTCCTAGGAATGACCTCATAACACTCCTCCTCGACCTTTCACCACAAGTTCGATTGTTCATCGCTACTCGTCCGCTCGCTGTGGATCACCCACATGTTTCGCTCTCTCTTCAGTCAAGCGACATGCATGACTTACGGTCATTCGTACATTCAGAAATTGAAAATCTTGATTATGCAAAATATGGCGAACCAGAAGATATTTTTACTTTGAAAGAGCTGGTCATGAACAAGTCTTCTAACCTGTACGTGGCAAATATTTGGAAAGAAACCTCGAATGACAGACCTCAAAACCACAGATTCCTGCTTGCGAGCCTTCACATCCGCGAGCTCAAAGGGTGTTTAGACATGGATGATGCTCTTGAGGTAGCTGCGAATCTGCCTAGTACTGATATGAAACGCTACTCTCGCTCAATCGAACGAATTCGCTCAAGGGATTCTAGACGAGCGACCACAGCCATTCACTGTCTGGTATGGGTATGGCAGGCAAAGCGAAAGCTCACGCTTGAGGAGCTTCAAACTGCTGTAGCCTGCTCAACGCGTGATTTGACGAATCGATCTGTGAACAGAGCCCTTGTCCCTCGACATCAATTATTGGATTTATGTGATGGGCTTCTTATCGCAAGTGATCATGATGAATATATCACGTTTGTCCGTGAGTAGCTGCAACTTCTCTCTGGAATTCCCTTGCTTGAGCGTAACTAGACCTCACTGCAAGGCAATATTTTGACGAATACAGCGATCCAGGCATCCTTGAAATTCTTCCAATTTTGAGCACAGGTTGCCTTGGGTATTTGAATGCTCGCCATTCGAGTGTGACCTTGTCCGGGTGGTATAATCACGTTTATAACCACGCCTCGAGTAGAGCCAACGACGAATATGGATTTTTGGATTATGCGTCACGCTTTTGGGGCGAGCACCCTGTCACGGACTCGATCAGAAACAAAATCGCGGCGTTACAGGAAAATTCTGATCTCTTCGCAGCGACCGCGAGCCTTCGGTGTTCCGAACTCACTACGCGGAGTACGTATGCAGTAGCCACTAGGGTTACATGGCAGCACGTCGCTGCATCCTTTGGCCTTACCGCTTTCCTTTCTCCCACTGTGGAATGGGCTGCCAAAGACTCCAATGGGCTCGCACCATTACACTATGCCGTACTTGGGAATAAAAGAGCTGCCACACTGGAGATACTACGATACGAAGTGTCACCTAACGATCAAGATTGTGACGGAATTACGCCTCTCATGCTTGCAGCTCAATGTGGCCATGCTGACATCCTCCGCATCCTCCTTAATACCAATAACATTGAGGTGGATTTGCGCAATAAGTATGGTTGGTCCCCCATTTTCTTTGCTGTATATGGTGGCCACCCCACTATCGTCCATCTTCTCCTTGAGAGAGATGATGTTCAAAGTGATACGAGAGATAAGAGAGGTTTTTCCCCTCTCATGGTTGCCGCCCGATATGGCCACGTCGACATTGCCCGGATGCTCCTCGAGCGAAACGACGTTGAAGCAGATTCTCTTACCAGTGACTCCTGGTCTCCGATGACACTTGCGATAATAGATGGACATATCGATGTCGTTCGTTTTCTACTCGAACGCGACGTAGAAGTAGATTCACGACACCAGAACGGCCGTTCTCCATTCATGCTCGCCTGCCACAATGGCCACATTGACATCGTTCGTCTCTTGATTGAGCGTAATGATGTAGAAGCTGATTCACGGGACTTCAATGGTCAATCGCCGCTCATGTATGCGGCTAGCGCAGGCCAAATCGACGTCATCCGCCTTCTCCTTGAGCGAGAGGATGTCGAGGCGGATTCACGAGACCTAGACAATTGGTCGCCACTCATGTACGCCGCTTCAAGAGGCCACCTCGCCATTGTCCATATGCTCCTGGAGGTAAACAACGTCGAAGTTGACTCACGAGATGCGCAAGGTTGGTCACCACTCATGAACGCTATCCGGAATGGCCATATTGACATCGTTCGCTTCCTCCTTCAACGGGACGATGTGGAAGCAGATTTTCGCAACAGAAAAGGGCGATCTCCTCTCATGATCGCTTCCAAACATGGTCACCTCGATATTGTTTGCCTCCTCCTTGAGAAAAATGATGTTGAGGTAGACGCAAGAGACCAGAGCGGGGCTTCACCAATCATGCATGCTGCCCGCAATGGTCACGTTAACATAGTTCACCTTCTTCTTGGGCGTCACGATGTGCACGCGGACGCGAGAGACGAGTGTGGCTGGTCTGCAGTCATGTACGCTGCGTTCGAAGGGCATAGCGAGATTGTTCAATTGCTGCTTACTCATGACGATGTTGAGGCAGATTCGCGAGGCTTGACTGGCTGGTCCCCAGTCATGCTAGCAGCTCGCAACGGACACATCGACATTGTTCGCTTTCTTCTTCTGCGGGAAGATGTGCAGGTAGACTCACGAAACAGGAAGGGTAGATCGATTCTCGCTTCTGCTACTCGTGGTGGTCATACTGACATTGTCCGCCTCCTCCTCGCGCGTGACGATATTGAGGTTGATTCACGTGACTTTCGTGGTGTCTCTCCAGTTTCGCATGCTGTCCATCTTGGTCATATCGACATTGTCCGCTTACTTCTTGAGCGAGAGGATGTTAACGCAGATTCCCGGGACAACTTTGGCATAACCCCTCTCATGTATGCTGCATTCGAAGGTCATTTAGACATCGTCCAACTCCTCCTTACTGGAGGCGAAGTTGAGGCAGACTCGCGAAGCCGGGACGGCTGGTCCCCGATCATGTATGCTGCTCAAAATGGTCATACCGATATTGTTCGCTTGTTTCTCCAACGGAACGATGTGCAAGCAGATTCACGGAATCTGAAAGGCCGATCACCGCTCATGTACGCTGCTCGGAGTGGTCACATCGACATTGTCAACCTCCTCCTTGAGCGACATGATGTCGAGCCTGAAGCACGAGATCAAAATGGCTGGTCCTCAGCCATGCATGCTTCTAGCAGTGCCTTCGCTGACGTGGTTCACTTAATAGAGAGCTGCGTGGCGACGGTGTTGACTTCATAGGCAAAAGCGATGAGACTCTGCCGCTAGACTAGTGACTTGCATGGTCGGCCTGCTGCCCAAATTTGACTCTAGGTGTTTTTTTTTTGAATTTCTTACATACTACTCGCTGGCTTAAACTATGTGCTATTGCTTCTACAATGAGCACTGGAGGACTAGAAAGGACGGGGGTCGTCTATGGTGGTTGGGTGCCAAAAGGATAAATCTATAAGCTCTTTGTACATAGCCTGTACCTATATAGTATATACCTTGTGTTTACAGCATAGTCTCCAGGCCGTCCAGTCTCCCATGAAAAGCCATTGATCACTTTATTTTCTTTTATCAGTGCTTTGCTTGTCTGATTTATTTGTAAGTCAATAAATGAAAAGGCTGGTCAGGATTTGCAATTCGGGCGTCTTTTCCGCGTTTTGAATGCGAAATGCTTTGGTCTCAGCCGTCGCCCTTAACTCTTGACCTACCAATGGAATTCTGCGTGTAATCTCCGGATCAAGGCATTCCCCAACTTCTTACATAAATAGCCGGGAATAGAAAGAGGGGCCGTGAAAAAATATCGCTCAGGGATATTCAATTTGGACTAAGCTTACTCAGACTCTAACGCGACGGCGTCGTACCAATGCCCCACCATCAAGATTTCCTTTTTATCCAAAGATTTCGAATCACCTAACCTCCCCAAAAAAATGCACTGGCAAGATCCTTACCGCTATGAACCCAGTTTGCTGAGATATTCCAAAATATCGCAGTGGTTTTTCTCTCTTGCTAAATCCAAGGCGGAATGTCCGTTTGCATCTTTTTAAGTCATTACAGTCGATTGCAAAAGTAATGAGACTTACAGTTCATTCGGAAGGAGAAATAAAAATGCACAAAGCACTCCAGGATTCATGAAAAGAGGCTGTATGAGACATGAATTCCATGACCTCCGCCTTTCCCTTTGCAGAGTTTGCCTTTTTATTTTTTATTCCGAATCAACCGTAAGTCTCATTACTTTTGCAATCGACTGTAACGTAAAAGATATTTGTTGTAAGTTGTGCGCCCTCGAGCCACTCCGCCATCACGATTTGATGGCATCGCGTCTTCCTGACGCGCGCTCTCCTCTGACTCCCGTACATAGCCCTATTGACTCTTTTCTTTTGTATACTCATCGTTGACTCTTCTATGAGTCTTTCTTTCCTCTGCCCCCTATCTTTTTACTTAGTATTTAAAGTCCTCGTAAATGTCCCAATATATTATCATTGAAGTTACTACCGTCTCTCCCTGAGAGCGCCCCGTGAGAAAAACCTACGACAATATTTAGCGCACACAGAACCACATACTTTGTAGAGTTAGGTTTGCGCCGTGTTCGACGAGGTACTGAGCTTCCGTCAGAAGTCCCTGCTCCGCTGCATACATCAAGGCGGATCAACCACCACTCGCTTAGTTATAGTCAAGTGGAGAACACATCGAAGAAAATTGATACATACTTTGCATATTCTGATCTGCCCCCTTTGAAATGAGATATCTAGAAAACTCAACATGGGCTTTTTCTAGGGCAAGATGTAACGCAGTTTTTTTATAACGACCTACTTATGGTTTCCGTGCTTGGGACCTCGGAGGTTAATTTGTTGTTGTTGTTGTTGTTATGGTGACGAACGATCGTCAAGGAATTGAAAGGAAACAACACATACCTGTCAAGTTTACATCCGCACCGTGCTGAACGAGCTCTTGAGCAAGCTCCAAGTTGGCATTTTCTATTGCGATCAATAAGGCACTCCAGTGCCACAATTCTTTGGGTGTGGATCAATTGAAATGAGCTGATGACGACGCACGTGCGACCTGCCTTTCAAATTCAAGTCAGCTCCTTTCTTGATGAGATACTGAGCTACTTCCATTTGGTTAGTCTTCACTGCACGCAACAACGCCGACCACCCGTCGGAATCTCCAACAGCCGTTGAGTATGGATCTGTACGGCAGCAAGAAAATACTGACCCTGCATATTCAGGTCTGCACCATGTTCAACAAGATACTGGGCAATGTCCGCCTGCTTTTGCTTCACCGCCAGGAGTAAGGGAGACTGGCTTCCTGAGCCTTTTTCTTGGTTAATATTCAGTAAATCAAACAAGAGTGGCCGAACATATTAAATTCAAGTCTGCCCCTTTATCCACAAGGTGCAGAATGAGATCGTTTTGGCCCATCTCGACTGCAACAAAGAGTGCAAAATTACCAGTAGAATCTTAATGACTTGTCAGGGCACTGGGAGAAATTAAAATGAATGAGGCCAGCCCTTGTAGGTTGAGGTTTGCGCCGATATCGATCAAATACCGAGCAACCTCTACGCGTCCTTTCTTTGTTGCCAAAAACAAGGCAGACTGACCGTACCAATCTTTGGTGAGATTGAATTGGGAGACGTAAAATTGTCACATATGGTCATACCTTGAAGATTTATGCCCACTCCTTTGCCAATTAGGTACTGAACATGATCTATCTGACCTTTCTTCGCTGCGATCATTAATGCTGAATGATTGTGATTGTCTGAATGATGGTTGAGAGAATGCTCAGAAAGAGGATCACCCTATTACCTCGAATAGAAAGATCACCTCCACGTTCAGAAAGTTCCTTCAGTCTGGACAAGTCATGAGCCGCTAATGCCGTTCGGAATTCAGCTGTCGCCTCTTGACTCTTTTTCACTGAACGTAACATCCTCTCTTCTTGTGATTTCTCTTGACGCCTCTGAAGACCTTCTGCTACGTCTCGCAGAGGAATGAGAAGGAGTAACAGGGCAAGAGTTTGGCCGAAGGACCACTTGTCCTCGCCTTCTTCCTGAAGGGGCCTATTACGATGAACCGTTAATTCCGTGTCGATGAGAAATATCACGTTGATGATGGCAAGGAGGCATAGGCAAATTGAGATGGAGAAAATCCGATACTGCCCTGTGGAATGACCTTCCGAGGATTGCCTCCATGGATTCCGGAAGTAAATTAAAGACATAATAGGATAAAGTCTCGATTTCCTCGACGGTGGCATGTCCTTAAACCTTCGATTGGATTGGATATAGAAGAATAAAATGAGAACTATGGGAACAGCGATATTGAAGAAGGGAAGTAAAACGACGCTGTACATAAAAAAGGATGCACCTTGTAGACCGTTTGATGATATTGGTATAGACCTGCCAACAATAACGAGTACTGGACGGGTTGTGTACGACGAGATAGGTCTCTGGCCGAATGAAGTCGGATGGGCCCATAGCCAAAACCCAACTGCAGCCATCAGGGATAAGTGAATTGTACCCAAAAAAATGACAAAACGTCGAGGACAAGCCTCGTCTGCCTGCTTCTGAACCTTTGCCTTCTTCCATTGTAACGCATTTCGCATCACACGAGACCAAAATGGCCAGCACCATGGGTCCTCTTGTGCTTCTGCTATGCCAGCCTTATGATGGATGTAGAGCGCCAGGTAGATGAAAAGGTTCGTGTTATTCATCCAACTGAGGTTCAGGATGATACCTGCATGGATAGCACTTAGGTCCTGAGTCATTGCTTCGATAATGGCGGAGAGAAGAAGGGCAAGAGCAGTAATGAGGATCGTCATCGCCTGTATTTCGATGGAATCGAGCTCATCGAAACTGACTTTTCCATCGAGGAGAGCATAAAATGCAGGGACAAAGCTAAAGAGATTCTGCGCATAAATCGCCGTTCGCACTCCGATTCCGGAAACGTCTGGATTTGCGGAAAGACAGGTGGTAACTTTGACTGCCATGGTGGTATCTGTGAGAAGAATGCCTAGCCGGAAACCTGAGTTGAAGACTGAAAGTGCCTGTGCGGTGAACGTGATAGTGGCTGATCCTGTCAATCACACCTGAGCTCAGGGCAGAACGAACAGACTGGCAGCTGGCGAAAATAATTTCTCGAACAATGAGAACTTAGAAACTCTTGTAGGTAGTTGACTTTGGGGAGAGACTAGTTCGAGAATATCGACGATGAGAACGAGTGGCTGTGCGTCCCAGACGAAGATGGGAGTCGTCTGTAGGATCGCCGCTTGCTTCTTTTCCACCACGAGGTGCTGCCGCACTCCCTGATGATGCCGACGCGTACCATGAACCCAGAGAAGATATAGATATTCTTTGACATGCACAACCCTGGAAAAGTTACTTAGTATTGGGCTCTTCGTGTATGGGGATATTGTCTGTCAGACTTCCCTTATGGTGCCCTGGCTATAAGGATGGTGGGCACAGTTAAGAGGATATCGTTGCAGAAGAATTTATGGCCTGGTCAGGTCAATAACGGCGGAATGGACGCTGAGCAAGGACTTCAGCGGCCGGGGTTGTGAAGTCCTCCTGTACCAAAACTCCCGCCTTCGTCTTGACCTCAACTAACGACTGCTCGGCAGCGGGACATGTCGCGATATCGGTCAAAAGCGTAGCCAGTATTTCGCACTATCATGAAAACTTTCAGAAAATTTGGGCTGATGGTGGAAGAATGAGATAGAAGGATATCCGTGACAGCTGTAAATTTCCCTATTTCCAGGCTGACGCAGAAGATGTGTTCATCAGCCACGGACCCAAGGGAATATTTTTTATCCCTCCCAACACCTGCAAACCAAGGAACTTCCCTTTGTTTTCATGAATGGTGCGGCGCCCGAGCCTCAACCTGTGAGCATTTGAACTTGATTCGAATTTCAGAAGATATTTTGGAAAGTAAAGAGAGTGAATGCATATAAAGTAACGAAAGTAGTTCTACGGCTCATACTCTAAATTCGCAAATAAGATGAGGCCGCGAGTAGGTGCACCGAAATAACGAAAGGACTGTTCGAAAGGAGCGAAAAGAGAGCAAACGATACGAGAAAGAAATGGGTAAGACAGCTACGCACGAACGCTGAGACCTCCCAGACCGCCCACACCCCCAGCTTGGGCGGCCCTGATGAACTTCACTACTGGCTTTATAGCCGTTCCTTCAACCTTGTATTCAGCTTGAGTACCGACGTCTTCACAGAATTCCCATGGTGTTCCGTCCAAGTCAGTTTCAATATGACGACCAAGGTCAGTGATACCGTAAATTTGGAACTGGAAATGATTTCATTCGAGTGAAAGAATAGAAGGAAGAGAGGAGCTCACTCTGTCACCTGTCTTAAATCCTTGCTCCATGGTTAAACGGAACGAACGTGTGCTACGAGAGGCAATATTTCCTAAAATATAATCGGGTCCTCCAGGACCAGCCACTGGAGAGGCGCGGACTTGAATGTCAAAAGAGGAGCTATTCGTCACCGAAACGTGGTCGATCTATGATACAGAAGATAAGGAACTGTCTTAATCATTTGAAGAAATCTCAAGCGGGAACTCACATTGCCGATAGATAAATCTTCTGAAAAAGATCGAAGTCCTGTGAGCATGATATAAGGTCTTGTATTTCCTTTAATCGTGTATTCAGCTAGCCAAGTAGAATCTTGGTTGAATTCCATAGAAGATGGGTCTTCGAAGTCGTCATAACGTATGGTGTGTCCCATCAATCGGAACTGGCAGGATGGACTTTCAGTGGCTAATAAGAAAACACAATAAAAAAAACCTACTTCGACTCCGTTTTCGAACCCTTGCATTTCTGAAAGTCCAAAGTGACGAGTCTGAAGACTGCTAATTGTTCCAATAGGGTGTTTTCCAATCCCGTGAGTAGCTATCGGGGAGATAGTACAGTCGATGCCCAATTCATTGGTAATCTTGATTCGGCGAACCTACAACGACCTCGTTAGCAAGGCTTCATGTATGCTAGAGAGGGTGAAACACACTCCAATGGTTCTGGGACGAGAGTTTAACATGGGAAGAGTTGGGAGGATTTTAGAGTGAGAGGACGGTGGGGGGATTTGCATGACGGCCAAATGGCGCTGAGTTGCACGCCGTTTTTATACCATTCCCATCCGAATCGGAGAGCGAAGTGCGCCTCTGCTTTTTTTTTTTTTTTTTTTTTCAGCCACAGATTGAACGGGGTCGAGGTACCGTTTGCGGAGGTCTATAGACAGCGGAATGCCGTTACTTCATCGCTATGTATATAATTCGAATTAGGGTGCTGTAGCAAAGAGCTGAAGAAAGTAGGCCGCTAAAACGAGCCTGAGAATACTGGAACCCATAATTGAATCATTCCAAACGAGTTCTGAAGTGGAGTGGATTTCCAGACCTTTTGCTTTGTTCTTTTTTATCAATGCAAGAACCCTCAAAATTTGTGTTTATCTTCCGTAATCCATGAGCGGCTTGTCCCTGCAAGTTAGGAGAGGTATCTGCGTGTACGGAGAGCCTACTCACCTCTGCGCACCTCCCGCGTTCAGGTACCAGACAAAGCGATTCCATTAAAAGCAAAGTATGCGGAAAGTGACCCCTGCGGCAATTGTTACCTTGCTGGGACGCGGCCGCAGCAACATCAAGTTTTTCTAGTCATTCATCTACGACGTCCTTCCATTATTCGAGTGAATGCACAACGTAGGAAAGTGAATGAAAATGCAAAGTTGGAAAGAAACTAGAAGGCAATTGAAGTTTAGGAAACTGAAGATGCAGTTGGATGGTAAACAAAGGTCATTTATGTAAGCAGCACAACTTTGACGTCACACTCCGTGACGTATCGTGTTCTCGCACCATGGGTGACAATTTGCACACCCCTAACCCGCACTAAGCAAGTAAAAAATTGAAAATGAAAATTCTATTTCAATACCTCTCGTGACACGCACTTGATTGAAGTGGTCATAATCTTTTTCATGCGCGGCTTTTCATTCCGCATTGTATTGCCGGCGTCGCCTTGGTTTGTGACGACACCGACATCTTTACAATGCACCTGACTTTCATCCTCCGCACTAGAAATGAGTGGAATTCTGAGCGCCCTCTGCCGCAAGTGCTGTGAGCCTGGGGTAGGGCTGGCCTTCCTACAGAATCACCTGTAGCTTATATATACGGCCATTGTATCAGTAAACGCAAGCTTCGCTGATATGTTCCTTTACGATGTAATGGTTAGCGCATGGCCGTGTGTCCCTCTTGCACCTAGTCTCAAGCAAGTTGAATTTAACACTATTCAGCTGCCAAAGCTGAAGGGGTATGTGGTGATGTAGACTATGAGAAGCAATGTTCTTTATTATATCTTGCTCACAATGAATGGTTCGCAATTTCACGCTTGTGAAATAGCCGTCGGTCTGGCTTTTCCACCAGGATCAATCCACCTTGCAACAGCAGCAGTAGTCCATTCTTGGGAGTCCGGACGGTTGACAGGACTTACAATGCGATCCAGACTCAACAGTTGTGGTCTCAACAGCAGTTGCATTTGTGGGCTCTGATATCATTTTGGCCAGCGCAGAAATCACCGACCTAGCTGCCCCGCTGTTGCTTGGCATGATCGAGTGGTGAATGATGAAGCAGTAACTGACCATCTCTTCACTCATTCTGTTCTCAATGATGTATGTACTAATCTTATTTTCTTTTTTCGCTGCGACTTGTCGTCTTCGCTGTGCGCCTAACTGCCGACTACGTTTAGAGTTGCCCGTGAACAATTCAATATAAACCTGAGCCGTCTGTTGAGAATCGTCTCGTCTTACGCACTTATGAAATTTCCGAATCTCCCCCGTTTTGAGTATCCAGTTACGCAACCATACCCATGGAGGTGGTACTCGGCGACTGTGCTATTTGTTTCGTTCCTGGCCCTCATTGTTATGACCCTCATCAACTGTAGGTTTCCCCTTTGATAGAATTAGCTGCGAGCTGAACCCTCGTTTGTAGATGCTGCAGTCGGATACGAGCCCAGAGTCACAATATCTCCCGATTTTCGTCTGACTGAAGATTTTTGGTGGTAGGCGCAAGAGTTCTCTTCATTGTTGCGACGAAATGAAACAATTTGATATTTAGGATGCGATTTGTTCCATTTTTGAAACATAAAGGATTGTGCGAGTACAAGGGTTTTGCTGCAGGAGATATCGTACAGACATCAACCGATGGCTTCACCTACACTGTTCAGTCTGCTGAGCACAGATTCCGGAACGACGAATATTCCGAAGGAGTGAGCGATCCTACCACGAAATTTGAACCATACAAGGGCCGGGGAGCTTTCTTGTATGGTGCGCAGCCACTAGGCCGATTCTGTGTTGAAGCGGGACCCACATATCCAGAGATGCCTTTCTCAGTTCACCGTCCAACATTTGCGTCCGCTTCAATTGAGGCGATGGTCAGAGAATTTAAATCCTTCCATTCTCCTCTCATTATCCTGCTAGGCCAAATTCCGCTGCGAACTTCCCATGGATAAATCTGGATCACAGTGGAGGTTCCATCTGTCCACCAAATATGTTTTCTCTGTGTCAGATATCACCGATTACACGAATGTAGATGGTTCTACGAACTCTAGGCTAGGCTCCACCCTCGGTGGTGTGGTTGACGGTTTAGCTGACGATCTTATGGACTCCGTGCTAGATATGGAATTCAATGCGACTAGTATTGAAACCATAGTCATTAGTCGTAGTGTGGCTTGTGATGCTGGAGCATCGGATCCTTGTCCATCGCAAGTCCTGAAGCTCAACGAGACGAGCAACCCAAGGATCACCTTCAGGGACGGCAACAGGTCCAATGATCTCAAGTTGCTTCCAAATTCTGTCAATACCTCCATTACAAACTTCCTTGTGGGATGGGCCAGTGCTACTCGAGCGGACCTTGGTGGGTGGCTCCCTGGATCCATTTTCGTGACCAACGGAATGCTCAACCAAACATTTGCCCCCGGAGGTCGATTTGCCAATGATCTGAGAGCCAATGCCACTAAATTCTCGAGCTCAATCCCTCTCCCCGCAGAGAAGGGCTATCCAAACACTGAGATCTCTGCGTTTTACACCTGTCACGGCAAGAAACTGAAATCACCAGGGAACCTGATTGTCTGTACGTTCTCCTGCATTCCAACCTTTTGATCTTCTTTTGAAATCTCCTCTTTAGCCATCATAGTAGCGGATTTATCGATGTTTGGTGCTTTTTGGGGTGTACTAGGGTTCCTAGCATCACACATGGCTAAACGGAAGGACAAGGCTTTAAGTACGTGACAGCTAGTGTGTTACAAACAAAATTAGACTGACGCTGCTTTCAATTATATAGATGCGACCGATACAGAAGATGGGTATGACTCTGAAACTGTGGGCCTTCGCTCATATAGTGCTATGAAATCCTTAAAATATCAGCGGGTTGAGAGCCCTGAGCTCGGGGATCACTCGGTCCATTGATCCTCAAGGAGAGCAGTTTTCTTGATCCTTTGTTTAGATGCGACTGTGTATACCTCGACAAAGATGTCACTAATACTATTTCTGGGATTTTTCTAAGAGGGACGAGTTACGCAATTTTTTATATTCGTGACTGAACGACCATGGGTCTCTGCCAGAATGAAGAGTAGAGAATCTGCACCCACCATCGCTCGACTATCGGGAATAGACGGGTTGGTCGGATTTCTCGAGCAACTAACACTAGTCAGATGTTTAAGCCTGCTGGAAGCGCTGCCTCTCGTTAGGTTTTCCTAACGGCCAGCAACAGGATGTGCACCAGGCGTCCATCTGCCAGCAGGAATCCACGACAATGGTGTTTTGGAGGGTGAATTGATAGTTAACATAACCTGTCACCATAAAGAGAGAATAAAAATGCATAAGCCTTCCAAATGCATCTTACACACTCTGAATTTTCCCAATGAACTGAAAAGTGTTGGTCGATTGCATCTGTTCTGATGGGGTCCAACGAGACTCATACTCACCCAACTTCTTTCATCTGGCCTTTCTTGATCCAAGTGTCAAAGGCGCATCAGTTTTGACAACTGGATGCTATCTGAGAAACCTGTTGAAGGCTCGTGTCAGACCAATGTCCAGGAATTTGGAAGGAGACAGGCAAATAACGTCATGCTTGGACGGAAATTATCTCAATCTTCGTTGTGCTGATAATCCGCCATTCAAGCACAATCCAAAGCTGACCAGTTCGCGCAATTGTACTGCAGTTTAAATGCAAGCAGGTTCGGCGAACACTGCGGAGTCTATCTACGGACTTATGTGGGTGCTGTAAGGTTTTGGTCCAGTTTGCTTCCTCCATCCACCAGAGTTCCCCTGCAAAGTCTACCCGGCTGTTTCTACTCTGCGACTGGAATTACCATCTGATCTTAGATCAAGTCCCTTTCGAATTGCGCGACTTTTCTTTTCCAACAAGGTCGCCTGCCACCACCTCAAGCATGAATGACCGTCCGCGACGTTCCACTCGAGTTCAATCGCGTCTAAGAGGTTTGGACCATGCGCACGGTATATTTTGCTCTTTGATATTTTTAAGGTTATCTCATATTGCATTAGCCCAGGACAAAGCGCCCATGAATTCACGGAAACGCAAAGCCGCACCGTCAACCGAGACGAAAGCACGGCCAGCGAAGAAGCACAAGAAGGCTAAGCTCGAAATCTTTCTTGAGCTTCCATTGGATGTCGTTTCCTTGGTAAGCTGCCATTTTCATGCTACCTTTCTCTTTTGACGGATGTCCCTTTCAGATTACAGAATTCCTGGACCCAAAAACACTCATTTTCCTTTCGCGTGTTTCCCGCACATTTCGATCACACCTTTCCTCTGAAATTCATTGGACCCGCTGCAAAGAGAGAGCTGGTCTTCCACCTCTTGAGGCCAAAGATATAACCGACAGGCAATACGTTCATCTACTTTTCGACACCCATTGCCACGTAAATTCTCCCTCTCTCTCATATCTATACCATCTCACTTCTTTATCTCAAAGGACTGTGGAGCGCCAAATGTTCAGAAATTGGACTTGTTAGCTTGTTCACGACTCTGTGCAAAATGCAGGAACGCGTGGTACTTGGCACCATCGAATCTATTCTTCACTCGTTTTTACTCCCTCAACAGTCAAACACAAGACGATTTGCCTGTCTATCATCCCCAGGCTTGGACTTGTGCGAAGTCCTATCAGCCCGACCTTTGGCCCCTTAAGAGCAGAAGATGTATGTCTTCTTTCCTCACGCTGCTCTATTCCTCCATTCTGATTCGTCATCTAGGGTCCAATAGACCTCGAGGTGTCCTAAAAATCTCCAAGAAACTATATACCTTAGACGGCGAAGAACTTCAGGAATTTGTTCAGTCACGCGCCCTATTGAAAGCACAAATATCACGGGTGGGCACAACCATTCTCATTCAGTCGCCTGCCCTTACACTTTTATTAGGATGCTGATTCTATCAAGATCTGGCTTGCAAACCAGGACACATTGCGAAAGGAAGAGAATGCCAAGGTGACAAAGGCCCGCATCGAGGCAATTGAAGCGAGACTTTTGGATCTTGGTTGGACTTCTGATATGTACTTCATCAAATTCTCTCTTACATCTGGGTTTCTAACACTATTTTTAAGACTACATCAACTCCCACTCTCATCTTGTGAAAATGTATTCATTCCAAAACCTCTTACTGAACGAGGTCTGCACTCTTCTCAGGTGACATAACTATCCCTATCTCATGTTTTTCTCCAGGTTGGACTCTTCTAAAGTCTTATCTCCTGGAAGAACTCCGTGAGTGGCTCCAAATATGGAAGGTCCGAGAGCGGACACGAAATATCGTAAAGGTTTACGAGTCGTTTTTTGAGCGTGACGACAACAAACCTCTTTTCCCTTCACGGAAGACCTTTTATGCTTTTGACGCAGTTTCTGACGTCTTGAACACACCGCCCAACGCATCTGGACCTCCGCCTGAGCTTCAGCCATTCGAACCTTACGACAAGACAATGTGGGATGCGGCTTCTCACAAAATTCGTGCATGCATCATTGACTACCAATCCCGCGTCACCGATCACGCGATAGTTCTCCTCAAGCGAGCGTACGAAGCTGCTTCTCTCCCATGCCCACCAGAGTCTTCCATCCTCACGGAGCCACGTTCCCTCTTTCGTGTCTCTACCACTCGGCAGAGCCTCATTACCAACCAAGTTCGCCGATTTCCTCTAATTCATGAGACTATGCGGGATCGACACGGCGTTGGACTCGGGAGTGAATTCTTGGATGGTGATGATAATTTGAAAGTTGATTTGGAAGTTTGGAAAGAGATTAGGGAGAAGGGAAGTGGTTGGGTAGTTAATGAGTGATTACAAAAACTGTACATACAGCCTCTCGAGTACATACTTTCAGGATCGGCTTTGCTCACTCCTGTCCCTTTTCTTTGACCGTCTCCAGTACCAGTTATTTTTCTTTGTCGTTTTTCATATTTGATTGGATAGCTACAATCTTTGGATGGGATGAATTCACTCTGTTGCACGAGAAAAAAAAAGGTGGCATTGGTGGTCATTTTTGTATCCTGACTTCTGAAGGTTTTTAATGGCGAATGGATCCTAGGTGTATCATTATGCATTTGGGCTTTCTGGGGACTTGAGCTACCGCGGCTCGAACATATTTGTAATGCATAGATGATGACTTTCTCAGCCAAGACCAGAGGAGAGAATAGACGATGCTTATCAGTGCGGCGTTCGAAGGCTGTAGCTTGCTTGCATGTCTTGGTAAAGCTTGCTTCCTGCATCCACGTCCACGACCCGAAGTCCATTCAACCGTCCCATATTGCCCTCTTAGTAGCCTGGTCCTCTACCAATTAAGCCTACATCCCATATTACACAGAGCTTAATTTTCGACGTCAGCTGTGATGGATCGTCCTCGACGTTCCGTGACAGTTAAATCCTACCATGATAGCTCAGACCATATTCCCCGTATAGTTTTCTTTTGACTCTTTTTTCATCGTTTTGCTCATATGAACTAGTCCTCGAAAAGGCACAAATGAAATCTCGGAAGCGCAAAGCAAAAGGGCCCAGCATGACTAGTGTTCCACATATGAAAAGGCGGAGGAAGGCGAAACTCGAAAGATTCCTTGAGCTGCCTTTGGATGTTGTTAACCTTGTGCGTTTTTCTCATCTGCTATTCCGCTACATTGGGCGTTGAGTCTTGGCGTACTAGATTGCTGAATTTCTCGATCCCAAAACACTTATTTCGTTTTCCCGTGTTTCTCGCACCTTTCGGTTGCAGTTCTCCACTGACATTCCATGGATGCGTTGTCGTGAAGGAGCTGGTCTTCCCTCTCTAGAAGCCAAAGATATCACCGATAGGCAATACATCCACCTCCTTTTCGACACACATTGTCACGTAGGTTGTCGTTTTTTTTTTTCCTCTGGCTGCTTACCAGAAGTCTTATATTCAAGGATTGTGGAGCGGAAAATATCCAGAAATTGGATTTGCGAGCCTGTTTGCGTCTCTGTGGGAATTGCAAGACCAATTTATACAAGTATTGTGCATTTGTGAAACGGTTCCTTCTTCCACTGATTCTCCCGAAAGTCAACCGCATGATAGCGACAATGCACATGCATACCATCCTCACGCCTGGGCGTGCGCGAAATCTTATCAGAACGGGTATTGGCCGATGAAAAAGTGGAAATGTGGGTCGCTTTTTCCTTGTCAATTTCCCTCGCTAACTGCTTGATCCATCTCTTAGGGCTTACGATTCCCCCTCGAGGGATCAAAAAGATCTCTCAAAAGTTGCACTGTTTGTCTGGACAAGAACTTGATGATTTTATTCAATCGCGCTTGGTGTTGAAGGCGCAAATAGCACGGGTTTGGATAATAATTTTGACGACAGAAAGCACATCATTTAATCTTTCACCTAGGATGCTCAGGCGATTGAAGTCTGGTTCCAAGACCAGGACTCCTTGAAGAGGGAAGAGAATGTCAAGATGCTGAGCAACAGAGTAGAGTTAATTGGAATGAAGCTTATTGATCTTGGCTGGAGCTCTGCAATGTGAGCTATTCACTCTCACTATTTTTCTGGTGATTAACCCACAATTTTCTAAGGCTAGATCAACTTTCACTTTCATCATGCAAAAATGTATCTATAGCAAAACCACTAACTGAACGAGGTACTGCCTCTACTCCTATCCTTCGGTGTACAAATTTTGATTCTCATTAGGCTGGGCTGCTCTCAGACCTTCCCTGCTGAACACCCTTCGTGAGCATCTCCAAGTGTGGAGAATCAGTGCTCGGAAATCAAACATAGTGAAAGCCTATGATTCATTCTTCGAGCGAGAGGATGACAAGCCGCTTTTCCCTTCGCTGAAAACATTTTTATCTTTCGATGCTGTCCAGAACGTCTTGAACACGCCACCAAGTTCGCTCATTTCCGCGCCTGAATTAGAGCCTTTCGAACCTTATGACAAAGCCTTGTGGGATGCAGCATACCCTACTATAGCTTATTCCATCCGAGAATACCAATCCCAGGTGACAGACCATGCGCGCATCCTTCTCACAAAAGCCTATGCCGCGGCACAGCTCCCATGTCCACCAAACACATCTATCCTTACGGATCCCCGTTCTCTCTTCCATGTTACAACTGAACGAAATAGCTGCGTAATCTACCAGGTGCGCCGGTTTCCCCTAATCCATGAAGTTATGCGGGATCGGCAGGACGTGGGGAAGTGGGGAGGAACGGGAGAAAAATGGAAACGAAATGGGTTAGCAAGCGAGTTTTTAGAAGGACATGACAAGTTGAAAGTGGATTTAAGAGCTTGGGAGAAGATTAAAGAGAAGGGAAGCGGGTGGGTAATCAATGAAGAAGGACCATTTTGATGATAGCACATATTTTAAGTCGTATCCTGTGCTTTCTCGCCAGTTTTTTCTTCTGCACCTTGCGTTCCCTCTTTTTTTCATGTATGTACGGGAGGATTTTATATCTTTCCACTTCCACCTCTCTTTCCCTCACCTCAGCTTTCTGATAATGTTCGTTGCGAAAATGATATTGTTTCATCGAGGTGGGCTGCTCGCAAACCAAGACCCTCTGGAAGTCGGATTCACGATGAATATTTGGCTTCTCTGAATGATGCCTCAGACACCGAACGGGATGAAGAGATTTTAGACGAGGAGGAACTGACGACTTTGATCCAGATACTAGTCTCGGCATCGATGAAGACGCAACTCATATTGCCAATTTGAAGCGACTAGCTGAGTATGTAGGGCATGTGGTCATCCTTCCAGAGATCCCAACCCCCACACCCTTTTTTTTTACTTTTAGTCATTTGCGATTGGGAAGGATGGATAGGCAGCAAAGCCGCTGGTTAATTTGGTGAATCTGTAATCGCTCACTTTCTCTTCTTTTATTCATAGCTGCTGCTCTAATGAGAAACCTTCAAAGGTAGTATAAAATTACCTATTTCTCACTTTCCCCTAATGAACCATCGTTTCCAATTTTAAATTTCCATCAGCTGTAAATGGTGAACAAGCACCTCCCTTCGAGCAGTATACATATCTTGGTCAATGTTCAGCCAATATTCATGTTGGGAAACTAAACTGCCATCAATGAGCGTCAATTTCATTAGTTCAAGTAAACGTATTTCGCTCTCTGTTGTACCTTCTCTGTCTAACCATCTCGTCACCTCGCGCCCAGAATGTCAGTTCTGGTTCCATGTCTCCACACCATTCTTTAAACCCCTTGAAGACATCCGCCTCTAATATCCATTTATCTCTTTCCCCATCCTTGGAGCACAATAGCAACCTTAGATCGAGTTCCTCATTCAAGTAGGGGCCGATGCTCGTCGAGTCTGATACGGTGAAAGGGCCAATATTGACCAGGCATAAACAGAGAGGCAACGGGAGATTGTCGTTGAGTGATTGAAGTGCACCAATTACGTCGTCTGCAGAAGTCTTGTCCGCGAGGTCAAAGAAAAGATATTGAAGGTTGGGGAGGTTTTTGAAATGAGGATCTTCTATGACGGGGTACCAATCAAACTCGTCCAAACAAGTGAGATCCATATGAGTGATATTACGGAGAAGTTCAGATTTGCACGCCATTTCTATGTCAGGATATAAAAGAGAGGGTGCAAATCCATCAAAGGCATATTGGAAGAACAGGTTGTGAGAGCTGATTTGAATGCCTCCTATCGCCCTGAGTCGTGGAAAGAGCGTAAAGATTGAAGACCATTGGTCAGAACTGCCTTTGAATGAGACCCCAAGCTGTATACTTTGAACACACAGTAGTGCCGATGTGAATCGTAAAGTGAATTTTTGCCATGAGAACACGTCCAGAAAACGCCGCATGCGGGCATTGGAGGCGTCCTCGTCTCTGCCGCCACGTACCGCCAAGTGCTGAAATACAATGGGATCTGTCCTGGAGAAGAAAAAACCTAAATTTCGCTCGATTTAGATATGCAAATGAACACCTACAGGGCCTGAATATGCTTGGAGACCAGAGCTAGCTGCCAACGGACTGTTGTGTGAGCAGCCACTAAGAAGACAGCTTCAATGAGTTCTTGAGGTAGTTCAGGGGTGAGGATGGGAATATTGGAGGAGCTTAGATTCGCCTTCATGGGGAAAGACATGAGAGGGCAATATAAGGCCTTCGCTAAAAGATCGGAATCACCGTCGCGAGATGAAAGTTTTCTCAGAGCAAGCTCTTAGTCAGCAGACACCCTTGGGAATGAAGACATCGAAAGTTTTTAAGAATTGAATTATTTGGAGGAAACATATCATCCAATCACCAACACGAAAAAAATCCACCTTTGCGCAATGGCGGTCTTGCCGACCCAACGGAATAATTTATTTCCAGTATACATAGTCTAAATTAACTACTGACAAAACTGCAACTAATTTTCTAAGATAGAAACGTAATCGGAACACTTTCAGAGAATCAAGTCACCCAGAGCTCCGGCGGTGATCCACATGCCTGCATAAGCACTTCCTGCGAATCCGTCCCAGCAGCTCTTTGGGTCATCGAAGTCAGTCCTCTGGATGATACGAGCATGGTGGAGAGCGCAGAAGACCATTCCAAGGTAGTACCAGAAGCCCTGACCATTCTGGTATCCAGCATAAGTCGACAGACCGAGGAAGACGAGGGTGAGGGCGACGAGAATGGGAATAGGGCGTTCTCCGAAGACAAGCGCAGTTGATTTTACACCTGCCTTGACATCGTCTTTCTTGTCCTATAGTGATTTTTTTTAGAAAATCAATTTCAAGGAAGGAATTATCGAGGGATATAAACGTACCTGGTAGGCATAAATGCTGTCATAGACAAGGGTCCATGCAATCCCACCGATATACATGGGGAGAACGACATTGAGATCGAGAGTGTTGGTGACTGCGCACCATCCAATAACGATGCCCCAGTTGAAAGCAAATCCAAGAATGAGTTGGGGCCAGTATGTGATTCGCTTCATAAAAGGGTAAACAATGTTGATACCCAATCCAGCGACGCCAAGAAGAAGACTGTTATAGTTCAATTCTGCAGCGAGAAGGATGGCCAAGCCGAAGGCAAGTTGACCAATAAGGAAAATCCAAGCTTGGGTCATCGAAACGTCACCCCGTGCAAGAGGACGGTTCTTGCACCGTTCTGTGAAAATGAATAAGGGAACGCACAAACCTTAATGTGAAAGGTACATACCAACAGCCTTATCAAACTCTCGGTCAGCCATATCGTTCAGCGTTGTGCACGCAGAACGCATAAGCACAGAGCCGACGAGGAATAGGCCAAGATACCAAACGGTTTGCTGGATAGGAACGTGTTGGGAGTACGAAGACATAATGATAGACCACACTAGGAGATGTCCTTAGAATGGAAATTCCTGGTCAGCAGAGTTAGAACTACGTACTCGTTGGAACATAGAGGAACGCAGCGCCGACAGGTTTGTCGAGACGCATGAGGTTCATGTACGGCTGCATAGGCCGAGGAAAAGAATCGATGAAGGAAGGCATTGTCAAAGAAGGCTCGCCGTTCTGACTTGGATAATAGAGGAAAAGAGACAGGAATGAGAGTGTGGTTTTCGAGCGCCTTCTCTATCTGTTAGAGAGGCTGAGAGACAATGAACCCGAGAAAGATTCTACGTTCTGGAAACATCGAGAGTTAGCCGCTTTTAAGTCTCTTTCAACCCCGAGCAAGGACGGAAACAGACCCGATGGGCCACTCCAAGCGCGTGCTGTTCAGCGGTTAACGGACTGATTTGCAACAACTATCCCAGGTCCTGACAGCTGGGCTGGTGCTAATCAGGACCTGAGTTTATTTTTATTTATGCGGATCATGGAATAACTCTCATTTGGATTTTGTCGAGCTGGCTCAGAGAAACGCTACTGGCTAAGGAGCACTCAATACAAGAACTGCACAGGATCCTATTACCTCTCTTTTTTTTTTCTTATTAAACAATCATATAGCTAGGGTCCTATTTTGTCAATAAGTACCGGGGATCCGAGTTGAGATAACGTGCGTACTATGGCGAGGAAAACCAGCCCCACCCCATCTTACTGTGGGGGGTCATGTTATGCACCAAAGGGACGAAAAACCGCGTACGATGGGGATGCGTAAAAAGTCAATCATCTTTCACGCTCGGAAGAACAATGAGGGGATTCGGCCAGAGTCCGCAGATGACAGTTCAAAAG
The DNA here is from genome assembly GCA_021399455.1 of Flagelloscypha sp. PMI_526. Lineage (NCBI taxonomy): Eukaryota > Fungi > Basidiomycota > Agaricomycetes > Agaricales > Niaceae > Flagelloscypha > Flagelloscypha sp. PMI_526. Next base: position 147,293 of record JAJTUO010000059.1, read on the forward strand.
AAAGGCGATTTATAAATACGCGCTCACACATGTCGCTCTATGTTGACCGCCTATCTCTCTATTTGACATAATCTATCGGATAGACACTTCGGACGTTTCATGACCTCGACGAAAGACCGTCTTTTCCGCCTGTGAAGACATTTCTAGCCTGGTCTAGCAAATTTGTCGGCCATTACGCCTCTCCCATCTTCGATCAAAAGGATTCACGAGAACGAAGGTCGCATGGCTCTCATATATTTGGTGTAAGGAACAGACACGTACTATAGGCTCCCACAGCGCCCACGTCCGTCGTTGCCCCTCATCTAGTTCCGCCGAAGCGAGAACGACCTCATACGATGCATTCGCCCGCCAACGCCAAAGTCCTCCGATTCCGAAGCTGCGTAGGCTGTATCAACTCTCTTTGGCGGCCTTGGCAAGAAGCAGGGAGAATGACAGGATGAATGGAAGATTACCTTGTGCGTAGGCATCTTTTCCAACGGATCGTCAAAAGCGGGAATTGTTGATGGGCTGAACCACGACTGAGAAATATAGACATGGAACAGATGGACCGCGTGAAAGATTTAAGATGTGCTCGCGAGGCAGAGATTTCTAAAAAAAAAAATAGAGGAAGTGTGAGACTTGAAAACCCAACCTCGCCAGAGTCACTCAGACTAGGTGAACTGGAGCTATAAATGCCTCGCCGACCAGCAAGTCCGTGTACCTCAAATAAGTGACCATCTTTCACGGAATCAGCTGTATAAAATACACGCTTCCAATACTAGTTCTCTAAGCAGGCAAATAATCGAAGTAAAAAAAAGCGGAAGTCGTTACGGACTCTTCGTAAGTACGGAGCCAAACGAAACTGCAACATAGCAAAAGAAGACGTGAGGAGTATAAACGCAAAACACTCATCCCAACCTTCTCCACCCCTCCTGCTCACTTCCATCCGCACTCGTTCCTTCACTCAGATCATCCCTCAGCTTGTTCCCCCCTCCTCTTCCATCACCGTCCCCGAAATCCACATCATCTCTCCACCCACTCCATCTCCTCCCTCTCCCCGCCATAGCCCCAGGAGAATTATCCCTATCCTTCCCCAAACCTAAGGAGCCACCACCTCCACGCAAGCTCTCGCCGTCTTCTAGACTTCTATCAGGAATAAATCCTCTCTTAGGACTTAACCCAGCCTCAGCTTTGAACCGAATTGTGTCCAGCGTCCTTACGATGTTCCTTTGTGTTTGAGCATTCAAGAACGGAGCAGTGGTTTCTGACACTTGTCGACGATGCGTATTGGAAGCCGGAGAAGGGTGTGCGGAGGGAGAAGTTTTCGAACGAGTCAGATTTGCACCACCGATACCGACGCCATGGGCTTGATGATGGCGGGGAGTTGTAGGCGTATTGGGTGCAGTGACGAAAGGATCTTGTTCTCCTTCGCTGACACTAAATACGTCCTCAACTCGTCTCTTTCTACTTGGTACCGGAGGCGAGAATGGAGAAGAGGCTGTGGACGGCGCGCCGTTGACGGACCGTGATCGTCGAGGCGTAATAGTTCCTCCCGTGTCGGTTGATACAACAAAGCCATCCTCTTCTTCTTCTGACGTCGAAAATACATCTTCAGAGTCCGTCTTCCTGTGTTGAGGCCGAGACATACGGACTCCGGAGGATAATGATGATAAACGTTTTGGTTTTGGAGGTGGTATGGGTGCCTTCGAAGGTGTAGAGGTTGTTGTAATAGAGGAAGCAGTTAAGTCAGGATGCATAGGTGGTGGTGGTGCTCGACGGGTAGGAGAAGGGCTGCGCGACTGCCCCAGAGCTGTTGGCAGCACGCCATTTGGCTGGGAAGATCGTCGAGGAAATGGATTGGTCGGTTTACGCGCAGGAGGTGTTGAGGAATTCGTTCCAGCTAAAGCAACCTCTCGAAAGGATGCTAAGCTCTCTGGAGGACTCTCCGTGGGATCAACGCTGGAGGACGAGGAGACACTGCTAGCTCCGGTAACAACACGACGTCTTGGTAAAGGAGGTGGTTCTAGTCCACCAGGTTTTGAAGGACTCGTACTACGATTTCGTCTGCCAGGAACAGCTGGAGGTGGGCCCTTATTATGCGCCGAAGGTGTAGGGGCAATAGGCATAGAACTGCGTTTCAAGACTTGGAGCACTCGCTCCTTCTCCAGCATCTCCTCTGCTTTCTTTAAGCTCTGCGCAGTCTTCTGCGCTAATAAGCTTTGTTGGATGAGGGTAGAAGGGGTATGCTTGACAGGCTTGATAGCACTGGACGACCTTTGGGGAGGCGGCATGGGAGGTTTTCGGGGGGGAAGAGGAGGACCAGCGGATGTATCTGATTTGGGCTTTGGTGGGATGTGGCGGAAAGGGTTATGATGGTTCTCCGGAGTCTGCAGTGATGCTGCGCCATTGGAGAGAGGTGCGGTCTGCGGTCCATTTCTCGGCGTGGAAGAAGAAGGGAATGTGATGACTTGAGACCCTGGATGTGCTAGGACAAATGATTTGACAAATATTTCAGTCCTAGTAGGGAGAACACGCACTTTGAACAAAAGCCAAACTGCGGTCGACAGTCTTGCCCTCCGTCGCGTGAAGAATCAATCTCAACCCAGCAAAGAATTCACCGCTTGAGAGACGATCTCCAAACAATTTCAAGATCTGTGGTGTTGGGCGAGTTCAGGTAAGACTGGTCGTGTTTAGAGTCTCACAAGCAGACTTACCGAGTCCAGTGTTGCGACATCCAACATAGGGTATCTCCCCCTGACCCATGCCCGGACTTCTCGACTGGTGAGGATTGAGGCATCAGATTCATATTCCTCAGACTGCGCGAGATCGGAGAAAGAGGCAGTGAACTGAGTGTACTCCTCGTCGTTGAGTGCTGACGGATGCAGCGACAGTTTCCGCATAGTATCTAAGACAATAAAGCTAATCAGATGATATTGAATGAGAACGGGTAAGAAAATGGACGTGCCAGCGCCGCAAAATGGTTATTGCGCGCGTAGCCACGACTCCGCAGTTTCGCGGGAGCAAGGTCGCAGAGATGTTGAGGGATGGTCGAAGGTGATTAGACCGTGTTCGAGAAAAATTGACCCGGGACAAAAAGAAAGAGGAAGACAAATGGCCGAACACGTTCAGCACGGAGGGTAGACTGGTGAGGTGACCGTTCTTGGCAAGTGCCTGCTTCGTGTGATTGATTCTCCTCTGATGACATCGTGCTTACGTAGGCGGTTATCTTTTATCCTACTCCTGCTACCTTATTGGGGTCAATATGATCAACCGCTTCTAATATATTGGGATAGCAAGGGCTGCAATTTGTGGAGGATTATCGGCCACAGTCTGATAAGCTCAGTAGACTGACTGTCGTCTTCCCACCATGACTTTACTTCCGCTTGATCTTCTTCCGCAGATTTTAAACTCTTTGGACGCGACGAACCTGGAAAATTGTTGTCTGGTAAGCTCGATATTTCATAAAGTATCCCAGCAGCTCCTCTTCTCGGACCTCGTTCTCTGCGAGAAAACATGGCAAGCAAAAACAATGTTTCTCCTAAGCGAGACAGGCGAGCCATTCTGTGCATGTGTAAAGAAAATTACCCTTAAACTCTCAGCGGTCCTCGCCCTCGTGGACTCGTACAATATACCCACTTCTGCTCCTGAGCCATTGCTTCGCTTGCTTGGGACGCTTGGGTCCCATGTCGAGACATTGCAGATCGAAGGGCTCTTGCTTGTTGGAACAGATGGAGATCCATTTCCTCCGACTTGGAAAGCGCTGCCATGCGATTTTCGCACATGCCTCGTGTCTTCTGTCTTGCCCAATATTCGTTGGCTCAGGCTGCGCGACATCTCCTCCCTTCCACTGTTCACGATTATGACAGCATGCCCACTTTTAGAATTCTTTGACATGGGAGCAATTTACTCAGATCTCACCATCCGAAATGATAACTCAACGTTGATGATTACACACCTTCCCATTGTTCAAGAGCTGTCTTTGGGACCATTTTCTGTAGAGGACTTTGAAGGCGGTACTGCCCTTTTCGAGTACTTAAAAGTGGCAGGGAACAAGATTTCTACCCTCAAGCTTTCCAGGTTCTACCTCGGTCATACATATTTCCCATTGGACCTCAAGTTCCTTAGACCTTTAGAGGGATTGTGTAGCCACTTGCGCCAGCTCTGCCTTGGGTCGGATGTTTTCTGTAAAGTTGGTACGTTTTTTCAGCTCGAAATTTCATTTCTGCGTGCACGAAACCTCATAGGTTTATGTTTTAGTGAAAGTTGGCACCGAAGAAATAGATGAATATGCGGAAATTCTCGCATTGTCTTCATTTCCGCGCCTCCAGTTCTTATCTTTCGATTTGCCTCCGACTTTTTCACGCATTGAATGGACTCAATGGATGCGCTGGCTCGAGCGCGTTATCATTTCTGGCTCGCAAACTCGTCAACCACTCCAAACATTACGTTTTTTGCTCCCTATTAACAGCGTCATCCCGGAACCCAGTCTTGCATACTTCCAACAATCGAACTTGGACCAAGTTGGCCAGAATTTAAAAATCGAAATTCACGTCGTTGTTCCTAGTCAATTTCCCGTGGGAATGTTTCAGCCAATGTTTCACTTTTTCAGCACTTGCTTTCAACTCCTGAACCAAGGGGGAAATTTGAAGTTTATGAGCAGTAGACTATGATTGTCGCGAGTCGTATTCGAGTAGTATGATAAGAATGAATAGATCAAATGGATGCACTACAACTCTGAAATGCTGTTGGGGATTGTCATAGAAATGAGCAACGCTCAATTATGACCTAAGCGGGTGCTAGAGTTCCATGTCTCTTCAAACTCGATAAAGTTCTTTCGCCCAATGACACCAAAGAAGACATTCTGGAAGGACGAACTAAATCGTGCGCCTTTTTCTACTAGAAGTTCGACCCAAATTCGAGCAACAGTGGGTACATCATTCCGGAAGACTCCAGTTCCAAACGATCCCAGCACTAAGTGGGTTACACCTTGCCTCTCGAAGAGGTAAAGAAGTCTTCCCATTCTTTCCTTCATTACCTTTGCAATGGCTGCCTCTGTCTCATCGGATTTTCCAAAGTTCCGACGGACAAGTCCTGCGTTGACAGCCGGACTAGTGAGGACGTCCACTTGAATAGGAGGGTTCATCCACTCCCCAGAGTCCTTCCGAAATATCGTAATGTCGGGCGAGTAAATCATGGCATGACTATAGTAGCCCTGTTTCGGATCTTTTCGGTGAGATTGGTAAAAGGTCTGTGCAGTTTCGGTGAGGAGAGTGGGGTAAAGGTTGCTTGAACGCGCAATAGATTCTTCCTGGGCTTGAGCACCACCGAGGAAGCCTCCACCAGGATTTTTGGCAGATGCGAAATTCAGAATGCCAACTTTCGACTCGCCATCGAGTGGAAGTGACGCATGGAGGTGGCACGCTGATTCTAAGGTCGAAATTTCTTGGACAACGAATGAAGTAGAAAGCGGAGTCCTGGCATTATCAGGGGAACTGTTATTCCACTCTGAAAGTGTAGAGTCTGCCGCATAGTACTGAACATTCGGGTCCGCGGTGGGTATCTGGAAAGTCGTGTTGTCAACGATGTACGAGCCAGCTTCGATGGCAGCCAAAGTTTGTTCAGCGAGGGTTTTACGAGATGGGCGATTGGTTGCTTGTTGAGATTCAGTCATTATGGATTTAGCTGGACGAAGCCAACTCTCCTTTCTCCTTTATGGGAGTTAATTTTTTGACAACAATCATAGGGCTGTGCACATCCTTCACTCACCTTGACTCAAGTATGACCCGCTGATTTATCGCCACCAACACACTCTTGAGCAATGAGGAAAACACCGGTACCCAGAAGAAGCGAGAGAACGATCGGAGGATTTCAAGGTGAGGACGGGAGTCCACAAATGTGGCACAACGCCAGCCGAGGTGGCTGGAGTATTCGTCCACGTAACCAAAGAATTCTATACCACAATTGACGGGCTAGTCGGGATACTCATCCAAGTCTGCCGAACGGAAGTGATAAAGACGGTGGCAGCAAGTGAAGAGACTGGGTAGGTTAGCGCCTACTACTAAAGTGACCTCTGTCTTCAGTCGCCTAGAATGGCCGTGAACAAGCTAATCCTAAATGGAGAGCTATCGTGCGTCATGAAATAGGTGTATTGAGGATTGTAAGATTCGCAGACACTATGAAAAGCAGGGAATATGCCCTGAGAATACTGACGGAGGTGATTGTCACCGATTGATTCATTTTGTGTTCTCTTATTAAATACCCAACTCTCTAGTTACAATCAAAAGACAAGGAAATAAAGAGCGATATACTTTGAGAATACTCGCAGGCTGGAATAAAGATATTGATTTCATTTCAAACACTGAGGCCTATCTGACACTGAGAAGGACTTCATATGAAACAAATTTCAACAATATTTGAAGCAAGCCTGGATTACTGTATGTGATAGTTAAAGTAGAACCATGGTATTGTTTTTAGAACTAGAAAGTAACAGAGGCCATGAAATTGGCGTACTTGCATAATAACGTCGAGTCAGGTTCGAGAGAGCGAAAATGGATTCAACAATTTATATTCAAGCTCAGTGGACTCAAAAGTCGGGAAAAAAAAATGGCTATCAGCTAGAGTTCCATGTTGTTTCGAATAACTCAAAGTTCTTCTTCCCAATAACAGCAAACATTACCGTTTGAAAAGACCTTCCAAATCTCGCGTCATTTCCAATTAAATACTCCTTCCAAATATTAACGATTGTTGGAACGTCGTTTCTGAATGCGCCTGTTCCAAACGATCCCAAGACCAAGTGCGATGCACCCTTCTTTTCGAACAAATACAGAATTCTTCCCATCCTCTCTTTCATGACTTTGGCAATTTCCCGTTCCGTCTCTTCTGACTGTCCCAAATGCCTGCGAGCTACACCTGCATTGACAGCTGGACTAGTCAGCATATCAACAGTGACCGGTGGGTTCATCCATTCTCCCGAATCTTTTCTGAAAATGGTGATCCTAGGAGAATAGATCATAGCGTGACTATAAAATCCGTTCTTGGGGTTTTTTTTGTGAGAATCGTAGTAAGGCCGTACAGACTCTGCTGTCAGAGTTGGATAGAGGTTACTTGAACGAGCGAGGCTTTCTTCTTGGGCTTGAGATCCACCCAGGAACCCTCCACCTGGACTTTTGGCAGATGCAAAGTTGAGAGTTCCCACTTTTGCAATTCCATCTGAAATATTAGAAGGAAGGAAGTTGTAGAGAAGGGACGAGGCTTCTATGGTAGAGATTTCTTGGACAATGAAGACGGTACTTTTGTGTGATGCAGGTGGTCGTGAATCACGCCAGGAGGAGAGTTCAGATTCCGCGGGATAGTACTCCACGAGATCCTCGACACCCTTGAGGGTAAGAGCAATCCCGTCGACAGTGTATGAACCAGCTTCAATTGCTGCCAAAGTTTGTTTTGCGACCTGAACAGCATTTTTTATGTATGGTCGATCAGGAGCAGGTTTCGGTGAAGCCATCTGAAATGGTTGTTGCAAATGAGATGAGCGCCAAGGGCTAGTCGATTTGACTTGCCTTTTGTATTCCCTGTCGAAAATACGACAAAATGGTAGTCATCAGTTGGGCAGTGCAGTTTACTGCTGTCGATCAAAAGCTCGGGGCCGTTCTTGCTGGATCAACCACCAGTCAGAGTCTTTCAACAGAATATAAAAAAAAACTACCAGTCGATTTGAGGGTGTCCACTCGGGTTTACGACACCTCTAATTTCGGAATCAGTGCTCGAAAGGGTCTTCTCTGAAGGGAGGAGACAGTTTGAATAGGTGATGTACAAAATGACTGAGACAATGTTGCCGGGTCAATCTGAGACTGAATGACCGGTGTGATAGAGAGACTCAACCTGATCGAACAAGCGCTTAACCTGAATTGGGCGACCACATTCATAAACGGTCGTTGAGAGGAATTGTTGGAATATCAAGTACATGTAAACAACCCTGCTATACTAAACAGATGCCATACATGTTGTAATACCTAGTCCTTGTCTTGAGCCCATGATGCCTTCTGTGCTTTAGTCCTTCCAGAACGCAGGAACTGGGGTCTATGAATGTTATTCACACGAGTAATTTTACGGCAGATACTGAAACTTACTTTCTTAACATTCGTGTCTAATCTCTTCGAGAGCTCCAAGAACAAGGGAGGTAACTTTTCGAGTAGATCCGGACGGCACAAGCTGCAGCTAGAAATATCCGTATTTTGGGCAAGGCATATGCCATCAAAGATTAACTTGATAGAATGACGGCCAGGATATTGTTTTATCACCTCTTTAATCCTTGGTTTGACTGTTGCTAGCCATGCCTGATATACGTCGTGAGCCCCACTGCACTTCGGGGCCTTGCATGCTTTGTAGGTTGGCTTGTAGGCATCTCTGAGTAAATCTTCTGTATCATATACTAGTGAAAGAGAGTCTCGAACCGTAACAATGTAGCGGCTCAGTGCGCGAAATGCTGTTGCGGGGACAAAATCCAGTTCGTCTACATCGTCAGACTCAAGTAGGTCAATGCCGTTACATGACCTGGCTGCATCAACAACTAAACTCCTATTCTTGAGCCCAATTGCTAGCGCCCAAACAGCTAGACTCTCCTTTGGTGCAATATAGAGCATCGGTTCCAGACGGGCAGCAATTCGTAATTTGAGAGGATTCATATCATACCGATTAGCCAAATCTATGACGAGCTGAACGTCCATTGTTGGGAGTAAGATGGGATCATGACGAGGATCTATCCAGCGGAGGAGGCGGTCCCATGCAAAACTAGTCTCTGTTAAGGTCACAACATCGCCTTCATCCTCCTTCTCGGGATTAAGAGAGGTCATCGTCATAAACACAGGAGAAGCGTATGCGAGCAGGATATGGTTCGTGTGCAAGTCAATATGATCAATGCATCGTAGGATGAGGTTGTCGTGATCGTGCTTCGTCTCAAAAGGAGAGCTCAATTCTGGAACATCTTGTGATTTCTGTAACAAAATTTCTGGAATGACCAGCTCACTTATTTTCACCGGAGAAAGGCGTATTTGCGGCTCTGAATCACCCAGGTCAGTCATTTCGATGAATATGGTTGTGATGAAAATGCCCGACCCACGTGGAGACATGTAAGGTTTCGGTTTCGATACATCACGTCGGTGTGACCCCACGTCATAGCACCTTCACCACTTCGTCTAACCGTCACTGCACCTGCGTACTGTTCGGCTTCCCCCCTATAAAACAAGTATAAGGCACTTGCGACTGATGATTGAAGCCAACTCCCGCCTTTCTCATATAAAACCCTTACAAGAAAGCAGCTCCAACTTCTTCGTTCCCTTCGACAACTAATCGCTGAAAGAAGGTTTTAGGGTTGGTTGTATCGTTGACCTCTCGAGTTCAAGTTGAGAAAATTCTTTTTATATTACGATGGTTAAGTCACTTCTCATTGGACTCCCTCTTCGTTTTGACTTAGATTTGTGTTGATACTCATCAATCCTTGCTTGACTCCTGCTTCCACTATCATGATACGGGAAGTAATCTCAATTCACAGCGGCCAAACTGGCATTCAAATCGGAAGTTCTTGCTGTGTGCTTATATAAAATTCTTGCTTCTACCCTAAATGCGAACGCTCATTCAATTTTATCCGCCTAGGGGAGTTGTACTGCAAGGAACATGGCTTGACGGTTTGCCATATATTTGACTGCATTAATTATCCCTTATCCATTGCTTTAGCCAGACGGAACGTTTCTCGATCCGACATTCCGAGGGTACGGCGATGGGTTTTTCACTTTCTTCTCTGAGGACCGGCGGGGACACTACACACCGCGTTCACTTTTCGTTGATATGGAGCCTCACGCAATCAAGAAAGTTATGACCGGCTCCCACCGCTCACTTTTCGATCAGAAGACTATGATATCTGGCTCAGAGAGTTCTGGCTGTAGCTGTTCGTCTTGTTTATGCCCCTTTCTCTCGACTATGGACTTCAGGCCACTCAATATATTTTGTTCGTAGATGGCAGGGCTTATTACTTAGGTAGGGAACTCATAGAACCGGTGGTCGATCAGATTCGTCGCTTGGCGGAAAATTGTTCCATTCTCGAAGCATTCCTACTCTTCCGGTCAGTTGGTGGAGGCACGGGCTCAGGATTCAGCGATCTTATTCTAGATCGCTTAACTGCTGACTATGGCAAGAAGATAAAATTTGACTTCAGCGTGTATCCGACGCCCAAACTCGCCTCCTCCGTTTTGGAAACGTACAATTCGGTGTTCAGCATTGCTTCAAGCATCGAACCACTAGAATGTTCTTTCATCTTCGAAAATGAAAGACTATATAATATTTGTAGATCGCAACTGGGCATAAAGTCTCCGACTTTCGATGACATGAACAAGGTTGTTGCAAAAGTCGTGTCCACCATCACAGCAAATAGCCGCTTCCCTGGATCGCTGAGTATTGACTTGTCGTCCCTCGATGCGCGTTGGGCGTCTCCGTATGTTCAAGGCATCAATCCAGGTGCATCAGACGCAACTCACGCCCATCCTCCAGATTCCCACGCCTACATTATCCTTTGCTTAGCTTTTCATCTCTCGACTCGTTGAAAGAGCACAATTCCCTTGATAAAAATCAGACCCTGGCTGAATTAGCACATCCTTGCTTCGAACCATCAAGCAGAATGGTTAATTGTAGCCCTCAATATGGCAAATATTGTAGGAGACTGTTCCTAGCTGAAAAATATCACCGTCTCACTATTCGTCAGTGTCAGTATCGATGCTATATCGTGGTGATGTGCAAGTAAAGGACCTCAAGGACGTTCATGCGTCAGCGCGAGCGAAGTATACTGTTGAGTTTGTAGAGTGGACATCTAGCCATTTCAAGGTACGCCATAGGCAAACACCTGCCAGCCACAAATTGGCTCATTATTGTTGATTTAGACATATCTTGCAAAGCAATCTCCTCACTCCCTCAATCCCAATGCAGACCTCTGTATGGTAAGCCATACGAGTGCGATTTCTGAGGTTTGGAAGTGTCTCGGTGGGTATCTTGTTACCTCAGACTGAACATCTGCTGAAATTTCCGCCTTAAGGCGACAAATTTGACCTGATGTGGTCAAAAAATGCCTTCATCCATCGATATTCCGAAGGAAAACCTTGGGTAAATGATCTTGTACTACTTTGCAGCTCGCCTAATGACTATTTCCATAGGGTGAAATGGTTGAAGCTCGAGAGAATTTGAGAAGTCTTGAGTTGGATTATCTAGAGACTTTCAGGGAGAGTTCTGGTGTGCATAGGTTCCAATGATATTTCACTCATTCTGACGAACGTTTTAGAACCTGAGGAAACTGGCTAGACATAAACATCGGGTACCTGTCAGGCACTCGTGTCATACATGTTTCTCGCATTCGCTGTACGATGGTAGTGTACTATTCAACCACAGGTATTCGGTGACCGTATGCTATTTGTGCATCTCGTGAGGAAGCTTTTATTGCCTCTCCGGGTCAAAATGTTTTTAGCTGTCGGTCACCGTCTGTCGCAATACCGCCATACGATAATCCGACAATCCTCCAACATGGCGTTCTTAAACGGTCAGGATGTCAGGCATGATATGCACAAAACATTGTTCCCTCAATTCCCTTATGGCTAAGTTACTGGCACTGAACAACGAGCCTTTGGTCACAGATATTTATACAGCTGACCCCTCGGCCCATGTGTTCAATCATACATTATATGTCTACCCCTCTCATGATCGTGTCACTGAGGTTCCGTAAGTCCTGTATTCTCTTCTCTTGTGCCAATATTTTGACCAACTTTGTTGATAGAAATGATGACCTTGGGTCCCAATACGACATGGTTGGTGAGCTCTAACCTTGATTCATAATAAACCATCGCTCATGGGTATGCTTCTAGACTATCACGTCCTCTCCCTTGAATACCCTGATCAACGTCCGGCGACCGAATTCGGTGTGGCCCTCTCGAAAGACAATGTCCCTTGGGCATCCAAAGAAATGTGGGCGCCTGATGCAGCTTTTAAGAATGGGAAATATTATCTTTACTTCCCCGCTCACGACTACGACGACATCTTTCGGATTGGTGTTGCCACTTCAGATTGTCCTGAAGGCCCTTTCGAAGCGGAGCCGGAGCCTATTCCTGGAAGTTATTCCATTGATCCTGCAAGCTTTGTCGACGAAGACGGTCAAGGTTATCTCTATTTTGGAGGAATTGGTGGCGGTCAACTTCAATGTTGGCAGACTGAAGGCTTTTTCAACTCATCATGGATTCACTCAACCGTAACTGGGGCAAATGTGACTGCCTTACTTCCTCGTGTCGCGAAGCTAAGCGATGATATGTTGAGCTTCGACGGGGATGTTCGTGGTGTGGAGATTCTTGACGAAAATGGGGAGCTCCTCCTGGCAGACGATCAAACTCGTAGATTCTTCGAAGCATCATGGGTGCATAAGAGGAATGGAACATATTATTTCACCTACTCGACTGGAAATTCTCATTATCTTGTCTATGCTACTGGTACTAGCCCACTAGGTCCCTTTACTTATCGTGGGCGCATTTTGGAGCCCGTTTTAGGATGGACCACCCACGGCAGTATCGTCGAGTGGAAGGGAAAGTGGTGGTTATTCTACCACGATGCTACATTGAGTGGTGGTATTAGCAATTTACGGAATGTGAAGATGCGAGAGATATTGTATGATGACGAGGGGAGCATTTCTCTTGCAGAGCCTCAGTAGTTTCATCCCGCTCCCCAATGTTCTTGTTTGTAGTCGAGACGGACAAGTTACGCAAATTCCTTCATTCCATTTCAACCCTTGCTTGTTCCCGGATTTTACGAACAGTTTATTTGCACAATCAAGCACATACGACGTTGCAACACAATGGTCATTCAAGTTGAGTCGGAACCTATGATTAGCCGTGTCTCGGTGGTCTCCGAGCCGTATCCTGCACCTCATCTTGTCATGATTTCTCCATGAAGATAAATTTCTTGATCCTCTACATAAACAAACAGTGTGTAAAACTCTCCAACACTGTAGTCGAATGGATATTCATGATCAAGTGGAGGATAATGCCATGACAGAATGTTGAGACATTCATGACACACGACAGTGCTCTTCGTTTTTAGGTCGTGAGATGCCGTGATTCCCACATTTTTAATTCCATGTGCAAAGCTCATCGCCTATTTCTTTCTTCCAAATACAACTGAATTCTGGACCGTTCAAGGTACTCCGGTCCTCTCGCCTTTCAGAATCTCACGATCGCGTATTTGATCGATTCATGGCATAATGAATGCGTTTCATGTTTACTCGGCACTTCGAAAATCTAAAGGCAATCGGGAGTCGGAGGTCGGGGGGCGGAGATGATTCAGCCACCCGTCATTTTTCGACGCCCATGTTGTTCAACGTTCTTATCATGAATTCCATGTCCTTACTCTTCGAATTATGAACGCTACTGCCTCTCATTGCCTCTCTGCGAATCCAGACGTCTCGGGAATCGGAGTCAGAACAGCCATATATGCACAAAACCTGCTCAGCTTTGTCCCTGCATTACACGCACTCCAGGATGGACAGGTCAACCGTTACGAGCTGGAATCTATCGAAACTCAGGCCATGACCATCCTCATTACCGCTTTAGCTCTCCTTCTTTCTACCATTATTGAAGCTCTCACGGAGGATTTGAGTGCCATTCATGCGGCTATCATTCTGAACCTCAGCTGGATGAACAATACGAATTTGTTCATATATCTGATACTTTTCATCCATCATACGACTGGCTTACGAACATTTCAAAATCCGTGGCGCTGGTCATTTTGGTGGCATGTTATGAGAAATGCTTTTTCCCGGAAGAAGAGGGTGGATCATGATGCGTCGGAGGAGACGGGGGAGGCAGACCTAGAACACGAGACTCGGCCTCGACGTCTTGTTATCCTCTTGGGTGTTCTTCATTTGTCCCTTATGTCTGCTGTCGGGTTCTGGCTCTGGGTTCGTCCTACCACATTTGGGCTGAGGCCCATCTCGTCGTGCACGACCATTCCAACCCTTGTAGTCGTGGGTGTTTCTGTCCCGATCACATCCTCAAAGCTTCGCGCGGCGTCCTTTGCCATGTACAGTCTAGTCCTGCTTCCAATGTTCAATATTCTCATTCCTTTGGCTCTCGTTCTCTCTTTCTACATCCATTTCAACAAAACATATGAAGGCCGGCTTCCTAGGACATCCAGATTATACCCTATCGTTACGCTAGCGTGCTTCCAGAGTCCGTGGATGCGATCCTCTCGTGCTCACTCCCAAGCGGAGTCGAGTGCCACTACACCTCATCGGATTTTTCCAATCTCCGTCGGCCTCTTTGTTCTCTCAGCTATCAATGTAATATTTCTCATCGATACAGAACTCACAGTTCAGCGCAACAGACCACTACAAGAGGATGGGGAAGACCAGTGGTCATTTGGTCAGACTCTTTCACTTTTACTTCTTCTTATTCCATTACGGGACGTGATAGAAGGACTACAGAGACGACGAGAAAAAGACATGCAGAGGAGAGTAAACCAGCCTTTGACGTTCGCTATGCTTCTAGGACTTCAAGGCTTCTTGGGATCTCGGGTTTAGGATATTTAGGTTTACTGTATTTACTGAATATAAATGAGACCGGAAATTTAATTGTTCCTGAGTTCGAGAATGGTTCTTCAGGAGCATGGGTGGCTGGCGTTGGTGTTACAGGATGACCATTGCTTTGCCATTTGCCCAAACTTCATACAAATTGAACTGAGTGCACAAAATTCAACTTCTCGCCAGGGTTTTCAGAAATGAGGGAACATTAATGTAGTATACAAATTCATTCATTCCATTATTTATTTTCATTTCGTAATTGATGGGCAAGAGTTATGGACTCCCCCAATCTGGCCAAACAATGCGGCCATCTTCACCCGTACACCACTCCTTGATGGCACAAGGAGGTTCAACGCCCGCCGGCTCGTCCCCAACATCTTTAGCCAACAGCGCTACAACACCATGACTAGGTACAGGTCCGGAAGTCGTGAAATTTCGATAATGTGTCCCGTTGTCTGTGTGTGTCCAAAGGTCGTAGATAGAGTACAATGCTCCTGCCCGTCCCCAAGGAGATTCAACGAAGGAGAATGACATGTTCTTTGGGTGTGAAGAGAAATTTATCTGGGACAAAAAAACAGGAGGGGTTGAGTTCAGAGACAGCGCGTTAAGGCGGAAATGAAAAAACGTACAAGCATGAACACAGTGCCATTCTCACTTTGCATAGACCAATATTCAGCGGGATTGATATCTTCTGGCTGGTCATAGTACTGCGAATGATATTCGTAAGTTGTAACAGGGACTGCAGGGATGAAGAAAACTGACGTCACGACCCCAAGTGAATGGTGTAATCCCTTTGCCAAAAACAGGGTCTTGGTTGATTTGGATAATGTCACGGTTGGAGTAGACTTCGATATCTTTCTCAGTGAGTGTTCGTAGCTGGATTAGAAAAAAATGAGTGTCCCTGTGTTGCGGCTTACATGAGCGGACAGAAAGGACGTACGTCAGCACCAATGAGGAGTGGACTTTTCATCAATGCCCAAGCGGTGAAGTGTGTTTTGGATTCATCGAATGTAAGGCCACGAATATTCCCTCTAGTAAAGAAAAGAAATCAGTTATGAAGTTCCAGTGAGCTAGAAAAAGTGATATCCACGCACACTTCCAGGATGTCAAGGTCATTGTGGCCGTAAAAGTCAGAAGCCCAGGAGAACCGCATTGCTTGGTGAATGATAGAAGAGATTGACTCCCATTTCTCATCTGATAGGCAGAATCAAAGACCTGGATTCGAAGACAATACAGATGACAGGACTCACTTATGTCATTTGTTGCTCTCCATGACTGCCCAAAATGCCGAGCCCAAAGCCAAGGCTCATTCTGTAATAGAGTAAGAACAGTGTTATATTCGCCGGTAGAAAAAAAAGAAAGGATAGCCTACCCGACCCCATTGACAAAGACTGAATAACATGGGTTCCTTGCCCAATTCCTTCGCCACATTGACGATAGCGTTAGCCATCCTCGAGAACTTGCCAATCATTCCTTCCTTGATGACGCTATCGAACGGAACAGCACAGTTGTCGAATCTGAAAGGAAGCATTAGAGGGGCATAAGATTAAGCCACCATAAGCACTGACTTGAGAAGGTCAAAACCCCAGTCCCCTTGGAACGTCCTAACGTCTTGCTCCTCGTTCATGTACGATCCAGGATACATCTGGCATGTAAACCATCCAGAATCTGAATAAATTCCGGCTTTTAGACCCAACGCATGAATTCGGTCCACCACATTCTTCATCCCGTCCGGAAAACGCGTGCTGTTGGCTACAATTTCTCCCTTAGCATTCCGTTTCTTTTCTGAATAGCAGTCGTCGATATTGAGATAGGTGTATCCGAGATCTCGGAATCCCAGCTTGACCATGAGTTCTGCGTTTTCGAGGACGACAGTTTGGTTGATGTGGCAATGGTAGGCATTCCACGTGTTGTACCCCATGAATGGCAGGCGGCCCACATTTGGAGGAAAGTTGGGGACCACCGGGGATCGAATTGGGATTCGAATCGACGAGACCAGGAGGAGGACGTGCATTAGGTGGAGGGGAAGAGGAAAGGTGGTGTAGCGACAGGCTGGCTGAGAGTGCGAGGAGAAGAAAAAAGATTGTCGTATCGCGCCATTCCAACGTTCTGCGACGAGTCGGTGGGCAAGAAGAGGACAGTGCCTGTTGAGTTCCTGGCTCTGACTTCATGGTGGTTGGCCGCCAAGACTCCTCCGATTCTGTTCGCCACCGGCATTCACTCTGTATTTGCGTTTATCCTAAACTTGGCCACAACCTTCAAAGCAGGTCACATCCACCGCTTGTTCGCTGCATTAATTTACCAGTTACTTTCCAGGATTCAGTGCGTCAGGACGGCAGGCCAGAGCTAACCGCTCAGAACGTTCCCGGCACTTGGCACCAGTAGCCATACCCCCCCCCTAGCCCCCCCCCTAGTCCTACTCTTCCGACCGAAGTGGATAGTTCCCCTCTCCAATCATGGCTCACGTTCCTCTAGAAATTGTTCAGCAAATTCTACATTTCCTCGACTGCAGTCCACGCTTGAAGTGTGCACCCTGGTCAACCGCTCAGTTCCACTCTATTTCGCAGGAGCTGTTCGTCGTCCGACCTGACGCTGAGCACCGCAACTTGGTCGAGAAAAACCCAGTTTCTTCTGAGAAGTACAGAAATTCAACGATATAAAAGGATCAAGAAACTTACCTTTCGGGTCTCTTCCTTGTATCCTCTTCAAGTGGTTGTCCAATTTAATATTGCTGACCTTCCTGGCCGGCATAGGACCCCAATTAAACAGTCTTGTCCTCGTTGGTCCCATTGGTGGATTTTGGGACATGCTCTATCCAGTTTTCAAAGATTGTCTGTTCAAACAGGTGCTGCCTCACATTCGTTCTCTTGAACTCGTTGAGATCCGTCACATCCCACTCACTCATGTGTTGAGTTACTGCAGATGTCTACAGACTGTTTCTATCAGTGCCAAAGACGGCAATATCTCTCTCCCCGCAGAAATGGATCCGCCGACTGGGGTAGAGAGTATCCACCTTCCAAAAATCAGGTCCTTCTCGGTGAATGGTTTCGTTGCCACAGATTTCTCGTTGGATCGATCAATATCACACTTCTTAGAATTCGGAGGGGATCATATCTCCTCCCTCTATTTGTGTGCAGAGTACTGCGATAATTTTCCTCTTGCACTTGATTTCTTACCCCCATTGCCTGCCCTGCGCCATAACTTGCACGATCTTTCTTTTGGAATAAAAGTCTACAAAATTATTGGTTCGTTTTGGCTCATTTCGTCATTTATTTATTCCAAACTGACAGATTGATTTTATGCTAGCCATTGAAAAGCGAGATGACCCCGAGGTCCGTTCTATCCTTCCACTTTCGACATTCCAGAACCTCTGTACACTTACTTTTACGATATGGCTTCCGTACCATACACAAAGTTGGAATCGCTGGTTCAAATGGCTTGCTCGAAATATTCCCCATGCTCCAGATTCGCTGAGGACGCTATATTTCAAAGTGGATAGCCTTTACTATCCACCGTACATGGTCCCTCCAAACGCCAGATCCAGAGTTTGCTGCCCTAGCATCCAGGACGAAATTTCGTCATTCATTGCAATGTGGTTCGAAGGTATCTAGACGATGATGGAAAGCTGCAGACAGCAGTTGATGTTCTGAAGGCGTATTTGAGGAGTTGGCTGGACGAGAAGAAGTTGGAGATTTCTTTCTCTGACTTTGGGGGAGGAAACCAGGGGTATTAATATCTCGGAACTAAGGGGTAGTAAATCCATTTCATTCTTGATTGAAAAACATTTTAAACAGTATGAAATGGGTATACAGTGGCCGACTTTTAACCTAAACTTTGTGTAGCCTCTAAAGCTTGTCGCATCTCAGAAAAGTACTCTCGATTCCTAACAAAACTATCCACTCCAAATCTCAATCTCTTCAGTAATTTCATCCTTGGCAGTCCAGTTGACATGTATCGAAACGCATCCACAGGAGGAACTATTTCCCAACGAACTACGATCGCCTCGAACATTCCAAACCCGTCTTGGTCCAGAGCCATGTCTAGCTTCTCCCAGCCAAACACACCCCATTCAGGGATCCATCGGCTATTCACTTCAAGTGTGACCGTCCTGAGAGGATGCCAAATCCCTTCGATGGGGAGTTTCAGTGTTCCTGCAAGCCAGTTCAAAAAGGCATCCCATCCTCGACTTGGTAAGCAGAGGGCGAGATGATGTAATGCTGGGAACAGCGAAATGCAGGTGATATTATGTTTTTCCATATCTAAGAGTGTTAAAAGATCAACTTTGAAGAGGGTTCAGTCGCTAAGGCAACTCACAAGATCGAGAATCCATTGTAATTTCTCCCCAATCCAATGCTCCTGTGATCGCTAATAACGTCCAAAGAACAAAGAAATATATAATCCAGATGGGCATATTGCTTAAGAAATACGGAACTCGAATTCCAACTCGAAAACGCATATTTGGAAATCGACGGCGAAATTCACTGACGAGCGAATAACCGCCCAACGCAGCCCCATATGTTGCGGGACCAGTTAGGCAACCTGCCAAAAACGCAGCAATGAGCTCAGCATGTTTCTCGATGCTAGGAACACCGGGCGGAATTATCCAGCGGGACTGCCAGAGGTGGAAATGGTCGAGCATGAAACGACCAAGTGCACAACAAGTGACCCCGTGGACACATGAACTTATGCTTATTTCCATAAGCTGGACGATTAATTTTAAGTCAGCTGTCCTTCGCTACGATAGATAGCTAGCATGAGTTCACAAATAATCTCGCCAGTCTCAGAGACAAAGGAAACATACCCTTTTGGGAGGCTGATATATATTCTCTACATCAGGTTGTTGAACTGTCCCTGGGTATGGTGTTGGCATAATTCAATACCGGATCCAGTGATAGCAGGACGAGAGGAGGGAGCTGGCGATTTGACATGAAGGCAACAGCATTGTAAGTTGTCAGCGATGGTTTTTTTTTAGACACGTGGCTTTTTGCGCTGTCGGGTATAAGCGGGTTTTACGCTTTTTTCTCCTGTGGACCGCTTCCATCTCCTCCCGGCTCTCTCGCAAAAGTCAAGGAATATGACAAAAAAATTGATACAGAGAGAATGGCTAGCAAATGACATGTATGAAAGGAACGATCTTGTGACCATGGGCGCTGATGGTTCTCGCAAGCATCAATCCAACGGCAACTCTGGGCAGCTCAGATAGAAGTCGAGGAAACCAGAGAGCAGTTGAAGTTGGGTTTGAGTTCGAGGATGAAAAGACGCGGAGATCAAAGTAATAGGTGCAGCGATGGTGGAAATGCCTCTAGCCTGCTTCGTGAGACCTCGAGGAGTTAGTTGATGCTTACTCACTGACAAAAACCTAGAGCCTGGAACCATCAATAAGGAAAACTATGTAATCAGACAATAGATAATTAAGGGTGTCGCCAAGAGAGTTAGGCACACCAACTAGTGATCAAGTGATCCTGGAAAGCAGCAGAATAGGCAGAGCAGAGGACGCCGGACGATAGCCAAGGACAACCTCGGGGAATGATGCAGCGAGATTTTCCATTTTTTTCCTCCACCTGGCTTCGACGATGACCCAACACTGACAGAATATATCGTTCCTGCTGCCAAGCGCGCTTCTGACTGGTAGAATTCTGGGGCAATAACTCGTGTAATCAGGGGGAAACGCCTTACTTCACTCTCATACACTCCACGGTCGTGCAACTAGGTGGTATATATGTTGCTAACTATGCTGCGAATGCCAGCGCTTGTTAAAGGTATTGTGGGTCATTGGTTACAAGTCTTCAACTACAGGTACGCGCCGGTTCCCGCCCAGCAAATGACATCTTACTGAATCAAAGTGAATACCGTAGTAAGATGTGAAAATTTGTATAAAAGACGTGGGACAGTGGGCCAAAGCCTTCAGCAACCCACTAACCAGGTCGCTTCAAATATTTCTCTCGACTAGCTTTCCCGATGCATTTCGTTGCCTTGTACGCCATTTCAGTTCTTGTCGCCAGCACTATTGCTGCTCCCCAGCCTAAAGTACCGAAGAAGTCAACCACTGGTACTTCGGGGCGATACATCGTCTCTCTCAAACCAGACGTAAATCGCGATGCCGTGAAAAGCCAAACTGGGGTAATCTCGACCGCTGCTCATGACTGGGACATCATCAACGCATTCGTCAGTGAGTTTTTTTTTTTTTTTTTTTTTTTTTTTCTGTTTTGAGGTAATATCCCGCCTCTAACATTCTTTCCCAGTTGATGGTGGTAATAAGACTGCCTTGGATGCTGTACTCAACGATCCTCGTGTTGACGTGGTTGAAGAGGATGGCATTGCTCAGGCGGGCGCACAAATTAGGGATCACAGAGCTCCTTGGGGTCTGGCGCGAATAGAATCGAACACGAAGATTACAGGTTCCGTGAGGTTAGTCGCTATCCTGGCTTTTGACGCTCACTGCCTATACTGAGTTGGTTTTTTAGCGCGCAGAATTACACATTTTCATGGGACGATGGTTTTGGAGGTGCCGGCGTTGATGTCTATGTCGTGGACACTGGTATACGGACCACCAATACCTTTTTCCGTAAGTTCCTATTTTCTTCTTTTTATCTTCTTCGCAATCTCATCTTATTCAAAGAGGGACGTGCTAGGTGGGGAGCAACATTTGGTCCCTATATCTGCTGATGGCAATGGGCATGGGACGCACGTTGCCGGAACTGTTGGAGCCACCAAGTATGGTGTGGCTCAGAAAGTCAGGTCCGTTTGCATATCCCGCTCTGCAGACAGTTTTTTAAACCAGCATAGCCTTATCGCAGTCAAGGTTCTTGCAGACGATAACTTTGGCGCTTGGTCAGATATCATTTCCGGCATCAACTGGGCTGTTGGACAAAAACAAGCTTCAGGAAGGCCGTCGATAATCCAAATGTCCATATATGGGGGCGTTAATGACGCCGTTGATAATGCTGTTACTGCGGTATGTTGTAATTGTTTCTCACTCGCTCGCTCGCAATTGATTCATATATAAAATTCTTAGGCCATCAATGCCGGGGTTCATGTTGTGTTGTGTGCAGGGAACAATAATGCCGATGCTAAAGACTTTAGCCCGGCGCGAAATAGCCTGGCCGTTACCGTTGGAGCCTCTACCATCGACGATACCAGGGCAAGCTTTAGGCAAGTGTGATTCTCTTGTCGAGGTACCCCAAGATTGACCAGCCTTGTATAATAGCAACTTTGGCAACCTTGTTGATATCTATGCGCCTGGTCAGGATGTTATTTCAACCTGGTCCACCTCTGATGAAGCGACCAACAGTATCAGGTTAGTTGAATTCTTTGCTCTTAGGGCAGGTTCCTTATGTGCATATTTAACAGCGGAACTTCAATGGCTACCCCGCACGTCTCAGGTATCATTGCATACATAATCTCCAAAAGCGGGAACATGAGTCCAACGAACATGGCGCAAACAATCCGCAACCTGGGACTGAAGAATATTCTGGCCGGCAACCCAGTCCCGAATAACTTGGCCCATAATACTTTTATCTAGAAGTAACTGAAGTACTTCCATCGGTCTTTTACGGACAATTTCATGCACACCTTCAATCATGAATGAGAGCGTTTGATGACCATCGTCTTTTTCTTGCTTTTCGCCACAAGTCCCCGCGCTTCTGAGACATATATCTCATTGTTTATAGACCGCGGCTATATCTGCTCCTTTAACCACTCCACATTCTCCTCATTCCCGCGGATAAAAGTAAGTGATTAGAGTTTCTCCTTGAGACCAACGATAGCAGTAAGAATCAAGTTCTATTGAGATCGTTATAATCGCGTGAAGAGAGCCATTAGTACAGTAGCGCTCATATATGTGTTCCCTAATTCCTAAATCCGAATCCATTCTCACAGGACTTTACGACGACTTGGGTCGTATTAAAATTGGAATAAACAATAGTTTGAAAAAACTGCAACTTTGTCGTAACCTGCTTTGTATTCTAGTCTTCGAATACAAACAATACCCAAAGGCTCACTTACGCGGCTTTGTAGGTGCAACAAAGTGAATGGCTCTAATGACAAATATAGGTAGTTCTGGAGGGACTTTTGTGTCTCTTAACTACGGGGTGAGGTAACATTCAACACATCAGGAGTAGTTGCTAGCATGAGAGCATTCATTGGTACATCCTACAATGTGACTATGTATATCTATTCAAAATGTAACCTCAATATACCCGATGACTGATGAGAAAGCGTCTGTCAATAACGTATAAAGCAAAAGCAAGTGATGGGAAAAACAGAAGGAGACCTCCAAAACCATACACTGCCAATATGGAGCCGACAGTGAGATAGCGAAATCGAGGATGAAGCATGGTTGTAAGTGTGGCTCTCACTGACTGCAGAACCATCAAATAACCAAGTCCATCTTCGACCTTGTCAAATTTTGGAGATGGTAACTTGAGGCACCTCACTTTTCCAAAGTCAGTTCCGTCTCGAAGAAACTGACAAAGCCCATTGGTGGGCTTGACGGCCTGAACCACAGCCATTTGGTCAAGCTCGAAGGTATTGACGGGGAGTTTTCCATCTGCGTAGCTTTGTGATATACCTCCAAATTGAAACGACCCTGAAATTCGAACGTTCTCCAAGCTGAGCGACTTCAAAGAAGCTGCATTCGCGAGTACTTGGATTGGAAAACCATCCAAATCTTTGATGACGAGCTTTCGAATGTGAGGAAAGACATTCTGAGTTAAAGCGTCGGTGAATTTACGACTCAAGATGTTCCATTCACACCTTGGAAACGACATTTCGAAAACCTGAAGAGAGGGTAGCATGCTCACAACAGCGGTGATGTCGTCTTGTGCCAGTGCGACAATATCCCATTCATATTCTATTCGAATTTTCAATGATTGGATCCATGAACAAATTCGATGGGATTGTCGGGATCGAAGCAGAGTCACAAGGCGGTTTGCAACAGGACCGACTATATGTGGGTATCCATAGAGAGAGATTTCTGAGAAAAGGAGTGGTTGTGCAGCATGATTTAGGGTTGTATTGACCCGGGAAACCGAAAGGAGAGAGCCTCTGTCCCGATTTCGATCAAGGAACGAGAAAATGGCGTGGAATATCTCGTGGGGAAGATTATTCATCCTTTATTATTTGTTATGCTAACCGGCATTTAGAATAAGAAACCGGACGAACCGCTTTGTAGGATGAGATGGTTTCCAAGAGACTTTCGTGTGCTTTCGTCAATTTTTGTGAGAGAGGGGGAGATGGTAGTCCTCTCGAGAGCTATCCCTGATGAACCGTCACAAAAGCTGTCAACAAAATGGCGACAGAGCCTGAACAGCCTCCGACCACAGCACTCTGGCGTAAAGCGCATGGTTGTCTCATCTAGACAACGCACAGAGATAAATTCTCGCCTGGACAGTGGGACTTCGGAAAATAAATTCTTTAACCCGGTAGTACATGCGGAATCCACTGAGTGATAAGTATTTTGGTACGCCTTGGCGAATACCTCTGTAATATGGTCTGATCTACCAGGCTCACTGTCCTGAATACTACCCATACCCGAAATAATGCTGCGCTACAAACCACACTACACTCCAAGAAATAACATCTTCAGACTGCACTTGCCACCTTTTGGTAAGTATCAGACTTTGGTCGCCTGTGTGACTGAGAGTCTTATTGCCAACGAACGCAGGCTTCGGAGGAGTTTCTGAAAGCTTCATTGTCTGGAGTCCTGGTCGATATCAATTACGATAGTTCATTATGCATAACTTGTTTTTACACCACTACAAACATGTTTCCGATGTTCATTAAGGTTTAATCCTGATGGTTCTAAATAATCGGGACGAAGAAGAGAAATCCAAGTTACTTACACGCTTGATCCAATTCACGCCCAAATTATCGGCAAGTTGAGTATCCTAACGATTCCAGGATTATGAACGAAACAAAAGCACGCGATAAGGGTCACATACACGTTTGATCCAATTCACGCCAAGATTATCAGCGAGCTGGGTGTCCTATAAATCCGTGCATAAGAAGTTGGATAATAGTTCTACCACTCCACTTACACGTTTGCCCCAGTCGACATTAAGGTTGTCGGCAAGCTGTGTATCCTAGACCCTGGGTCAACAGCCGGCATTACAATGAATAGTTGTCATAAAATTTGCGTACACGTTTAATCCAGTCAGTTCCGAGATTGTCCGCGAGCTGATTATCCTGATGGACCAAGGAGCGAGCTTTAGTCTTGGCACAGTACCAGAGAAATGAAAATAGTGCTAACGCGCTTGATCCAATTGACGCCAAGGTTGTCAGCAAGTTGCGAATCCTGGACGGTGAGGTAACGATCAGGAGGGTTTTTTTCGAAAGAAGCAGAAGACATACGCGCTTGATCCAGTTTACGCCTAGATTATCAGCAAGTTGGGTGCCGGGAGCCTAGGAATGAACGTTCAATATTTCAATGATATGGATACGATTGAATGGATTCACTGGAACGGGAGAGGCGGCTACTAAAGCACTAATGGCAACAAGGACGAGCTGTACGGAAAGGCTGCCACGCATCATTATGAGTGAATGGGAGCGTTGGATCGGGATCAAGAAGCAACACCCACATCTTTTAAAGCTAGTACGGGAGCAAAATGACCCGATTGGAGCCAGAAAAGCCCCCGTACCAGCTGCAGGAATAATCAAAATCAGAACGAGAACGGGATTTGAACTTACTGCGATCAAACGAGTTCCGATACATACGCACAATCTTCACTCTTTAGACTGCATGAACAAAGCTTAACAAAGGTCATAAGACAAAGAAGCCATGCTATCATGTTTTCCCCTCAGGCTGGAGTGGGAGAAACATTGAACCAAGTAAGCATCAGCACTGATAGATACGACTGATGACGAAAGCAGAAAAGAGACTCTATTAGTGAGCCACATGGTGTTTCGGGCCAGCGGGATAAGTTCCCAATTCTAGTATCGCCGAAAGGAGATGCCGCTTGGCGAAGGTGTATAAGTAGATTAGCTCCTTATGACCCGAATTCATTGACGCACCTCTGCTTTCAACGGCCACTATGTACAGGAACTATGTGAAACTTAGGCAGCATAATCCCGACATCGAAGACCAGGAAGAAAGCTTACTTTCTGTTCCCAATGAATGGTTAAAATGGCGCCGGCTCGCAATTTGCTCAATAGTTCTCAACTTGATTCTCATTACTGGAATCTTAACCTCCGGGTTTGGGTCTCGGTGGTCTGCAGGGAGTAGGTTTGACTCTCAGTGCCCAACTATTTACTGTGCGTTTGAATGAACTTTCGCCAATGGATGCCAAGTTGAAATATTTGTAGCACCAGCGAATGAAGCCATCGAGTATCGCACCATCACATTCCACACCTCGTTTTGGGATAATGACCCATCTGAGTATCAGGGCCCACCAGGTCCTAAGACTGATAGTCTCTGGGATGATCTTTATGGATGTGAGTTTCCAATCGAGCAGGCTCGCAGATAGAAGACACTGAGGGCGCCCATAGTTGGTATCTCTTCCCTCACAAAAGAGGAAGCCGCACCTATGATGAACAGGACCGACCGGCTTCTAGTGGCTGGTGAGCCCCAATATGTTACGGAGGTGGGCTTTCTTTGAAGCAAGTCAGCCAGCCACCCTTTCTGATGTGAATGACCCTAGCTGGCTGTCTTTCATCAGCTCCATTGCCTGGTGCGTTGGTTCCCGAAGAGCCTGTTTAAGTCTCGCCCTGAGTTTCGCTAATTTCTAGAACACCATTCGCATGGCATTTGCCCCAGAGCATTACCCTGACAGGGCGGATTTCCTGCATCCTGACCATATAAGCCACTGTATCGACAGGTAAAAATTTGCATCTTAAGTTTCCAAAGTACAAATTGCTCACACACATTTAACAAAAAGTATTCGTCAAGCACTCCAATGCAACGCGGACGTCACTCCTTTGCCGTGGCAGTGGGTACCGGAGGTTTCTGAATATCGTGGCAGACTAGGAATTCCACATGTCTGTAGGGATTTCGACAAGATTCGGGAATGGGCAAGGCCAAGGAAGTTGAAGGCCAAGGTGAATCAGACGTATAGAATTGACGAAGATTACGAATAGGAGAGTGTAAGCGCAAGCTGTTTAGATACTGAGAATGCCCTTAAACAATTCGAAAATTTGGAATCGCAAGAGCTGCAACCTGTTGAGAGGATGTTGGTCAAGGACATGAGTGACAGGAACAGGCCATACATGCACAGGCGTGTGTGCTGCCACTTTCACCAAATTACCATAGAACTGGATTATCGGTAGAGATTGGAAATCAATTTTTCTCCCTAAGTTTATACAGAGAACCGTCTGACCAGTGTCCACAGGCCCACGAAGAAGATATGAAAATGAGAGAATAAAGCCGAATTATCGATTCTTTTCATGACGATGTGTGCATAGATACAAAGACGAGGAAATATGTATTATGTGGATTCAGACACGAACAATATGAAGATAGTGACAGGATAGAAAGAGAAAGCATGAAGAGGAAAGGGCTAACGAAAGTGATGTATATGTGAATGAATAGAGCTATGGATACAATATGTAGGGTTCATGATAAGTCGTAAAGAAAAGAAAACTTGTGGAGACAATTGAGCGGGAAAAAGTGGTAGAAATACAAGCCGTAATCATCTAATGGATATATTCAGTCCATAAACAGGCGAGAACAAGTGTGATCCATTCAGGACCTCAAGAACATCTCCACGGGAATTGGCTTCCTCTTCAAGCCATCTTCGCCGAAAACCAAACCCCCATCGATGCTGCTGACCTCACTCCCACTCACTGAAGGAAAATGCGAAACTGCTACATGAATCTGAACGAGCTCGCGTGTGTCCAGATGCGCGGTAGTAGTAATGCTTCCTTGGAGTCTTGGGAAATGCTGGTGGAGATGTCACCCAGTATGAAGGAGACTCGGGCGCATTAGGGAAGAAGGAAGTGCGTGGTGTTGTAGTAGCAGCGTTTGAGGATTTGGCGGGTCCAGTGAAAGAACCTCGTTTGAGGTAGAGACGAAGCTTGCCACCTTTCCATTTGGATTTGGATGGCGGGGCGGGAGCGACGGAACCAAGTGTGGAGACGGAGAACTTGGACTTGAGACCTGGTTCCACTGGGGGTTCGTAGGTAAGGAAGGGCGCGATGGCAGTGAGAGCATTGACGTTGGCGTTATCGTCGTGACTGTCTGAAGAGTAGCAGGATAATGGCGATTCCGGTAAAGGAGATTCAATATCGTCGTCATGGACAACGACTTCCTGAACCTCTTTCCAAAACCTGGCTGCGAATTCACCAGTTGGTTGTGGTACAAGGGGTTGAGGGAGAACAGGTACGATGTCCTCATCGTCAACATACTCCAAGACATCTTCTGGCACCATGTGTGGTGAGCCTGTTGTGTCGTCAGCACCCATTTCTGGCGCCGGAAACTCTCCATCTTCGCTCTCTTCCTCCTCAGAACTCTCGTCTTCGATCCAAACAAGCTCGAATTCGTCTAGGTCAGTCGGCAACGAAGCTCTCGGGGGAAGGCGGTCCACCGAGATGACAGGTGAGCGACCAGGTAGAGAGACCGGGGTTGTGGGTGTGACAGGAAGGAGAGGCGGTGGAGGAGGATCGTAGGAAGGAATGACGACAGCACTTCTCCTCGTCTTTTTCTGGAATGGATACTGTTGGATCCGAGCGCACCAGGTCCACTCTGGCCAGCGAGGAGGGAATCTGGACGAATGGATGAGGCAGACGAAGAAGACAGAGTCGGAGAAGGACTATGGATGCGGATGAAGGAAGAAAGGTCTTCAGTATAGAATGTGACTCCATCATCTTCCAAGTCAGGAAGTGGGGAGGGAGACCGTTTCCGGATGTTCAAAGGTAGAATATTAGGCAAGCGAACAGGTGTTGCTTTAGGGGTCACGGGGAATGAACTCGTTGACGAGTCTGAGGATGTCGGTGAGGGTGGAGAGGAAGATGGCGTGAACAAAGTGGAAGCGACAGGAGACGTCGGAGATGCATTCGAGAAGGCCATTGGCGTTAGAGGTGATAAAGGCGTGGTAGGCGGAGACGGGGCAGGTCTTGGAGGTGTTCGGCAAAGGTAATCATCCCCACTGCTGCTCTCCAACGAAATGCCAAGAGTAGACAGACTACTCAAAGAACCACGCTTGATAGCAATGGTGGAGGATGGTGTGATATCTCGAGGCCGTGTAGGAGTATGGGAAGACTCGATGGATGGACGAGGAGAGGCGTAGACGATGTCTTCTGGGATAGCGTGCAGGTGTTTCTGCGGGGAACGGAAGGGCAAGGATCCCTTGGTGCGTACGTTAACCTTGGGTTGACGTTTAAGAACTGTGGTGAAACAAATAATCTAAGTAAGTGTGAGGCATTGGGAAGGGAGGAAGAGAACTTACGTGGACGGTAATCCATCGCGTGCAAATTTCAGAGTTGAGTAAAGTCGTGAGGGTTCGTCGAGGTGGTGGTCAAGAAGCAAGAAGGGAATCAGGGTTTGTCACGTCCCAAGCACTTCTATATGCATAGCCGGAGTACAATAGCAGGACAAAAAGACGGGGTTGACATTGTCCTTTTGAGCGGAGTTCGGTCATTGTCGGGATCAGGTTCCGAATTGCACCCGTGTCCCTATTGTCTTTTTGTCCGAGGGTGTCCCGCATGCCACATTGTTTCACTCCTTGGTAAGGGTTAGAATAAGAATGAATAAAACAGTTATGGAAGTCTGGATCGGCTGCCGATGTGGATATAAGTAAGATAGTAAGAACGATGTCCGGCAGTAATCACGTGCTAGCTCTTTTGCCCCCAAGGCTCCAACTTGTCCCAATACCTTGTAGTTAAGCGTTCAGCTCAACATTCTGCATTGAGGGCATATATATATATCACAGATACTCTTTTGGCAACCAGAACACCTCCAACGAAATCGAAGTTGGCTCAGCGCCGGAGTTAGGCCACGGACTTAGACAGGAGACAGTCATACTCGAGGAGCGAATAAGGAACAATGAATAAAAGAAGAAGAAATGAACAAAAGATTTATCAATGGCCGTCAAAATTTGCCGAACAGCTTTCCCCTTAACATAATATATCTCGTCCAGAGCAAAAAACCTACGGAGACCAAAGACACAGAACCTAAAAGACATCCATATCAGCACCTCCCCTTCAATAACAAAAACCTACCTGCAAAGACGCCCACCCACTTATAATTTCCTGTTGCCCTAATGATAGCCCCATCAATTGGTGGACCGGCCAAACCACCCAAAGCAGCCATGCTAAACACCATTCCCATCCTTCTCCCAGCATTTTCGATATCCCCCATGGCATACATAGGTAAGCTGAAAGTTGAGACAACTATTCCAGAGGAGAAGCCGTATGGAATAGCCAGTCCGATGAAACCTCCTTTGCTTCGGATAAGGGGCCAAACAAACGTGAGGACGGCCGTGAGTACTGTGGCGGGTGCCGTAATATTTACCACCCCTAAAATATTAAAAAATAATTCATAAGTATGCTAATGATCAGAACGGACGAACCAAATCGGTCAACAAGGAGACCACCAAGGACCCGGCCAAATGCTGAACCAGCGTTGGCAATGGACACCAGATAAAATGAAAAATCTACAGGTACCCCCAGTGAAATTGCGCGTACGTCAATGTACGTAAGAACTGCAGTCCAAAAGAAAAAGGTCAGGAGGGAAGACACCAGGTTGCAATATGGAAATGAAAGAATCCTACCAGTATAAACACCCAAGAACGCTGTGAATTGCGCCCAGCAGTACAAGGTAAAAGCAGGATTCTTGAAAGCCTGTGTATTGATAAGGCCGCCCATTACCTTCTTCGGTGGCAACCGTCTTCGAAGAACCAGATTTGAAATGGTCATGGTACATAATGCAATGAATCCTTTGATTCGCATGGTCCATTGGTATCTGAAAAGTAATTCTACGTCAGGGAGCACGGAGATACAAGTGATTACAAACATACCCAATACGGGAAATGAGAGTCCGAGTGAGAATTGGAAAGGCTGTGCCTCCAATGGAGGCTCCGAGTGCCATAAATCCAAAGACCAGCCCTCGTCTCTTTAGAAACCAATGTCCAAGAACGGCGGTTGCAGGTCCAAAGGTCATTCCAACGGCGAGCTACGACCCAAAACCAAATTAGACTTGTCGGTAGAAAAAGAGCAACGAAGAGAACTCGTACACCTTGTGTAAGTCCTTGACACAAAAGGAACTGCCAGTATTTGGAACATTGGGCAGTGAGAAATATACTTGCAACGAAGACGGCGCTCCAAAATGCATAAGGGATACGGAAATATCCAAGATCAAATAGACGACCTGTAACCAATCCCGGCAGAAAAACTAGCGCATACTAGTAGAAGCGATATCATAAAGTGGAGTGGAAGAAGAGAAGGACGAGGCATACTTGTAGAGAACCGATCAAGGCACTACCGACGTCAGAAGCAGTCTCAGTGGGGCAGGCATAATAAACAATACTTACATCCTAGATGGATCCGTTTTTTGAAGTAACGTCGTTTCATAGTAAGACTGAAACACCTAAACAGTCAAAAACATGGGTCCGACGGGTTCTGAGTACAGTCATTAGAACAACCGTAACGTACTCCCCATGAATTCACGAGCCCTGAGGTCGAAAAGACCCCCACAAATGACTAAGAGTTATTGGTTAGGATAGAATTCAGGGTACCAGGTATACAACACGTGCACCACAAACGACCATCCAAGCCCTGAGACCACCGTCTGGATAATCTGAATTGGCAGCGTCTTGCACAACCATTTCTTCAGGCCGTGTAGATTCGAAAGCTATGAGCTTTGATATCTCAATTGTGTTTTTAGCAGGTTTCGTGTTTGTTGGTGAATCCATGAAGCAATCATTTTGCCTTTCAGCTGGAGGGTCTGGAGAGGTCACGGCTGGTTGCGAACGCTGGGAGGACATTGTGGGAAATGAGAGGGACATGAACTCGGAGGGCGCGTTTAAATGTTGTGCATGACCGTTATTGACAAAGATTAGAAATCTTCGTCTGTGGAGCAGGAGTTGCGTCGGCGTTCCGCGCTCAGCGAATGACCAAGCAAGATATGTGACTTCTACCTCCAATGTTAGATATTTTCACTGGAGCAAAAAAGATATTGGGCTTGGCGCACTGCAAAATTAAAGTGGTTGCAAACTTTGCTAGAACATGAGAAACTACACAATGTGTTTTCGGCAATGACATCATGTTGTCCATACCGCCTCACCGCCTCTTACGAAGATACCCCAAAAGCCCCACGTGGTCCACATGTTATTTGACTCTGTAACTCATCTAATTTGGTTGAGGTACGAATTCTGTGTACAATGGATAGTCCTGTATGCATAGATACTGTACCAGTAACGTCGACCAAAAGCGCACTCTTTTTTGGTTCTTACCACCTCCATTGCTCTTCGGGGATCTCAAACACCAACAAATTTATCGTTCGGGAAAACGAAATGTCATCCACAGGAGACCTAATATTCCACAAGGAGCACCTCCCCTTGTGCAATAAGCAGACGAACCAGAATGTTACTTATGTAGTATGCACTTCTTACCGATATTAGTAGATTTTTTTTCGAGATACGAGACGCAAGGAACGAGAATGTAAGGTCAAACAGTTGAATATGTCAGAAATGTACGGACCCGTAAGTATTCACTTCTGTTTTGGGTTCCACGCCTTTCAATCATAACGCCAAAGAATATAGTTGCCTCTATTTCCATGATGATAGAGCTCCCTACTGTTTCAATCCTATTGGTGGACATATGGCTGTGCCTACTCATGGACATGTCCGAATTTCTTGCAGCCGATTGTGACCGAACTCGACTGCTTGGTTTTGAGCAAGATCCGAAGCTGGGTCAATATATAGAATAGCAAAGATATAAGTGAGTAGTCTAAAGAGGAGTACATAGCATCTTGAAAGTGTTTGTCTATCACCTAATCTCGCAAACCTCGAAGCCATGCGATTCCACCACGGACTGGATTTGTTGCGAATGCCATCCCAGTATCCGCTAACCCACCAGGCGTCCTTCCAAAGTTCACAGGGAGTTCTGCACCAATTGTCATATCCTTGTAGGACCATTCAGGATTCGAGTCATCTATAAAACCATCCCGCTCGTTCATAGAATCCTTTCTCCCATAGCTTGGAAAAATCTGAGCCGTTGCTGTCGGAGTTTTTCCAGCGTCATACCAAGCTCCGCCCATAAACCCACCATGGTTCCCCCAAGTTGCCTGAGCGGCATTCCGTGCTTTTCGGGCGTTATAGGCCTCGCGAACTGACTCTGCTCCAATCTCGGACCCAAAATGAGCTAGTTTAGCCTTGGAAGCAACCATCCTAGCGTACGCCTCATCGAGAACATCCTTCTGCTTTTGGGTTGAAAAGCTGTTGGCGATCGCAGCTTGCCCAGCATTGTACAACGCCTCACCGGAAAACTCACCGCGTTCGCCCAAGGCTACCACAGGTGTCTCCCTAACAGTTTTGATGTTCTCTGCTTCACTGACTGTTACCTTGCTGAGGAGCTTCTCAAGGTACTGCAGCTGTCGTTTCTGAACCTCGTGCTGAGAAGCCAGCTTTTGGGCGTCGGCTCTGACAGCCTCGATCTGTTCATGGAGTTTGAGAGACTCTTCCTCAAGCTCTCTTTGAGTCTCTTCATCCTTCTTCTTCATTGCAGCTATGAGAAACTATCAGACATGAGCACGATGACCGCTAAGTGAAATTTACCTTCCATATCCTGCTTAAGACGCTCTATCTCTTCTTCATGCTTCTTCATCAGCTCCTCAAGCTGGCGATTCATCCGTTCTCCAGCAGCTGTCTGCGAGATATCCTTGTGTTCGTCCACCATCTCGCGCTGAATCTGGAGTGCTTGAGGCTGATTGCCCAAGATATGACGAAGGATGTTGTGAGCAGATTCGATCGTGTTAAAGTGAGGAAGTATCGAAGCGCATTTTTCCAGCGCAGCTTTGAAAAATGCATCGCTTGTCGCAAGCTGGTTCTGCCGCGCATACCCTCTCTCTTCCGTCACGTCATCCCACATAGTCGTGACGATAACCACATTCTTGAGGGTGGTATCTCCACAGAGTTCGCGGAACATGTTGAAATTGCGGGTGGCGAGTCCACCGACACGGTTGTCTGAGATTCTGTGCAGATAAATCACGCCAGCAAGCTTTGTCCCATCAATGTACCTGTAAAACTGATATTAAATACGCTTAACAAATTACAAGCGGTATTCGCTTACGATTCAGCAAGGTAATCACAGATCATCTTTAGAACATCGAAATCACTCTTCGTAGTGTCATCAAATCCTGGAGTATCGATCATAGTAACTGAACGACCATCGAGTTGGAAAGGCTGGGTGACATGGACTTTAGAAGTACAGGAGAGCAGGTCTGTTCCTATTTCTAGGTGTGAGCCGCTAACTAAGTTAATGAACTACGTGACATATTTCAGAAGATTGGACTGATAGTCATGAAATTACATACCGTCGATTTGCCGGTGCCAGTGGCTCCCATCACTCTATAAAGACAGGTTGAATGAAACCACTGAATGATATGCAAAGCAAACATTACTTACGCAATCTTAACGTCAGAGTCTTCCGCCTACATTTGTCGGAAACTGGTTACAAAGTCCCAAACATCTTGATCTTTAGCTCATACCTGTGGGGTGGCGTTTATCGATTCTGGTGAGGGCCTAATATCCTTCAATAACAATAACTGGAATATAAACGAAGGATTGCTCACACCCTAGGGTTCTGCATCCTGCGTTCAATGCGTGGCAGAGGGAGAGCAATCGGTGGTGTCGTTCTGTGCGGAGACATTGTGGGCCTAAAAGTTGGGTGGTAACTTGTAGTGTCTAAGATCAAGGCGGCTCACGACGTCTGCGTCTGCATATATAATTTCCCAGGATCTTCACAAATAGGGTTCGGCCAGGCAATAGTTCTTGTTTGTTGCGGTCTTAAAATAATTAATATGGGGGGATGAGGACCAGAGGACCAGGTAACTCACGACATCTGACTTCGAATATATAATTCGCTGGCCCCTCGTACTGGTAGCGGACTACAAATATTAAGTCGGTTAATGTAAGTTATAAGGCTGAATCAGCTTACGACATTGGTCTCGCCAGATACGCTTCGCCTGGATAGCTTGGTTGAAAATACGGCGTGAAGGCTCCAGGTACAGGCGGGGGACTGGCAATGACTGGTAAGAATTTGGAACTCACACGTAAGAGGGTTTTTCACGATGTTGGTCTCTGCAAATAAATATCATGCGCTCCCTGGAATGGTCGTGGTCTCTCTTTCGTCAATCAAGACGCGCAGTCAGAAGAAAATGATAACTGACGACATTTGTCTAGTTCTATATGCCTCTTCCGGATACCCAGGATAAAAAAAAGGTGTGAAGGCGCGATCTACTGCAGGTTGTCTAATAAGGTCGTAAACGAGCGGGACGGGTGTCATAAAATATTGCTCACGAGTCGTGCATTTGGATGTAAGGACCCTCGGTTCTCTGCATTGTTCCCAGCCTGACAATATTCCGACAAGGAGTTGATTGTGGAAATTGATGGGTAACGCACGATATTGTTCTCTCTAGAGCATTGTATTCTTGAATATGTAAGGTGACGTCGGCATTTGACGGAAGTCCCTGGGCGAGGGCCATATTTCCAGATCAAGTTGCAAGAGCACGAAAATGTAGAAAATGGGAAATGCGAAACAGGGCCGTCAATCATGGCGACCTGGTTTTTATGTACGAAGTACATGTTAACAGTGCACTTTCACGCGGCGTTCACTCCGTCACCTCGTTGAACTGATTTACCAAATCATAGATACCTGGAGCGCTGATAAGGCTGGACAAATGGAAGTACCAACGGATTACACGGCGAAACGGTGAGGCATGCAACCCGTTAGGTGTCTGATTAGACGTGGTGGAGGAGGACAGGCCGTCTGCTCTGCCCTTGATCACCTTGCTCTCTTGGTTTGGACCGTTTTGTCGCCTGTTTCTTTCTTGGCGGCACTGGTCATGAGACATTAAATTATCTCATGTGTGTCGTTCCGCAGGCATACGGTGTTAAAGTCTATAGCGGTAGCGACCGAGCGTGGCATAGTCAACTCAAAATGTTATCATTTCTCGCCAGAAGTTTGGGAATTATTGCAAGGAATCCACTCGACGAGATGGTACCTTTGCAGTCAAATAATATCTCAAGTGAACTAGATGGTAACAATCAGCCACACTTACTCCTAAAAAAGGGATCCACAAGGTGATCAACAAATAAAACGTAAATATTAGGGACCAGCATTTCGGGCTCTGGATCGCTAATGTTCTCCAGTTTCTTTTTTTATTTTTTTATCAAAGACATCAATGGTGAGAGCTTCTGAAGGGCATAAGCTGATTGACAATTTACAACCGCAACTCGAGCGTTTCCAAGTTAACGTGATGATCTCAAAAGTTTCCAAGTATGAAATGTGATGATTCAAGTCCACGAACTGTCAGGATACAAGGGATTCCGAAGATTTGACTTGCAAGTTCGAAACTAGTCGACAGGTATCCTGGACCTGACTGTAAGGATGGTCCTTACTCCTCGATGACACGCTGCTTTCGTACCTACGGTTCTCGCTCTCTACTTCCATTTACCTAGGATATCCTAGAGCTATTATAGACAATTTTGGCCTGTTCTATCTGTCTCAGTGTTGTCGACTATCATCGACTCACACTGTCTAACAACTTACCACCAGTAGAGACACCATGGTATTGAGCTCACGGGTTTGGAGCTGCATTCAAACAACAACAACAAAGCAACCATTTCGTCTACATAAATGGAAATATACGTAGAAATAGTGGGGTGAGAGAAAATTGGCTACAGATGGAAAAAAAAGTGTCCTCGTGTTTCTTTTGTGGAAATCAAAACAGTACTACAAACCAGGAAAAGGGTGGTTAGCCTAAATGGAAGCCTGGGATAGTAAAAAAACACGCCAAGTAGAGAACTGTTTGTCAAGGGTCTGTGTAGACGGGAGAGGTATGGGTGGGGGGTAGGTGAGTAGGTATTAGGTAACGTTGGGTGGGGAGTCAGGAAAGGAGCGTGGATTGTTTAGCAAGCGAGTACGGTGGATGGATGAATGGATTGGTAGATGATGTCATGTGCGAACTGAGAGTCCCTTCACCTCGTTTCTCCAAACAGGAATGTCGTCATATTTTCTGCCCTATAGCAACAACCCAACCACTCCGAGAACCAATCCCAAGCCAAGGCTAGTAAATTCTGCTCGACCTGCCGCCTTATTATTGGAAGCAGCGGCGGCAGCAGAAGACGTAGCGCTTGCAGTAGCTCCAGTAAAAGTCACAGTAGGATCGGCAAACTTGATGCTTGTCGAGGGTGTAGCGATCGCACAGAACTGGTTGACCAACGACTCTGCGCTCGAAAGAACGAAAGACGAGTCCGAGCATGTGCCAACGATGCAACTGGGAAATTGGGAAGCGAAAGTATGCCTAGACAAAGCGAAGAGAGGAATGGAGGTGAGCAATAAATTTACCCCGAAGAGGGAGCGATGGAACGCACGAGGTACAAAAACAATTATTGTCGTACAGACTTCCACATCCTGCTGCTGCTGCTATGGCAGCAATGCATCCAGCAACACAAGAAGAGACGGTTTGAAGTGAAGGGGCACCGCTTGAAGTAGCCGATGCACTCAAAGACAACGAAATGGGTGTCGAAATGCCAACGGGAATTGTATTTGTAGTGGGAGTCGTTAGCAATGGGGTAGTGTGAGTACCCGTGCCAGTGCCCGTGCCCGTACCTGTGCCCGTCCCAGTCGATGTATGAGAGGAAGTGGTCGAGGTCCCGGTCGCTTCGGTTTTTGTTCCTGTTGATGAAGTTCCCGTCCCAGTGGTGGTCGTCTGATTTGGTATGGCCACTGCTGAACCGAAAATGGAGACGAGGAGAGTGAGAGGCAGTAGAACCTGCATCGTTCGTCTAAAAGGTCGTAGCAAGAGAGAGTGATGGGAGGAAAGGAAACGAACGCGTGGGAAAAGCTGAAGTTGCGCAGTGCCAAACGCCTCCATCAGCGGTGATGGAGAGGATCTGCCTACCGGATTTAAGCGCCTTCTCCGCCGGCGCCAAGTCGCTTCCATAATACCAGCGAGCTGCTTGAAATTTCTTCACCGTGTCTCTTTCTACATAATTTGATAAGAAAATACGATGCTTAGGATACAGTACGAAAGTTGTGTACCTCAGGTCATACCATTCCGGACCCTCGGCCTTGTTCTAAATACAAAATAGAAGCTCCACACGCTTCTTCTAGCTTGGCATATGTACGTTCGACTCTTAACCCTTGTTCTTTTCCGTTTCTCAGGTGTTTCTCCCTCTCCGGCCATATTATGGCATACGGAGCGGATGAATTTGACAGCGTCAAACATCATTTCTACTGCATCTATGGAGAAAAAGTGGTAAAGATATAATGACGTAACTCGACGGCTGATGCACCCCGTAAAAGAGTGCCGTAATTTATGGGATATGGTTAAAATCAGGGTCAAAGCGAAATCTCATTCTAGAGTAGAGACTGTTGGACCTAGTAATCGACTAGCCATCTCAAAGCCAAGGAACGTTGCGCCGTTGGCAAAGGGAGATCTGATAATAATCGGTTAGGTTAACACCATCAGCAAAAGAATGCGATTCACCTGATCAGTGTTGGCCCCAGTCCTCGCGCAAACGCTCGCCACC
Source organism: Flagelloscypha sp. PMI_526 (assembly GCA_021399455.1). Lineage (NCBI taxonomy): Eukaryota > Fungi > Basidiomycota > Agaricomycetes > Agaricales > Niaceae > Flagelloscypha > Flagelloscypha sp. PMI_526. The sequence goes on from JAJTUO010000059.1 coordinate 185,552, forward strand.
CTCCTTCCTGTGTCCACACTTTCCGTACACAGTCTAAAGCGCCAGAGTATTTCCTTCCGTCAGCCATGCTAAATCCGTCTGTCTGTATTCGTGTCTTGACAACGTCGATTGGATAAATGACAGCCCACAGCGCGTAACCAGCTGCGGCTCCATAAATTACAGCTCTGGTAGCCGGTAGCTGGTCTCGAGTCTTCCCAGTATCGACCATCCATGACTGAACGAGCTTCTCATAGGCAAGAAAGTATGCGGAGTAGCCAGTAGCCTCGCGGAGGAAAGTGATGTTTTGACCCTTGAAAATTCCTGCAAGCCCATGTTGCTTGACAATCTTGAGAACAGCATCTCCTGGCCCAGAGTATAACCTTGTTCGTGTTTGACTGAATCTGCATTCCCTAATAAAATGGGTGAGTCCGTGGTTAAGCTGATAAAAGATAAACGAGACACGCACGAATACGGATGTGTTCCACGGGGCATGACACAACCCCATTGGCCACCCCCGCAATACCGCCCGACAGCAGTAACTGTCCAGCTGATAAAACATTGCCATCGTTTCCCCCTACTCCTGCTAGACGGTTACGAGACGCGAAATAGCCCTTGGTATACTCGAGTGCGGCGAACTGAATGGAGACACACGCGCCAATGCCGATGAGGGGTGATAATGTGCCCTACAACGGGTAAGAACAGCGCACATATATAATCGGAGGGTTACTCAGACTGACCTTGTAAAACGCTAGGGGACCTTCATTTCTGAAAATGCCTGTCGCGCATTGGAGCATGCCAGAATACGTCCCCGCCGGTGCACTCTGCATACGCTGAAGGTTACACCGAGTCAGAATCAATGATATAAAAATGGATCTGGCTAAGTCGCGAACTCACCACTTTCACGATGTCGAATGGTTGTCCCACGAGAACCTGTGTTGATAACGGACAACAAGTCAGCCAGGCGGTGAAAAGAGCATCCAGGGCAAACGAATCACTTGCTTGACATATTCCACCAGCAGTTCCAGCAGTTAGATCTTTAACTGTTTTGTTGACCATTACTCGCGAATGGCCGTGGACGCGTCCAACGAATTCGAGTCAAGGAAAAATTTTGACGGCAAGGTTGATGTCGGCCGTAAAGAAAGAATCCTCAGTCGCGGCGGAACCCCAGGTATCTCGAATGCTCTAAGAATGTGCTGATTTTCGTTCGTATGCGGAGAGGAAAGAGTAGGACCCAGGTGGTAGTAGCCGTCGAAGACGACGCGGTGGGAGGAAACAACTCCCGTACAGACTCCGCTCACGCCAAGCCTCACCGACCTGGTCTCAACATTTCCGTCTCAAGTATACATTGTAAGCCCAGTTTTATATTTAATGTGAATGATACGCAGTTCTACTTGGAAAATTGAAGGAAGAGAGATATTGTACGAAGCAGAATAACGCGAAGAATGGCAGCGACAACAGTGACAGAATAAGAGGGACATGAAGTTTAATACAATGACAACGCTCTGCAAAAAAAATGTCAGCAATAGTGCTTGTGGAATCGGGCGAGAGAAAAAAAAAAACTGACCTGTCAAGCAACATACGCAAATGTATCCTTGCTCCCTTCCACTCGCTCCATGTACTCCTTCTCAATCAAAGTCTCAATCGCCTTCTTGATGTCAGGAATCTTCGGACTAAACCGCTGTGAGATCTGCGAGATAACTTCCTGGATCAAGGCTTGGTTCTTCATCGTCTTTCTCGCCTTCATGATTCGCACAATCGTCGCCTGCGTCACGTATTTGCGATCCTCGTCCACAGCCTTCAGCACCATCTCGTCAGACGCTTTCACGTCAGCCTTAATAGGCTGGTTCAAGTTCACTCGAATCTTCTTCGACTTGAAGGAAGGGTTGAGATCGTACTGCTCACTTTCACTTGATACAAGGACCTTGGCCTTAGTGAGGAGTGCGAGCACCTGGGTAAGAATGTCTTTGGAGATAGACGTGGCAGTGACAAGCTCGTCAAGGGAGAGAGTATCGTTTCGGTTGTACTGAAGAAGAACGGCCATCTGGTATGAGCTTGTCATGAGCATGTACTTCTGGTTGAGGTAGTTGGTGCGGAGTTCGTTCTTCGAGTAGTTCCAAAGCCATGTAAGTTTTCGGCCAGAGTGCTTAGATTGGTAGTATTTCAGGAATCGGTCGTATGTAGGGAGAATTTCTTGAGGGATGATGTAATCGTGTGTGGGTGGGTTGAGAGGCCAGAAGTTGGTACCGAGGACCATGACGGAGAAGTTGATATCCATGTCGCCATGATTTTGTTCCATTCGTTCCTTGAAGGAGTCGGTAAGATCCTTGGACAGGGACATGTCTAGAACACAATGAGCAACCAAGTTGGAGAGTTGTGAGTAACATTTACCGGTGAACATGCGCTGCAGCTTATTGGTGTATTCGAAGCCACAAGCCTCCTTCAGCTTGGAAATCATAGAAGCCTCCGCCTCATCTGATGCAGAGACGCCATGGATAAGACGTTTGGACAACTTCGTGGTGTAGAATGTCTGGAAGACGTCCTTATCCTCCAAGTACTTGAAAAGGACCATCTATGGAATGAATTGGTAACGGAAATAGCGAACAGGTTAAGATGGCGCTTACCACCCGATTTAAAGCACCTTCCAAATCGTCGTCCTCTGCCATTTTGTTGTTCTTCCGTAGCAGTCCATCGGCATGTTTCGCAATTAGCTCTGGCGACTTGGTCGACGACGAGCCAGTAGCACCGTTCTTATTCACAAACTCTCTGCAAGCCTTATCCAAACTCGCCGCAAATCCAGCCTCACTCTTGAACGACCTCGTCACTACTTCCAAGTTCTTCTTATGTACCTCGAGTAAGGCATCTACATACGCCTTGGGATCAAGGGCGTCGGCGTTCGTGGTGCCACCGTCACCTTGAGAGACGAGACGGTCGATGGCAGACAAGCCAGCTTTCTTGACATGACCCTCGAAGCGTTTGCGGAGGGGATCGAGACCTTCGGGGATGCGCGCTAGGAGCGCATACATGCGCTGGAGGTCTTCGTCCTGGTCGTAATCGAGGAGCTTCTGGAAAGACTCCCACATGAGTTCGGAGTGCTCACGAATGAGGACCTGTTCGCACTTGGAGACGAGCTCCTTGCGTGTCTTCGTATGGAGATAACGTTCTACACGGTCCTCCTCTTCACGGAGACGTTCTTCGGCCTTCTTAAGGTAATCCGAAACGGAATTCTGCGCCAATAATCAGCGAAATATTGGACAATCAATGGGGAATATGACGAACTGCTGCCAAGAAGTTTTCCGACTCCTTCTTATAGTACACTTCTGTGGCTTGAATGAACGGCTCTTCGAAATGCTCCTTGTACACATCGAGACATTCTTTGTTTGGGTCGGTGTTGTCGAGACCGAGGGATACAAAGGAATCGACGACCTTCTTGACGAGTCCCTGGTCGATGACTTCTCCATTTCGTTGTCGCTCGACGAGACGGAGAACGGCATTTGTGAGCTTCTTCTGTGGACCTTGAACGTGCATGAAGAATTCGTTCTTCCATTGTGCGAGAGCAAGCTGTAGCGTGGAATAAGCATGGTGCAAGCGTGAAGGGAAAAGACCAGATTCCGGGTTCTCCCGTAGAGATAACCTCACGGCAGTCACCTGCGACGAGCGCCCAGAAATCGTGGCCGTGGAGATGCCTACTCACTGTGTAAACCTGGTACACCTGTTTCTTCCCTTCGTCTCGCTCCCTCTTCACCCAATAGCCTACGGAGAGGGTTAGATTTTAATCATGCACATGCAGAATCACAAACGGTTCAGGTAGGTAAACAGACGGTTGAGGTAGTTTGCGCCAGTCGTGTAACGGTCCCACTGCGCTGTGTAGAATCGCAGCAACTCTTCGTCTTGGAGGGCAGCAGCTTGCTATAGAAATGATTAGATCTTGAGACCTGACATTCCGAATGGAAGAAATCACCCCTGTTATTGGGTGAAAATGGGCGACAAAGTACTCTGAGAGTTTGTTGTAGAGATCAGACCCCACGAGGTTGGCACCCGCTGTACTCGATTTGTAAGGGAAAACACCTTAGAACAACGATAGGTTTGAACATACTGCGGTTGTGCTCCAACTTTCCTTGCATCTTCGTGCTCGTACAGTAGTTGTACACGGTGGTGTACAAGTTCGTGTAGTTGCTGAACGACAGGCCGCTCTCGAGCTTGGTCATAATCAGATTAACACCAGCTTGAAGAAAATTCCACGTCTCCTCCAGGTCCGCCGTTCGCGCCGGCATCTTCGAAAAGTCTTGTGTCGCCATCGTGGTGGTAAGGAGTCAAGGCGTGTGCCGCGCGAAACTACAGGCGCCCCGACTTTGATAGCTTTCGCCACAGCCACTGTGACTCCTTCTGCGGCATTCTTTGTTTGATTGTGATAGCTGTGTTACAAGAGTCAAGGGTTGCTTGATTGACTTGTTTCCTAACCATTTGTGAAAAAGTTTCTCTCCTGCCGAAAGGACGATTCATGCTCAATTAGGCTCATGCAGCGTGTCCCCAGATTCGGGGACTTAGAAATTCTGTTGATTATTTACTCTGTGCTTGGAAACCATTTGTCTCATTGATTCATTTTCATTACATTTTTACGAGGCTCCGACTATCAAAGTGTACATTTTTCGACAAAGACCTATCACCCCCCACAGGAGTCTTCAACGTTCAGCTCTCGTGTCTAATTCTCATGCCGAAATGGACAGCCCCTCTAGTACAACCCCATTTTCCAAATATCTAGTTTCATAACATAAGCATGCCCCCATCAGTGATATTGTAAATGTGTCGCTGTTGCCCAACACTAGTTCACTGTGAACTACAGCACGGTCTCTCGTTCTTAAAACATACCCTTCCACACAAACATGCATGTTGTCGGCTCACGTCTCCTGAAGAGAAGGCTCCAAAATCAATTTGGCAAAAGCTGGGTCACCGATTTTTATTCAGCTTGTAGGCGACTCCAGAACCAAGGCTCCAAAGGCTTCATGGGTTAGAAACAAATTCCGCTTTCCAGGCGAACGATTGGATTGCGGGGAAGCAGAGTGCTGTTACCACATTGCAGAAGCTGAGAAATCGAGATCATAATATAAACCATTCTCTGTATTTTCTACAGCGTGACGCTGAATACTTCTTCTCCAACGTGCCTAGTTATTTCACAATTTTCTCATTGCGTCTTTCCCCTAAAATCTGCTCACCCTAAGAATCGACTGAAGTACGTGAGACGATTATGGATGGCTCTGTGAGCTGGTCAAAATTCTCTCGCCAAACTCATCTTCACCTCCATAATATGAATCCAAAATCGAATTCCCATCCTGGCACAATCCAGTGAAAGGCATGACAAGTCTCTCGCTGTTGGTAGAGGTGGTCTCGGCCGAAGCGGCGTGCGCGGGTTCTCGTTATTATCCCATGATCAATCGAGAGCGCTATTTTCTTCCCCTTGTTTGTCTCGCTTCGACAGCACACGTGGTAAATCAGTGCCAAAAGCCAAGGGCCGCGCTCCTCCCCCAATCATTGAGCATTTCGCCCTAATCCACCGGGTGGGGCCGGGAGTAGAAGAGAGTACAATTCCACCACTGCAGGAGAAGGATTGATTGGGTTTGGAATTCGACAAAGAGCTAGCAGGGGGTGGAGACCGAGAACGACCACCTAGAAAATCAGATATTAACTGACTGGAGACTACAGATAAAGAGGAAAAACGGCATCTTATACCTGATGAACTGGATTTCGAAGGGACTACACGCTCTCCCCGTGAAAATACTCCCGGTCTTGTTATTCAACGTCGTACACAGGCCTTACCGCCCAAGCCAGCCTTTTCCACGAAATAATCAGGCTGCCCGTTCCTGTTGTGGTAGCAATATTATGTAGTGCTAACATGCCACTCTTCATCAGAGGTCGATTGTCTTTGTCTATAACAGATTCCTCTTGACCAACAGGAGTAGCCTGTATGTTAAACACGGGCAGAGAAGACAGGCAAGGCCAGCGGTCCTCGTTTCGGCAGCCTAGGACTACTGACACCTGGAACAGGTAGAGAGCAAGGTGGTTGGTGACAGAAAGTGATCTAGTCTCTACAGCTCCAGGTGAAGCAAGTGCTGGCAGCTGGGGACGAGGTAGAAGCGGTAAATTGGGAAGTAATCAATGGGGTGGAGCACTCGCTGAGATACTTTCTTGGTGTACGATAAGCGAATTCTGAATTAGTTCGATTGGAACACTGTGTGGCTGAAGCTTGAAGCTGAGTTTTCAGAACACCAAGAGTTATCTGGAGAGACGACGGGACTGAGGGAGGATACGCTCGCATTCGGCTTATGGCTTGAAAAATGCCGACAGGATAAGCAGTAAGATGAACAGAAGAGGACGCAATGGGTTAGGGAAGTCCCTTGGGAGGTGGGTGATCGTAGTGTTGGCACGAGTTCGATCAGAAGAAGGATGACCTAAATTCACAAACAGCGATCAGACATGGGAAAAGACGAAGAAATGAGAACTATTTACTTGTATGTCCATTCACTAGTGCGGGGAAGTGTTGCTGCACCCATAAACAGAACCTTGCCTATAATGACGGTGCCTGTTTTATCCTCGCTATCCTCATCTTGATCACCCTCCTTTTCGTACTTGTCTTCGCGAACATCAAGCGAGAGCGGCTTAGAACAAGCATGTCTTAGTGCTGGCTTGACCGGTTTGGCATCGTGAACAACCGGTTTCCTCTTCTCCAGAATAATAAGATCCTTCTGGTCAGCTAGGATATCGCCTTCATCAGGGCCTTCCTCGTCGGTAGTTGTGGTGGAAGATCTGCACCCGTTGAATGAAAGAGGCTGCCAGTTACTGCGTTATAACTACTTAAGGGCTGGCGGAAGGAGGGCCGGGCGATGTCGCTCCTTGGCCTCTAGGAGTATAAACGATGGGGAGGTCGAAGCGGAAGAGAGGGAGAGCTGTATGACGATGATGCAGAAGACGAAGATGCGGAAGCACGAGGTGCGGGTTCGTCGGCGACTACCAGGGTATCTGGGGAACCGTGTTTTAACTCCTAGTAATGAATTGACGTATATCGGAGGCTGGAGAAGGAGATATCGCTCTCGAAGATCCCAGAGGAGAGGATACGTCGGACCTAATGCTGAAAGCGCTCTGTGAAGACTCGCTGGAATTTGGGCAATTGTTGACTCGCCGTGTGCGAGGAACAGGAGGAATGTCGTTCACGGAATACGGATCTGGACGCCGTGATTCGTATGAGAATAAGCGATGAAGAGACGGCGCGGCGAGCTAGTGCCGCACCTAGGTTCCCAAAGATACGTCAGGACATTCCCGCCTCCTAAGAGGCCATACTGCAGCGGTAGTATGAGTGCACCGATCTAGTATTACTGGGGTAGTGGCATGAAGCAGGCTTGGGCGCTGATGAGGCTGGATTTGTATTCGCAAGGATAGGTGATGTGGCGCGGAGAATGACAAGCATGAGACTCGAAACAGTCGTTGGAGTCGCTGAAGTTCGAGAGGAAGAGAGATGTGGCAGCAATGGAGGAAGAGGAGGCAAAGGGGAGCCAGATTGAAAACAATGTGGGAAAGGTCTAGTAGCACTGGTTGATATTCTTTTGGCTCGGATGAAGAGGGTGGCTCCTCGATAAAGTTAGATGAGGGAAGGTGCCTCGTCCAAAAAGGAGCAAGCTCGAAACGTCTATTAAACAAGATGTTAGAGCCTGCCAAGAGTGAGAAAAGAATGGACATGCAATCTCCCTTCCATCGACGTAGATATGGTGTTGGTGCTTCTACGGCATAACAATGCTGGCGTCCACCGACGTATGCACCATGACAATTCCGCTAACTTTATGACCCGGAGCTAATATCCAGGGATACGGAAATGATGACGAGTCGCTTTCAGCAGCCTTCAACGACGTCTTGGCCCGGTTTAAACCACAATCTGTCCCAGGCCCACATAAATGAAACCTAAACGCCGCTCCAGTGGACCAATGTCCCGCCGAGGCATCGAGCAGGCGCTAGCAAAGAATGGGTGGTCGGAACGCCAATGTTAGTAAAAAAAAAATCTACTTTGGCTGTTCCCATTAGACCAATGACTCTACTAGGCACGCAAAGAAACGGGAAGACGCGTACTATGAACAACTCCTTTTGGTTGATGCTTTCTGGTGTTGAATTCCCGGGTGAGTCGCACATGGACAGCCAGGAAGGACTTGTGCGGTGATGGAGTGAAGGAACCGATGCACATTTAGACGCCTGCAGGAATTCCTGCTTCCAACTCTATCACCCACAGAGCAGTTCTCTATGGCCGTTGATTCCACCGCCACGTCTTCCTGTCTCTCAATATATGATGTATCAGGAAATACTGCAAGACGAAACCCGTTCTTAGATATGATGTGAGCCCAACAGAGATATGGTATGTGGATAATTATGCTTCGCGTGAGGTCACATTGTGACTTGGACAACAAAGCTCAATGCTGACCTCTATGCACGCCATTCTCACACCGTCTTACACTGAGACACGGGTAATTTACTATGTCTAGTGATTTCAATAAAGGATTTTTGTTTTAACATTCAATAATAAACTGTCTCGAAGAAGCTTGCTGCCTCGCCTGGAGGTCAATCCAGAATGGCCAGAATCAGACATATTGGAAGATAAGCCGACACCTTGCGCTGGAGTTCTGCATCTTGACTTCAAAGCAGCCTTTGTGAGGAAGAGAGGACAAGGGCCACAGAGCCCTGACAAAAGGATATTCCCCACCTGTCGCGGACCCTTGCTGCTGCAACGATCGTGCACCTTGAATCCACGTTCCGGTATCCTGACATGGAGTCCTGGAAAATCTAAGCTCCAGAAATGAAATATGAAACGGCTTGGCCTTCATTATGATGTAGATAGCACTGTGAAAAGCCCCTTTTTGGGGTGCTGAGAAACCCGTCCTGGAATCCAGTCGAATCTCTGGATTAAGGCACCTTCCCTTCGATGAATGCCCGCTTTTCCGAGACAAGCAGTTGAGGGGGTAATCCATAATCTCTAATTTTTTCGGGATTCAGAAAGCCAGACTTACCGTCTACCTTGACTGTTCAAGGATCACCAGCTCCGAAGTATGAGGCCGATGCACCCGAAGTTATGGTGTTAGGCTATAACGAGAAAGAATCGAGCGCCAGGTCAGCATCAGCAAGAAGGTACATCAAGATGAGCTTGAGTGGACAAGAGCATCTGGGTTAGGTTGTCTTCCCCAACATTGCCACATAAAAGGCTGTCTTCTCTAGCATCGACAAAGGGACCAAAACAGACTTGCCGGGAAACGGGAAAATTAAAAATCCTTCAAATAATATAGAAATCAAGCAATAAGTACTTATGGTTTGTGTGGAAAATGTCGAGGGACTACGAAATGGTGTGGGGAAGCGGAAAGAGCGTGTGTCTTGGCTGCCCCCCGGCTGTATCACTCATTTTGGGAGTATATGGGACCCAAATAGATTGTAATTCATTTATTTGAGTGGTGATTTCTGAATATTTGACTAATTTTTTGAGGAATTAGACCATATAAGCGACATGCATACCGTCGATAAATGGGAAGCGAGACAGTCTCACTTCAAAATACATAAGTCTTTACCAAGCGCAGGAAATCCGGCGGGACTATTTGCTTCTTAAAGAACACTCTATGAACTGCTACAATAAAATTTGGTTGCTCCAGTTTAGTATAGGACTCATCAAGAACGAGGTGATCAGCGCAAGTTACCAAAAATGGATTTATATAGGGAAGCGAGAAATCTGATCCCTACTCAACGTGTGCAGAGGGAGTTTTACGATACATATCGCAGTGAAGACTAATAGTTAGGATGTTCATGGTATTTAAATTTTGAGAGAATCTGATCGTGGGTGCATGTGCTAGAGCTTACCCAAGTTATGGGATCAAATGTTTGCGAATTCAGGGACTCTCGCACATCTCAGTAATGCGACCTTGAAACAGGATGATATAATATCTGTAAACTAATATATAAGTTTGTAGAATGTACACTAAATATGAGAATATTTGGCTGAGCAGAACTCCTTGTCTTGCTTCCCCTCCTTTTCCCGCTTCCCATTTAGCAACGGTAGCGCAAAACGAAGCGGTTTGTACTGGTTTGTACTTAAGCAGAGACGAGATATTCCAACACCGACCATTTATATCCGCAAACTAAGATATATGCCCTATAAAGTTGTTTCATAGGAAGGGAGTGCCGAAAGCGAGTGAAAATTGCCCCCCAAGGAGGGCCACGGTGTTGTGTCACATCCTTGACTCTTGGTTTTGTTTGCCTCCTGGTCATTCTGTCTCAGGTAAAACTTACGTAATGATGCATATATGCCCAATATCAGCTCTTTCTATAGCACCCTTTCCACGTCATGACTCTTCAAGAGCGTCTGAGCACTGGACTGGATGACTGGTAGCTAGTCTCTCCCTCCCCCCTTACCTGAACAAGCTTTTCCCTTCACTTAGTACTCAATAACGGTTGTTTTATCACATTATTGACACCAAAAGAGAGAAAATAACTCAGGGGTAGGTCGAAGAAGCCAAAATATTTGACGAGAGGTCAAACTTTAGGTACTGGGCATTGTTCTTGCCCTCTGTCAAGCTAAGGGCCTCAAAAATCACTTTTTAGCACATATAAGCCATGTTAAATATGTTTACTCACTTCCCGTTTCCCGTTAGGTCCATTTCAGACTTGCCCTCCTAGCATCAGCACAAACAAGCTGAAAGGCGCAGGGAAGATGTACCTCCCACGCATTCTAAGGCTTCAAGTTGCACTCGACGAAACAAAAATAAAGCGTAGGAAACGGTTCAAGTTTGGCAGGATTCGAACTCGTCCTGTGCCATTTTACCACTAATCTACAAGGATTCTTGTTCAAACAGCCAAATATTTAACATAAAACACTGTCTTCGTATTTTATTAGTGCTAACAAACTAAATAAAACAGGGAAGACCAGCGAAAGCCTCCGAAAATTTGTGACTCCGTGACTAACAAACAAAGGGAATAGGGAAGACGTGCCAACGGACTCCCCATCCTGATGGATTCCGGCACGAAAACGAACGTAAAATGACGCAACGAATTCCATTTCAAGAGAAGATGTCATTCCAAATGGAAGACGTCATGAATTCCAGCTCAAACAGAAGCGCGACTGACGCAACCAGAGTGCTAGCTCGCATCCATTCGTCTTCCAGAACGAAATTGCATCCGCAATTCAACAAGACCCTTTCCTCCTCGTTCCTTCTGGTTTGGCTGAGCAGAACGAGAGCGGACGAAATCCTAGTCGTACAAAAGTTTCAATATTGAGGATGGTTGGCTAAAATTACCACAGCGAGGCGGAACGGGCGCCCTGAACAAATTAGAGTGTATTTTCACAATATCTCCACCGATTTTAGTCGCGGATGGACGAGGCCGCCACCGTTGGAAAGCCCTTACCTGACTCTTCAAAATGGTCTGCTCACCTAACCCCCCAACCCGCGGAGGCAAAAGCGCAAAATCGTGTTCCGTGATTTTTCATTCCCGCCAAACGCACATAATGGAGTAGCACGGTGATCACGTGTCTCTTGTGATTTGATGACGTGGCCCATGTTTGTATTTGACTCCAACGGCCACCAGCGATATGCACAACTTGAATGTTCTTTTCCTTCATCCTTTCGAACTAGTTGTGGTGGATGTTGCAGCTAGGAGTACTCCTGACGAGACTAAGAAAGCCATGGCGACCTACCTTGATTGTCCTATTTCCAAGATATCCGTCTTTCTGGCATGCAGGGTTATTCCAATGTTTCGCTCCCTGCTCTCATACATGTCTTACATAGCCGCCGAGGAATGTTGTACTACCAAATGATTCTGAACCTGACGCTATCCGAAGCGTTCTACCTTGTGACACGACCTTGAGAGTTCTACCGCGGAAATGGGATATGGACTCTCTCTTTGCTGGAGAAGACGATCTTCACCTGGTTGTCGTTTCTCGCAAGTATCGTTCTGCCTTCCTAAGGCTGTAGCTGACGAAGTTCAGGCGAACCCTCAATTAGGGTGAATATATTTGAGGTATCGAGCGCGAACTTCAGAGAAGCAGTCATATCGCTTGTTGATCCACTCAAGGCTCTCATTTCAGTATCATACAATATGGCAGATGTGCAGCTGTACAAGGTTCACCACTCACCCAATATCTTTCTCAATTCGGACTCACCTTGATTCAGGCACCATCCCAATTATTTTGTGGTACTTCTTCTCAGCGCGAAGCAACTGCGTCCTCTTTACGTCTCGAACATCCATCTTCCTTCCCTGAGCTTGCTTTGGGTACTCGAATCATGGATGTTTTCCCTTGGGGCTTGGATCCCGATCAGATCCATTTGATCATTAATGCACGTGCGGCCTCTTCCTAATTTATCCTACTTGATCCGCTAACGGTTTGAGGCAGCCATTGAGAGCCAATCGGAAGATGACCTAGGGTCTCTCCCAGGATCCGTTAGTCTCTTGACTCGAAGGAACAGCTATTTTCGGAAAAACCCCTCGAAATCACCATCGTCTAAGGCTATGAAGTCACTGTCAGCAAAGACAATGCTCATTGGTCAACCTGATGAGAGCCACCTCCCCCCATCTTTGCTGGACGAATCATTATGCAAGTTCCGACATGGCGCGGCTCCGACCCCAATGGATGTCGATATGCAAGGAGTTTACGTTCTGTCTTTGGGTGGGCCTTTCATTTGTTGTGACGAGGAACGACTCATGAAATACATCCAGACAATGGCGGGTTTTGCGCTGGTTCTATTCTTGAAACTCTTAGAGAGATTATAAACCGATTGATGTCTAATGTTAGTATGGTGATCGGGAATGCGGAGATTGAAGAAGTTCGACCATGCCAAATCTTCGACCTCATCGGTGGAAGTGGGACCGGAGGGATCATTGCAATTCTCATTGGACGCCTTGGACTCACAGTATATGAAGCACTTTTGAGCTATGCGGAACTTTCTCAGCAGATATTTGGAGAAGGATTATCTAGGGAGTTGTTGAGCAAGCGCTTTGAATGTGCTGCCAAAAAGCTTGTTGCGAAGCACACCGGTAGTGAGGACACCAAGATGATTGTTCCTGGAGAACAGACTGGATGTAAAACGTGAGTAAATTCAGACTAGAGTCTCTATTAGCGAGTTCTTAATACTCAATAGTTTCGTGCTTGCCATGTCCCCGGATATCGTAGACCACAGCAGTGCGCAGTACTTGAGAACATATCACTCCAGTCATAACCAGGGTCCAAATTGTGCAATTTGGGAAGCGATGAGAGCCACGACTGCCAACCAGAAACTGTACCTGGACTTCAGAATCACCGAATCACCTGGAGTTAGCATGAGGTATTCCGGAGTGACGTTTGGAAACAACAACCCCACGAAGCGACTGCTTGAAGAAACAAAGCTCCAATTCAAGGACCAGGACCTTTTATCAGTCATTAGCGTCGGTGCTGGCCATCCAGGAGTCATCGCGTGTCCAGAGAATGTCAAATCGATGTATGACACGTTTCAGGCAATCCTTAAAGATTGTGAACAGGTCGCAGATGAGATGGACGAAAAGTTCCGTTCTGAAAAGTCCATACGAGGATATAACCCATACTCACGATTCAGTGTGGAGCAGGGGATGCAGGGTCTTACTCTGACGGACGACACTTCTGCAAAGGTTATCAGTTATACGAGGAATTATTTGCAGCGTTCACCGGTCTCGAGGCGACTTAACAAGACTGTCGAGGTATTGTTGAGGACAACCTCCAGGGTTATTCAGAGAAAACTAGAACTTGAGCAGCTTCATTAGATTCGTAACATCTTGACTTTTCGAAGCTATCCATTATTTACTGGAAAGAGTGCCATGTTTAGACATGCTTGAGTTGTTGTTTTTTAAAAAAGGTAATTTTGAAAAAGTGGTTCTGATGCCGATACATCAATTCCATCTTACCGTCCTCCACCACCTTTGTGGGCTTCGTGCCTCCCTGATCGCCCTCTTCCCTTTTCTCTGAGACGTCATGGGTTATAACTACGACGAAAGTGTTGGCGGTTTGGAGAAGCCAAATAAAATCGGCGTTGGGCCGATAGATTTAAGGTAAAAGATTAGTTGTTCTCTAGCTAACTACTACAGAGCTTTTATAGTATTTTAGGTAGAATTTAATAGGACTGATGGATTTGCCGGAGGGAACTCAATCAGCAGAGTAAAGACACCTAAGCAAACACGATGGGGAGCATCGCAGTGTATTTTACAACTTATATACTAATGGAAACTAGTCAAACCTTGAAAATCATTGTAACTACGATAATCGGCGTCTTGCACGCATTGTAAGTAAACTCTGCATTGTCCGTAATATTACCAAATTGAGATGCCTGCGTCTCAACCTCCATGTTGAGTTTGCTCACTCAACAAGAAGTATGTAGAAGTCTAATGAAAGTTTTGGAAAGTGCGAGAGCTCTCGCTTGATTAATACGATTACTCAGGGAAATCGTACAGAAAGTGGCTATATGTTTGCGTTGTTCTTACTGAGCTTCTTGTCCTTTCTTCCTCAAAAATGCTGCTTTGAGTTCAATATACAGGATTCTAGCATAAGGTGTTGCCTTATGGTGCACTGTCCACAGCCAACCAGCTCTGGATCGCACACCAGGTGTGGCAGGGAATCTCCTTCTTTGAGACACTTGATTATGGAATAGCAAAACGAAAATCTTTATTACAATTAATAGACGTAGTGAATGACTCAAGTCTCGGTGCGAGATGGTGTGAGATTAGCACGCAACTTGACGCTTCTCGTAGAGAAGCAAAACAAACCACCACTCAAAACTCTTACAACAAGCCTCTGTTCTCGTGTTCTCTCACTCCAATTGGGTTTACCACATTTCAAATGAATGGACTGGAGTATGTCGCATTCCTCTCATGTGTTTAAGCGTAGTGTGTTTGGTTGTGCATATCGAACAGATCCTCGCGCTGGGTCATGCGGATGCCAAGCGTGAGGCCGTACAATATCGCGTAAGTGTCTCTTATTGTCATTTTATAGTACTTGTTTTGATAAAGAGAAATAATTACAGTGTCGAAACGATGGGAGATATATGCTTCGGATCGTAGGGTTATGGTTTTGGACTAACACCGTTGCGACTGAACGTTTTAATTATCACCTTCGTAGTCGTTCATTATTTATCACTTTCACAACCGTTCATATATTTGTGAAGCCATTCCTTATCCGCGAGTCCCGTAGGGTAGTTATACATCGGGGCAAATAAAAAAGGTTCGTAAGGAAAAGAAACATGATTTTCACAACCAGGGAAAGGTAGTTCAAAAACTTGATCTCTCTAACGGGGGGGGGGGGGGGGGGGGACTACTCAAGTGCATTACATTGCGACGACAAGGCAAGAGGCTAAAGCAGCACGTAAAAGCAAGGTCGATATGTAAATTGTAAGTAAATCGCAGTGAAGCAGCGTCGCTCAAACTGTGATAAGAAATAGAACTAGAGTAAGTGGGATTAGCTTGAATTACCAAAAGTAATATAAAGAGCACACACCTTGATGAAAAAACTTGCAGAGCAGGTTCTGAACGAATAGTATCAATATGCCCATTCTCGTCTCCTTCTCCTTCATACTCGTTTTCACGAACACCGAGAGTGAGCGGCTTAGGAGGAGCGCGTCTCGGTTCTTCCTTGAGTGTTCCCCGATTTTCAGGAATAACTATGCTCCATGTTTGCCTGAGCAATATCCCTCCATCCAGCTTCGTCCTCATTACAATCATCCAGGGTAGTTGTGGTTGAAGATCGGTACCCGTTTGATAAAAGAGGGTTCCCAGCTGCCGGTTGCCGTGTAAGAATTAAAGGTGGAGAAAAGGGGACATGGACTCCAGTCATCAGGTGCCTCTGTCTCACACTTGGCCCTTTTGAGTATGAATAGATGAGGACATTGAGGTGGAGGAGTGGGAAAAGGAATATTCGATGATGGCATGGAAGGCGGAAGGATGCAGAAACGCAAAGTACGGGGTGGTGGACAACTACCAGGTTCCCGGCCACGTAGTTTTGGCTGTGGCAATCGACTAGCCGATAGCGAATCGTAGAGAGGGAAATATTGTGTTAGAGGGTCCAACAGGTGCGGTCACGTTGAAGTGAGCACCAAGAAGGGCTCGACGGCGGAATGCTGGGTTTCGCATGGTGTCAGCCAGCGGTTACGTGAGGAGTTGGTGGGACTTCGCTCGCGGAATATGAGCGTAAATGGAGAGATGCGTCTGGGAACTTGCGAGGGAGTGACGAGAGTGGTGGATTCGGATTCGTAAGGATGTGTGAGCTGGTTTAGGGATTGATGAGAATGAAACTGGAGATGGACGTTAGACTCTCCGATGATCAGAAGGGTGGGAGAGGTAGCAGCATTAGAGGAAGACATGGGACGTGGGAAACCCAATGACGGCTCAGGGATGAGAGGGCTGGGTGACGTCTCCTAGTTGTACTGGAGGGAATTTCTTTCTTCAATAAATGTAGCCATGATGAGGAGAGCCACCTAGTATGCTAGAACGTCGGTATATCTGAACAAAAAAGGTGTTAGAAACGACGGAGAGCGGAAAAAGGGAAAGGCGTGTACTCTTCATGGACATGGACAGGATGTTGGAAGCTCCACGGCATATAGATACTCGCGTCGTCCGGCATTTTCACATCGAATACGCGAATTCTGTGACCCCAGTGCAGAGTATTCGAAGGGAATGCCTGTCGATTTCAGAATCTGGCAACGACCTCTTACAATGGTGCTGATCAATGTATGCCGTGTGACCTACAGAATTCAAAGCTGGGCGCCGCTCCAATAGACCAATAACCCACCAAATCCCAGAGCGAACGTCAACTAAAAGTCAGTAACCTCATCGGGAGAAGAATCTTCGCTCTCGTTAGACCAACCACAATACGCGACGTGAGAGAAAGACACACACCATGAACCACACTCTTTGATCCGCTTTTTTTTCTGGCAGTATTTCCGTGGTACATTGTACATTGAGAGACGGGAAGTAGTGATCGCAGCGGTGGAATCAGCGACTATAGTGGACTGTCCAGTGGATGCTGATGGCACAGTTGGAAGCAGGAATTCTTGCAGGCGCCTAATGTGTAGTGGTTCCTTCGCTCCATCACCGCACGAGCCCTTCCTGTTTCTCCATGTGCGATGCACATGGGAATTCCAACACCAGAAGCATCGAGCAAAAGGAGTCTTTTGAGGTGCGCGTCTTCCTGTTACTTTGCGTGCTTCGTAGAGTCGTTGGTCTAATGAGAACTGCTAGGAAGATTTTTTTTTTTGGCCAGCGTTGTCGTTCCGACCACCCATTCGTTTGCTAGCGCCTGCTTTATGCCTCGGCGGGACTGTGGTCCACTGGAGCGGTGTTTAGCTTTCATGTATGTGGGTTTGGGACAGGTCATGGTTTAAACCGGGACGAGAAGTCATTGAAGGCTGCTGAAATCGACTCGCCATTATTTCTGCCTCCTTGGATATCTTGATTGTGGGTCATAAAGTTCGCACAGTTGTCAAGGTGCATACGTCAGAGGACGCCAGCATCGGTTTGCCCTCAAAGCACCAACGCAGTATCTATGTCGATGAAAGTAAGATACATGTACTTTTTTTTCTCACTTTTTGCAGCTTCTAACATCTTCTTTAATAGACGTTTCAACGTTTGCCCTTCTTGGACAAACACACCTTACCTCATCTAGTTTAATGGAGGAGAAATTCTCTCCGCTCAAGCCAAGAAGCAGTCACCCCAGGGCCATTGGACTTTTCCCACACTGTTTTTGATCAGGCGCCCCTCCGCATCCTCTTCATTTATTGCCACCACAAATCCCTTCCTCTCGAATGTCAACAAGTCCAACTACCGTCTTGAGTCTCATGCTCGTCGTTCTCCAGACCACTCCATCTATCCATGCGAATACAAATCCAGCCTCATCAGCGCCTGGCCTTGCTTCATGCCACTACCCCAGTAGTACTAGATCGATGCGCTCATACTGCCGCTGCAGTATGGCCTCTTAGGAGGCGGGAATGCCCTGACGTATCTTTGGTAACCTGGGGCGTTGCCGGCGTGCCGCATCGTCTCTCTCTCTCTCTCGCTTGTTCTCAGACGAATCACGACGTCCAGATCCATATTCTATGAACGACATTCCTCCTGTTCCTAGCGCGCGGCAGGTCAACAATGCGCAAAATCCCGCGAGTCTTCACAGAGCGGTTTCAGCGCTAGGTTCGACGTATCCTCTCCTCTAGGACCTTCGAGAGCGATATCTCCTCCTCCAGGCTCCGATATAAGTCAATCCATTACTAGGAGTTAAAACAGGGTTCCTCAGATACCCTGGTAGTCGCCAACGAACCCGCACTTTGTGCTTCCGCATCATCATCACACAGCTCTCCCTCTCTTCTGCATCGACCTCCCCATCGTTTATACTCCAAGAGGCCAAGGAGCGACCTCGGGGATTGGAACCAGGTCCTCCTTCCGCCAGCCCTTAGTTATGACGCAGTAACCGGAAAGCGTCTTTTATTCAACGGGCGCAGATCTTCCACTGCAGCTACCGACGAGGAAGACCATGAGAAGGAGGATGGCCGAGCTAGCTAGAAGGATATTATTGTTTTAGAGAAGAAGAAACCGGCTGTTCCCGATGCCAAAGCCTCTCGAGCCAGCGCCGAGACATGCTCCTCTTAAGCCGTTCACGCTTGATGTCCACGAAGACAAGTACGAAAAGGAGGGAGATAAAAATGAGCAGCACAACAAGGATAAAAGAGGCACCGTCATTATGGACCGGGTTCTGCTATGGGTGAACAGCACCTGCCGACGCATGCATGAGCACATGGTCATCCAAGCAGGTAGTTCCCATTTCTTCGTCTTTTCCTACTTCTGATCGCTATTTGCGAATATAGATCTTGCTTCATTGCCAGAGCTCCCACCAAGACTGCAATCACCCACCTCCGACGGGACTTCTCCACTCATTGCGTCCTCTCCTGTTCCTCTCGCTGTTCATACTCTCGGCATTTTAGATGCGAGCATATTGTCCCTCCGCCCTGCCATCTCTCCAAGCAACACGGGATTCGCTGCAAACTCAGTGTCAAGTTTCAGCCGCATACCGTCCCAGTGGAACTAGTCCAGGACTCGCTAATCTTACATCACAAAGCGCCTCAGCGAGTGCCCCACTCCATCGATCTCCTCCCAATTTACCTCCTCCAACTCATCCCCCACTGCCAGCACTTGATTCATCCGGTGCTAGGGAGACTGGACCTCTCCTGTTGACAAACTACCTTTTCCTCCGCCTGCTCTAGGTGCCGAAATGGGTGCCGCTGGCCTTGCCTCTGTCTTCTCCGCCTATGTCTAAGATACAGGCTATTTTGATTGGTCAAGAGAGACATTACCACTACGGAACACTGCTGTCATAACGGGAACGTCAGCCTGACTCCTCTGCGGAAAAGGTTAGCTTGGACGGCGAGATCTGTGGATGACGTCGAATAACAAGACGGAGAATATTTTCACGGAGAGCGCGTGTAGCTCCTTTGAAAAACCAGTTCATCAAGGACAAGGTGCCTTTTTTCCTCTTTATATGTGGTCTTCAGTCCGTTAACATTCGTTTCCTAGGCGGTTCGAAACAAGCACATGATCATTTCAGTCTCCCCCCTGCTAGGGTCTTCGTCGAATTCCAAACCCATTCGTTCTCCTGCAATAGTGGACTTGTACTCTCTCCCACTCCCGTTCCCACCCGGTGGATTAGAGCGACACACTTTAATGATTGGTGGCGGAGGAGTGCAACCTTTAGCTTTGGGCATTGATTTACGACTGGTGCTGTCGAAGCAAGAGGAACAAGTGGAAGAAAATAGCGCCCTCGATCGTTCATGGGATCGCGACGAGTGCCCGAGCACGCTACTTCGTCTAGGACTGCCTCTACCAACGGCGAGAGACTTGTCAGCATGTCTGTCACTAGCTGGCGGGCGCAAGGATAGAAATTCGATTTTGGTTTCATATTATGGAGGTGAAGAGAGTCGAAACAATCCAGAGTTCTCGACTACACTGGATGAGTATGGCGAGAGACTGTTGAGCGAGCTCGCAGAACCATCCACAATCGCCTCGCGTGCTTCGGTCGATTTTTCAAGGTCACCCTCAAGGCACGCGTTCTTGAATCATTCTGTCGTTTCCTCTCCTCGTACACCGTCTGTGCGCTTCCTCCTCTAGGGTACCTACACCTTCTGCGTTCAGCCAGCGCCAATGACCAGGTATGGGCCTCGCGATCCTATCACTCTGATTCGAATTACCGAGTTTTGACAGCGCATATAATGGATATTGGGTTAATCGATGAGGACCCCGCCCGATAATAATTGCGATCCATTGGTCTTGGCTTAGGTAGAATCCGGCGACAACCGAAGCTCGATGATGAGCATGTTAGCATGATGATGGAAGAGGAGGCATGCATAGAGACCGGTTTTGGTTTGAACTTCTTACTTCTTTGAGCTTGCCTCCCCCCCCAACTGTTTACATATTATTCTCATGGACTTTTCTTCTCGGACGGACATTTACGTACACATTTACGATACTTTTTGTTTAAGCCAAAACCTTGTAATATTGTGTCCAAGTCAATCACTGAACCAGCTCTGAAGATTTAGGGCAGGGCTCATCCATCTTAGAATAGCAGCCCTCTCCTGACTTCTCTACTTTCCTTCCATTGCTCGGACCAACATTTCTTCTATATTGATACTTGAAATAACGATGCATTATTTCTTAGGATGTGGGATTCAGGTCCCAACGCCGGGACAAGGGTATTAGGTCCAGTACTAGCTTGACGCGTTCGCGAAAGACAATTCGCAACTTCAAACCAAACATCATTAGGACCAATTGCACAAATATCCGCATCCCCCAGCCCCAAGATTGTCCATTCAAACTATGGTATAAATATCAAATATGCTATATTCAATTTCACTAGTATAGGGCTTTCCTGCTGAGTTCGCAATAGACGACTTACACTACCCCAGCCGAAACACACCCGAACGCCGACGCACCTCCTCCCCGCTCAACTTCAACTGCATTCCCGAAAACTCTTATATATCTATCCGGTTTGTCAAATTTTCCCTTGTGAAGATGATTCAGAGGATGATGTTAATACAGCTCTCGTATATTATTTGATTCTCTTTATGCATGGACACACCAACAAAGATACAACAGCAACAAATTAGACTACGAAAAGCAACGTTTCTGGAGAAAAAACAGCATCATCGTATGAATAGGTGACGGGGAATAACAGTCCGAAGATTCAGTATGGTGTAACGTAATTCGAAAGTCTAGTAAGCCGCGCCGGGAAGTGCTGATAATATTTGTGTGAGAAGGACCAGCGCCAAGGGAGCTTATTCTTCGTCTGCGAATCTCAAAATCTGGGCATGCTCGTCTACAGGCAGATTCCTGTAACCTCTCCTCTGCCGATAACCATCTCCAAGAGCTTCCACATTCGACACAACCCACTCCCAAGCAACACTTCCTATGCCCAATAAGAACCATGGAATGGAGGCAATAGTGTCCATGACGCCGCCATCAGAGGACAGGTTAATGCTTCGATATCCTGCATCACCAGGTAATCGTATTGTCCTAAGTGAAACAAAGAGGGTAAGCGAATAAGTTGCCCGGAGGAGTAACAAAGATTCATACCCTCTCATCATTCCACTCCTCTTGTAATACCACCAACCAACAAGTGCACATATGGCGAACGGTAGAAGCAAAACGAACCACCAAAATAAGGCTCTGTGCGCCGTGAATCCTTCGCAGACATGCATAGCTCCTCGATCCGGTCGCTTCCCCCCTTCGCAGCTCGAAAATGAAATCTTCCGATACGGAGTGCGAGAGTACCAGTATTCTGCGTCATTAGCACAGGATGTATCATCACCCAAGGGTTCGACACCTTCGTGAAGCATGCATTCTCCGTCAGCATTCATGACGTAGTTGTATTCGCTACACAAACGTCACGTCAGTTAAGGGAGAGAACTGGATGCAAGGAAAAGTCCTCACCATTCGAAATCAGCAGTAGTGCATTCACACGCCCTCTCGGATTGTGGATCCTTCTTGATAGCATCACCAACCCAACACTTAGCGTCCCGTTTTCATCGATGGTAGTAGACCTGCCGACCAAACAGGCAAGGTTCTTCGCGACTGATAGCAGGACTCCAACGCTCGAAATCGTCATTCTCAGAGTCATCCACATCGAGTCGACCTGGTGAGAGCACACAGGAAGTCATCAATCGCAAAGCCGCAAGAAAGCAAGACGAACACTGCCTGGTCACAAATTGCTGGAAGTCCAAATGAACGGCAACCATCCCACTCTGCTTCGGATATGAGCCTAAGAGCACAAATCGTCGACTTGTATTGCTCGGCACGGTGGCGATGCTCGTCACTCTCAATTTCTCTTCTCCATCAGCAACAAACTTGTACGTTCTCCAGCTCTGACCTTGATCAATGCTCCAAAGGACGTGATCTACAGGCTCCTCGTCGTTGGCCATGATGAGAACAGAGCCTGAATCACCGAATTCATACATGTGTGCGTCTTTGTGTACTTCTTCCCATGTAAAGCCAGCATCACGAGAGAGGAATGTGTCAGATTCAGTGTAAGGTTTGAGTGAGGTGCCGACTTTGCCCACCGCGAAGAGTAGGCCAATGGCAGAAGGACTAGAGTAGGTTGCACGAGGATCTCGTCGCTCCGTGTAACCGTGAATATGCAAATCACATCCCTAGAAAACGAGTTAAAACACAAGGATTGAGATGCCAGAGAGCTGGGCGGTGACTTACAGCAGTATTACATTCGTAAGGCTGTCCCAAGGAATCAAGTTTCGGTGGTACCAACAGCTTCCACGTCGCACCATCGTTGTGCGTAATTCTGCTCTGTACAACTTTCCTCCCGCTCGCCGAGCTATCCTGCTTACTCGCAACGATATTGACGAGCGCGATCCCAGGTAGTCCGACCATTTTCTCAAAGTCGACATATCCGTATTCATTGCGATTGGCTCCTTCGAGAGAAAGACCAAAGTACGTCCCGTTAGAGTTGGATTTCAGGATGTTGCCCCAAGGTGCAAGCGGGGGTTCGACGATTGTCATGAACATGAAGAGCGAGTGTGTCGTGGATTCGAGTACGGTATATGCCTAGAAAGTAAAGATCATAAGAAACGGGAAAGGAGAAATGGAAAGCGGATGGAGCCGGTAGTGTTACCAATGGCTCGACTCAGTCACGACTGAGTCGCGAGTCGGTCCAAGCGACTCCAAGTCGTCCAAGTCACGGCTGAGTCGCCAATTTTCTGATTTTTTAAAACAAAGATAACAGGTCTTTAAATGGTTGGTTGTTGTTCTAAAGTACCAAAAGACTCTTTTTATGAATGATTTGGAGGGGTTGACGCACTAGGGTAGCGCCAAGGGTCCAATGAAAATGGGCGTGATCCGCGGCTCGGAAGCAGTGGGGCAGGATTGCTTCCGAGCTATACTTCCCCACGGCGTCGCCGACGCCCTACTCCTAGCTGGTCATCATTTCTGCCAATTTTTTTGTGCAGTGAGGGTAGTAGGACCCAGAAGAAGCTTTACATTCTAGTCCCCCGTAGCTTTTGCTATCCATAGAGAAAATCCGGTCTGAGTCGTTGACGCGTCGCGACTCGGGCGGCTCGGACCGACTCGACTTGGCTCCAAGTCGAGTCGAGTCGTTGGTAACACTAGGAGCCGGCCACGTACGTGAGTAGCAGGGTTCATGCCAGGAGGAAACTGGCCCGTCGCGAAATGCTGGCCATCCAATGAAACCTGCATGTCCAATGCTTGTTTTTCTGGATTGATCTAACCCAAAAACTATCAGGTCCCAAAGTCGGAAAAAAGAGAATAAAAGTCTCACAGTTGCAACAACCATAAATTCACTGAACTTTGTGAACCCAACAACCCCATCAAAAACTTTCTTTCTCCTATTCGAATCGTAGAATCCACCCCCGACAATCAATTCCAGAGGGCTAATGTTGATTCTCTGGCTACCACTCTTCTCTCGATAGCTTTCGCGTACAATTTCTTTTTCTTCGGCATCGATGTCCCGGTCTTTCGCCCATCCACAATTGGTAACGTACTGCTCAACTTCGTGCCACTGGTACCCGTTGTTCGTGCTATACCAGGCGGAAGATCTGCAAGTCGTGGACATCATATGTTTACAGTCGTGCTGGAGATAATACCCGTTCGTCAGTTAACAAAGAACCAAAGAACGAACCTCTCCAATCCAGATCAACCAATCTGAGTTGGGGTGGAACTTGAGAATAGCGTTTCCAAACGAATTAGGTCGAGAAGGCGCTTTGCCTTGAATCCAAGTCTGACCTCCATCTGTTGTCCACCAAAACTTTTCAGTAGATGTGATCAAGTACGCTCGGTCATCACTAGGAAAATAAAGTGTAAGCACAGCAGCATTACTACACTGGACAGGGTCCTATCTATAGACGTGATGATAAAACAGGAGAAACCTTTGGCCTGGAATAACCTCCTTCCAACTCCACCCTTCATTCGGACTCTGCCAAACAGTCCCATCGTGCAATTTCACTACCATTGTCATTCCTTCTTGGAAATAGGCCCATTGGTCAATCGTTCCACTAAATTGGTGTGTCTTGTGGATGATCTCGCCTTCAGCAGGTGAAGCAGATGTGCAGGGTTTGGATACAGGCTCATCAAGCTTTTTGCCACACTGACAAGTGTTGCCAGGGATCTGGAACGAAAAGTGGGTTAGGGTTAGGGTTAGGGTTAGGGTTAGGGTTAGGGTTAGGGTTAGGGTTAGGGTTAGGGTTAGGGTTAGGGTTAGGGTTAGGGTTAGGGTTAGGGTTAGGGTTAGGGTTAGGGTTAGGGTTAGGGTTAGGGTTAGGGTTAGGGTTAGGGTTAGGGTTAGGGTTAGGGGTTAG
>JAJTUO010000060.1:0-207155 GCA_021399455.1 Flagelloscypha sp. PMI_526
GCATTCGTTGGAATGCTTACACTTCTCGTTATGGGCTTCATGCTTTAGATTATTTGGTTGGACTTTGTCTCCCTTCTTTAGACATTTTGTTTGGGACTTGCACATTACCCATTACACCACGCCACTTACTGGATATCTCGCTCGCTCGCTCACTCATCGCACATTTACTCATTTTACATCGAGCTCGAGATGGACTTGACGTTTTACTGACGCTAATTACGAGCATCTCTCTCTGAAGATCCTACTTAGTTCGTGTTTATTATTTTTACCAACTCAAAATCAAACTTGCTTTATTATTGAACGCGACTGTCACATTTTGATTGGAGTGACCATTCGCGTTCAAGTCTTTCCAACACATGAAAGTGTAAGATTACATTGTGTACGTTGTATGGTTACAAAGCTCTCGTAGTCCCACTTGTTTCTCCATACATGGGTGGGAGTTCGTCCATAGGACCTCCTGATCCATGCATCCGACCGACATGCCCTTCAGACTTCCACTCCCAAGTATTACCTTCCTTCCATTTAAACAAATCCGTCCCGAAATTGACGTGGATTTCATTATGCCCCTCAATGCCAATAGCGGCGAACACGTCAAATTGCTGACGAGGAAGATAAATTCCGGTAAAAGCGGGGGGAAGACGAGTGCCGTTGTAGGTGAAGAAAAGAGAGGATGTGGCAAACTCGAAGCCGCACCCGATAGTATCGTGGGGTGAGACTGCGGAAAGGATCCCATCGGTGTGGTAGTCGCGGCCGCCTGCAAAACGAGTAGTGGAGTGAGTGGTTAAAGTAAGGGGAAATTACAGAACTCTGCTCACCTTCAGGATCTTCAAAGAACTTTCTGAGGTCATCCAAATGCAATGCAGCACTCAACCTATTCCATCCGGGGTGCCGCCATTCAGGGTATGGGCGACAAGCGGTACCGATCGATACAACGCCTTTCATCTTCTTGATGTATACTTCATAGTAAACGCCGCTCTTGCCTTGGATATCATACAGACCCGCCATTATGGGAAGGTTCGAAAGGAGACAGACACTTGTGGCTTTGTCCTTGGTATGAATCGTGATAGGGTTATTGCCCTTGGTATCATAACCGCCGCCTGTAATCTCGCCGACGAAGCGAGGAGAACTGGGTTTCTCAATGGTCCAGACTTTAGGCCCATAGGTAGTCAGATCTTCAACTGCTCTGGAGGGTAAGAGGCGAGGGGCATCCTGATGGGATAAACAAGGTTAGGGTCTTGTAGTTTACCAACATCAGGATAGACGCAGGCTTACCGGAGGGTAGTTGTGGCAGAACTCTTCGCCAGCCTTGAACTCTTCCTCTGGTGCCTCATTCCACAACCCGAACCGATGCTGTTAAGCGAGACGTGGGTTTGAGTGGAATTGGTTACAAGATCGATTTTGCGTACGGAAATCTCAGGGGCTGGAGCCCATTGTGGAGGTGCACCAGTATCACGACTGGATTCCCCATGCTCGGAAAAGACCTCAGTTGCCTTCCCTTTAAGTTTATCGAGGAATCCCATGGAAGATGGTGGGAAGAAGCAAGTAACAAATCACTGTCTCAGAGCTGTCGAACCTTGAAAGCTCTGATGTGGGCTGTGTATTTGCCAAGCTTTGAAAAGAACAAGACATGATTTGAGTATTTGTATTCCAAATCATTTGCTTAGAGAAACAAATGTGATGAATGCTGGTTGAAAGTGAGGGTGTTTGAGTGAGCATTGTTTACGAAGATTCTGCTACAGTAACATCGTTCTTGGCTTGCTATCTCAAGCTCATTGACCGACCAAACTCTCCCATGTATCGATTAAAGTTTAAGTTATGTTGTACTAAATCTCGTAGACGATATACAGGAATGAGATTATAGGAATGAGACGTTTACGAAGAGATCAGATGTTGTTGTTTTTTCCTTGGCGAGGGCAATCCCGCCTCTAAACCAGAGTCATTTAGCAATTTATAGTATTCGTCGAATGAATCCTGTATCGAGGCTTCACTGGTCGTTATCTCAAACTTTTGCCCTGTTACGCGAAGGTGACATCATAGCTAAAACAGAGGCGGCGTTCGTAGCTTCTATTCTGAACTTGCTTCGTGTCGTCATGGCCGTTACTCTAGAAAAGCTTTATCTTGAGCCCCTTTGTCCTCGAAAGTTCATCACTGTTTCTTGTCTTTCGTTTCTTGTTCCACAATGTCGCACCACGCCAACGAAGAGTACGGCCGCAAGGATGAAGGACATAACTACACCATGGTCTGTCAGTGGGTCAAAATATTGAATACGACTTACACTTCCTCAGATTCAAGCCTTTGAATGGTACTGCACTCATAAAGGCGGAGGAAATCACTGGAATTATGTCTCCGATAAGCTTGACAGACTCGATGCTATGGGCATCACAGCGATGTGGCTACCTCGTTCGTCGCGTCCTTTCTTTCTCGACGAGCCTCCCATTTAACAATTCTGATAGCTCCAACAAAGGCTGCGAATCCTCGTTCTACTGGTTATGACATTTATGACCACTGGGATTTGGGCGAGTTCGACCAAAAGGGTGCTGTTGGGACCAACTATGGGACCAAAGAGCAATATATCGCCTTGATTAAAAAGGCGAAGGACAAAGGGATTGTCAGCTACATCGATGCTGTCTTGAACCACAAGTGCGCGCTTTCCTTTCCTTTCTCTAATATCAGGAGTCTAATTCGCTCTGCTAGATTTGGTGCTGACAGAGCGGAGACTTTTGCTGTCACAGAAGTCGACACCAGCGATAGAAACAAAGAGGTTTCTGATCTCTATGACATAGAGGTTTGTCTCCTTTATGATACCGGCCTTTCAATTAATTTTCTTCGTTGTCTAGGGTTGGACGGGTTTCGATTTCGCAGGACGAGGGGACAAATACTCCAAGATGAAGTACAGTTTCAACCACTTCACTGGCGTCGACTATGACAATAAGACCCAGAAGAATGGCATATTCAAAATCCATGGGGATGGCAAGTCATGGGCGGACGGTGTCGATAACGAAAATAGTAATTACGATTATCTCAGTGAGTTCCTTCCCCCAGCGCGATACAATTTAAGAAATCCGCTGACGCCTCACGATAGTGGGTGCCGATCTAGACCACAAACATCCTGAGGTTAGAGAGGATGTTATAGAATGGGGTAAATGGATTATTAAGGAGACTGGAGCCGCTGGGTTTCGGTTTGACGCCGTTAAGGTAAGCATGTCCTTGTATTTTCATTTCCGTCTGATCATTAGCTAATGCCTTTGCGACGCAGCACATAGATCGCGATTTTATTGGCGACTTTGTCAAAACCGTCCGTGCCACAACTCCGGGTCATGCCAAGCTTTTCGCTGTGGGTGAATTCTGGAAGGACTCCTATGAGTCTTTGGAGAAGTATGTCACCGCACTGGGCACGCAATTCAGCGTCTTTGATGCGCCGTTGCACTATAACTTCAAGGAAGCTGGCGATAATGGTGCAGAATATGATTTGAGACAGATTTGGGATGGGACAGTTGTTCAGAATCGGCCGATTGATGCTGTGACTTTGGTGGATAACCATGACACTGTTAGTTTTCTTTTCTTTGTACAATTCATCTGGCTGATGGTTGAAATTATAGCAAGTTGATCAGGCTTTGGAAAGCTGGGTAGCTCCTTGGTTCAAACCCCTTGCATATGCTCTGATTCTCCTCCGTCAATCCGGATATCCGTAGGTTTGCGCCATAGGTTATGTCCTCCACTTGGCTGACATTTTACATAGGTGTGTTTTCTGGGGCGATATCTTCGGCTGTCGTGGAGAGAACCCCCAGGATCCTGTCGCACAGCTCGAAGACATCATTCGATGTCGCAAGTTGTTTGCGTACGGGGAGTTACGGGACTACTTTGATCACGCCAATTGCGTTGGCTGGGTTAGAACTGGCCAGAAAGATCGAGTGGGACGAAAGGATGGTTGTGCGGTGGTTTTGTCCAATGGGGATGAGGGGTACACATTCTCTCACTCTGTTTCATGAACTATTAAAATTGACTGCTTGATAGATTCAAACACATGGAAATTGGTAAAGGTCACGCTGGGGAGGTTTGGACTGATATCCTTGGGTGGAAGCAAGGTGAAGTCACTATTGGGGAAGATGGCTGGGCAGACTTTGGTTGCCCGTCAAGGAGTTTGAGTATTTGGGCGAATAGAGACGCTACCAAGAGGCAAGAGTTTGGCACGTAGATGGTGTTTGCAATGGACTTCTGTGTTTCTTACGAATAGATAAAGTTCTTTGGTGCAATTGTTAAATAAATGGAGTAGAATATTCATGCTGACATTCAGCTAGCTGTTGGAAACTTGTAATTCCGGAATTTATCGAAGATAAAACTTAGCAACAAAAGCGCCGATGTGTACAAGCAAATTGCTAACATGGGGACATCATATTCAGAGCTAAAAGGTGTTTCCAAAGTAGAATGTACAGGAGATACAAGGATGGCCTTTATTTTTTCCTCATAAAGAACCGAAGTGAACAATTGTACAAGGTGAAGAACCAGAAGGAGAATTCATCATATCCGTAAAAAAACAACCAGGCTGCCACTAGGGTTGAGGAGTGGCAGATGGGAGTTGCCTGAACAGTAGTCAGTTATTCGGCGCGTTGGCTGTGGCTAGAACAGAAGAACGTACACCCAGGTTACGACCGTCGTAATATCCGTGAGGAAGGGCGGAAACGGAATGGTTGTGTGGATGACCTTTGTGTCTGTGAACGTGACACCGCTGGGCTGGGACGAAGGGGGAGCGGAAGTGGGTGTAGCAGTGTGAGAAGGACCTTGTCCAGGAGGGTATTGCCTAGACAGGAGAATGAAAATCAATGAAGAGCCATGGTAGACACGACTTACACCCAGGTAAATGTAGTGGTTACATCAGAGATCCAGGGAGAGGTCGAGAGAAGGGTGTGGACGACCTTCGTCTCAGTGAATGTGACAGGTTCTGTTATGGTGGCAACATCCTGAGAGTTCTGGTTGTCTTTGGGCTGACATTTCCGAATGAGTTTCTAGCAGCCACACACAAGGGAAGTAAAATTTTTACCACAACAAGAGCCAAGACCGACGTGGCGAAGGTGACGAGGCTAAGGCTTCCGAAACGCATCTTCTTGGCTTCGATGGAAATGGGAGCAAGAACTCTGCAGAAAGAACTCTGTTTCCGTTGGGGAACAGCCTTTTAACGGATTTCATCTTTCGACCGTGGATCGGCTTCGTGTAGATTTTTTTGTCATTTTGGTTGGCTGAAGCTTGTGCGCGGGCCTTTTTTTTCGAGATGCGAAAGGTCGGGCAACCGGTGAATCAGGTGGGTTGAGGCATATTTTCGAAGTTTTGACGGTTCAGATGCGTCAGAAATGGCGTGCTTTCGCCCTTAAACAACAAGTTTGATTTCCTCCGGACCTTGGACAAGATGGAGAGTCGCATGGCGACCAGATGCAGACCAAAGACCGAGTTGTACCGTGCAGCCCGTCGGTAAACGGCCGGAATGGAAGAGACAAAGAACACGAGGTAGCTAGTCAGTGAAGTAACAGACACAGATGGAAATTGTCCGGCATTTGAATTGGTATGGAAGAAGCTGCGCAGTGATGGTGAGAAGCAAGGGTTACCGATGCGACTCACGGCGAAGTGTCTATTTATCTAACTTATTCTTTCCTATTCGAATACTCCAATCAATGATGTGAACTTCATGAATGAATTCAATTGAGCTTCGGTGCTTTGGAACTTTCAACAATGGAGTCCCGCAATAGGGCATATGTGAACAAGAAACTACATGCTTAAGCTTCGAGCTGATATGTCACCAACCCTTTCAATTATCTAAATCGACGTCATAAGCAATCTATTTTGCGCAAAGTGCCTCCGACTTAGTGTGCCCAGGTGAGTGTATCTTTGGCCGCGGCAGTTTGGTTTGAGGATGCGGATAATCCCAGAGCTGGCAGAAATATTCAAGCGGCACGTATATCGTACGTGGAATCATCTAAGATACTCGAAACATCGGCAGATCATGCATATATCCGCAACTTACCTTTCAGTCTCAGTGCTTGTGTGATCTTGAGGTAAGTACAAATACCATATTACATTGGGCCAACAGTCAAACTTCTGAGGTGCGAAAATTGTGCTGCATTAAGATTACCATACTCATATTATTGTTTATAGCCAATCCCCAAGTGCAGCAGCCGTCTTTCATGCAGACAGGGTAAAGCGCCACGAATGAATTCCTCCATCTCATCTCTCCGAGCCATAAGATAATGGATGCTGAATTCAGCACGAATAGGCTGCGCTCGCTCTGAAAAAGCGGCGTCCATTCCTCGCCATGCTGTTGGAACAAGTGGATTCGTTCCGTCCCAGTACTGTAGGGGACCCCAAGAACAGCCGCTGTTGAAGATTACATCTATGCTGACGACGCGTAAGGAATGAGAGGGTGAAAGAGAGGAGACTTGATCTGAAAGCCAATCCATAAAGAAAGTCGCTATCTCGATGCCAGATTTTTGTTTAGGTAGAGAAATGGCGCTCTTGAATGACTGTAACTGGGGAAAGTTCTTGAGTTGGAAGGCATTCAGCTCATCTTCCTCTAACATCCACTGATTCAAAGTCCTTTCAACGTAACGTCTTACTGCAGGAAATTAAGTACCTATCCCATGCCGAGTTTGAAGCCAAATTGAGCTTACCCAAGGAGTGAAACAATGTTTCCCAGACATTGAGAGTCTGGAGATTCTCTGAAAGACAGCGTAACCACGGGATTGTCTTTGTAAACGGTACGGGAGAAGGTCCTGACCCCAAACAGCCCATATGGAAGGAGGTGATAGTAGCACTAGAGATTTCTATAAATTGTTTGAAGAACCTGGTCACGGTGTACCATTCACGAGCTGTGAATACCTTCCACAAAGTCAAATGGCGTAAGGGGCGAGATTTTAAGAGAGCAATATCGATTGATTCTGGAAGTGTGATGGTGCTATCTACTAACGTTAGCTCTTCTAGAGCGGGGCACATCGCCAGCACAAGAAGCAGAGGGATCGTCACCATACAAGAGATTTCTAGGCTGGTGAGGCGAGGAAGGACGTGAGTTTTGAGTATTGGTCCAAGTCTATGAAGTTCTTCAGTCCAGCTATAGCGTTCAGATCCTTGGATTCCGAAACTACGCAGATTCGGGAGGTGTTGCAGGAATTCTGCGGCGTCACGTTCGAATAGACGAGAAGTGCAGTAAAGAAAAATGGAGACGTGCTGAATGCGCTGCACGTGATCAGGCCAAATTTCGCTGAAGAGTTTAAGGAGTCTCTTTGGATCGGTTTGTTTACGATGATATGACGTGAGAGTGACATGGCTGAAAGTTTGGAGGAGGATAGGAAAGGTGAGAGTCCGCCACATTTGAGAAACAGAAGCACATCGGAGGAGCTCAAGGTCCGTTAATTCTTCGAAGATAAAAGGTAGAATGTCTGCAGGAAGCTCGGAGAGGGACATTCTGTTCAAGCTGAGAAACCTTGATGAGAGTTGACTGGCAACATTTGTCTGCTTCCGATGGACGCGCTCAAATTTTTTACACCTTTCGTTTAAATTTTTGGCACAAAGATTACAAAACTAAGGCGATTTGCACATCTACGAGTAAACAGAATTATTGATAGAGTAGTCGCCATCCAGCACCAGTATCCTACTTTTTATTTCCACTCGAGAACAGCCCGGTACCTCAATGAACCTTCCATTAATCTCTAGAAAGCTTCCGTAATACCAGCCTCAGAGAATTCAAATTTCTCAATGAGTGGCTTGATGTTATGCTGGGCAACGAAGGCAAACATCGGCAAAAAGCTGAAGCGACGACCGCCACCACTACCTTGGATAGTGATACTACGGAGGTTGAGGGTTAGAGGAGAGACATTAATAGCACTCTCTGAGTCCACGACAAGGGGGTAGATTGTTGAGCGAGGTGCAAGGATAGGAACATATCTGATACGCAAGATCAGGCAACGTCCGTGGGAATAAAGATAGGGAGATAAACATACAGATCATAATTTGGAGGTGCACTCGTCGTATCAAAGAGTTGGTTCAGCGGCCGTCCAATCTCAAGTTTGTCTTTGCCCTTGGTGGCATAAAATTCAGAGGCACCAAGCTTAAAAGCCTCATCTTTCTTGCTGTCCGTGCTACTAAATACGACAACCTGACATCCCATCTTGGAGAGAAACTGAACAGCGAGATGGCCGAGACCTGTTGTAAAGTCATCTCGGTGCATTACAGGGAAGATGTAGGGAACCAACCTCCCAATCCCATCACTCCGACACGGTCGGTAGATTTCGTTCCAAAACGAAACATGGCCTCAAAGACTGATATTCCACCACACATCAATGGCCCAGCGAATTCCAGAGGAATGGATTCCGGTATGTTGATTAGGAAAGGTTCTCGGATGACGATATGGGAGGCGAAAGAACCCTGGTCTGTGTCCCCTTCTCCGTACATGATGACTTCTGGACAGTGCATCTATTATATATATTAGATAAATTTGATCATCCAACTGTTCAACTCACATCTTCTCCAAGAAGGCATTGTTCACAGTGGCCACACGTATCGCGCTGGTAAGGCCATCCAACGTGTTGTCCACTTCGCAGAAAAAATCAGAAAGAGGAATATTTTAGCAGGTGCGACATACAGTTTTACGTCATGAACATCGGGGCCAACTTGCTCAACGATGCCAACTCCTTCATGCCCCAGAACAATACCACTCTTTCTGTAATGCACATCGGTATAGCACACTCCAGAGTGAGTGATCTTGACCAAAACTTGGTCCTTTTCAAGAGGACCTCGTTTTGTGGTGGACTTGTAGATCTCACCGGATTTGTTTCCGCGAAAAACATCGTACTGCAAGGAAGAAGCCATTTGAAGAGAATGGCCTGTTAAACGTCCATTCCCTCCGCCTTTTAAAGTAGCTCCAAGTTTTTAAAAAATTAGAGTCAACATATACGATTACTGAGCCCCGGGGAAGGTGAAAAGCAATGTTTCATGTTTTACAAGCTTCCGGCCATTACAGCTGTTTCAATAATTCGTGAGAATCGCGTTTTCTCAGTCGCGGCGAAGCCTTCCTAGTTGAGCGCAAAATCCACTCAAGCCATGAATGTTTACAAGCTTCCGGCATGATGCCGGCCATGAATAACCGTTTCGTATCGTTGTTGAAGGGGAGGAAAGCTTTTGCTAACTAAGCCTGGCACTGCGAGAAGCGCTTACAAAGCGCTTGGTGGCACCGACCCGTGGTTGTACTTACTAAGAGACCGGAAGGGTTGACCCCTTAGTATGATAAACTGTCTTAGTGGCGATAATGGCACTAAGGTTGAAGATGCAAAGTCCACAAAAACTGCTCGAATTTGGCGGTTGCCCAAGATGAACGCAAATTAGGTGGTCGATTGGAGAGTTCTAAGGATTTCGAAGATTCGACGTAGGTTTGCCATATTGTTGAACTGTTCACGGTCGTATGAGATAGGGCAGCAATTTTAGAAGGGCTTGATGAAAATTTCCTCCAAAGGATCTCCGTTTCTGTGCTGGCCCACTAGAATTTCTCTAGGATTAATGATTGATTCATAAGAACCACACTATACTCGCTAAATAGCAAAGCCAGGGAATCGAAGGACAACATTCGTTGGGCGTGCTGAAATTGGTATTGGTGAGGTCCACCTGGAAAGTCCGTTGGGCAAACCTCTAGTCACTTGCGTGGGGCCTCTCGAGAGTGTCTCAAACGTAGAGCCGCGGTCAGAAGCGAGATAGTTGTGACGCGGGCATGGTGGGCGCACTGGGACGCTAGGATGGTGATGATTTTTCCGGGCTCATCGCTGCGCAGGTCGCCGTCAAAGGGGCTATAGAAGACGTCTTCCGCTCTCTCAATAAACAGCCTGGCGATGGTGCAGGAAAAAGAAACTAGTATCGGATTTAATGGCAGTGGCCACAAAATTTCCTCACACTCGATGGGGGAGAAGATGGACGCTGGGGAATCGGATGAGTAGGACACGATGATTCGATAATGATGCTTCCAATTCCCGGGGTTCCGATAATAAATAAGGGGTGGATATTCGTGGTTGTTCGCAAGGAAGTCTTCAGCAGAAGTTCGGAGATGAGGCTCAACCGGTTTGAAGAAGCAAAAGACGTGGATGGCACCGAGTTTCTAAATCTGTAGTAAAGCCATTCGTTTCGGGCGTTCTGGTATACCTCACTCATAATGGAAGAGCGCAAGCATGCAAAGTAGGAGAGAACGGCAGATTTCCACACCGAGTGTGGTTATTGCAAGGGAAAACGGAGGGAATCCTTAGACAAGTTCGAAAGCAACGCTGGAAACAGTACTGCCTGTATTTCCGCCAAAGCTGAATGTCGGATGATTTATGCTTGAGCTAGATCAGGCACTGATCAGTATGGCGACCTCACAGGGAGGGAGGTGACGAACTGATATCTGAGACTATTATCTGGGGTAGCAAACGCAGCTCTCAGTTCATCTTCGGTAAAATTGCATGCTGTGAAATATTTCAATGGAGTTGATGGAGAGGAGGGAGGCTACGAACAGGTGATCAAAAAGAATCCCCCCGGCTTGAGCAGCGTCTTAACTCTTTCTGGGTATCGGCTTGCAGGGGACTTTCCTGTGCCATCTTTAGCTCCCAGCGCAATTGCATCGTAGGTTCCTTTGTCGAGAAGAAGGTCCCAGCCTATGCTTGGGGTATTCGTTGGACTTGCCTCGAGAAAGTCGAGAGTTTCAAAGGTAAGATTCTCAAATCCACGTGACTTTGCTACAGATTCAGATAATCGGATAGAATCAGAGCTATAATCGATCCCAGTGAGAGTGGTGGGAGCGTAACCCTCTTCGGCAAGAGCAAGGAGGAGGGTTGCATTTCCACATCCGACTTCGAGGATCTTGAGGGTATCGGCGGGTGGAACATGTTCTACACACCATTTTACCTAGATTTCCGTTTTAAAAATATCTGAAAAAGCGACAAAGCGAACTTGCCATTTTCTCAACGCTTGCCTCTCCAAACCAAATCTCGCCTTCATCTCCAATTTCGTCAAAATTCTTCAGCTCTTCGGCATACACATGATCCCAGCTAGTATATGTTTCAAAAATCTGCACGTGAGCTCGAAACAAGGAACAAACAGACTGCGATTTGGTTCCCAGCCGGGACGGATTCAATTCGGTCATGCTGTTCGTCGATCGCAGTGAGCGGTGAAATGCGTCGTCAAGGAGCAACAAAAATTTTCAAGGGTCTCAAATTTCTCAGAAAACAAGTATCGTGGTCGTTCGAAACTGGTGTCAATGAAAGCTCGTTCGTCGTGGTGGAGGTCAAGGTGCAAGCAAAAGGGCGCTTGTTGGAATGGAACTCTGCTTTGACAATCACTTGTTCAAAAGTCAAACAACCATTGAGGCTATGTTTCTATCACGCATGAAATTATCCAATTTGTCTTGTCTCGTGGGTGGAGAAGACCCTTTAAATACCCTTGGAAACATGCCCGATTTAGTGTGGCCACACTCTTGTTCCACTATTCACAATAACATATTCAACTGTATAAAGATGACCAGTCTCACTGAGCATAGGATTAAAGTACGACCCCCCTTCGACTTCATCTAACGGTGCGCTTCACTATACTTTCGTTTGTTGTCTAAACTCAATCACAAATGACTCTAAGACCACAAGACATTTAGTTACGAACTGTCATGAACCGCCTCAGACGACGCTATCAAAGGTCTTCTCTCTCTCGTATTCTCCGTCGGCTACCTCAGCCGTTCAGGACCCAAGAGGAGCTCGAAAACCAAGTATTTCCAGACCTTGACACGCTACAACGAAACACACACAATATGCCTCCCCCCGTACATGCCCCTAGGAGCTTCTTAGGGAGACGAACCGTTACTTTTGAGTCTGCTGGCAATTCGGAAATGGGACCCCCATCGTCTACCCGCCGTTCCAGCTTAGCCACCCGCCATACCCATAACACACCCAACGATCCTCGAAGATGGCATCCGGCGGAGACAAAGGACGAAACCAATATTAACGTCGAATTCGTAACGGAGGGCAGGCACGCAATCTTGCCTTTCTTCCATACCGATTGTCGCACAACTGAATACCTCGTCCAAATAATCTCTCGAATCCCGGAAATTCCACAGTCTCCGCAGAATAAATCAAAGAACACCATAATCTGGCGTCAACTCTGCTCGTCTGACTCCCCTCGCCCACAATCCCATTCTCTCGTTTGGATAGATCGAGTCCTGTACGAAGTGTTGATTATTCGTGCCCTTGACTGCAAACATCCGCCGATGACAACAAGTACTCCTCCCGCAAACATTGCTGAACCATTACCGCAGCTTCTGCCTGCTGCACCAGTGCCCCAGCATCATCTTAGTCCTTGCCCAGCCCCACGCATCCGTATTTCAACTCCCGAGGGCGACCCCACGCCGCTCTCAACCGAAGACCTTCCACCTCGGCCAACCAGCCCTCATTTTAATAGCGCCACATCAGGCCATAGTCAATACTGGCTTAACCAGGGTATTTCAACGCCTCTCTCTGCAGTAACCGAGGCTAGTGAGCGAAGTACCGAGAAAAGTCATTCTCGACAGTGCTCTTCGAATTCAGAATCTCAATCAGAACTGTGGGATTGCTCTGAATTACCACTCGCGTTATACGATATTACGGCCCCTGTCGAGGACTCCGGCTCAAACGAAAGTGGAGAACGGAATAGCATGATAGCTGCACATCACGCAGCCACGAACGGCGGTGACTTGCAAGCTTCCCCAAGGCTTAAAGATTCGTCATTGGTTCCCAATATGGATTTTTCCCTTCCTTCTTGTGCATCCAACGATAAAAGAAGAGATGTCTCTCAGATGTCCAATGGTGGCCAGTATGACAGGAAACTCGACCAGGTCCAGCCCAAAGACAGCAATAGCCCGCAAACCTTCCTAGAAGGTGAAGAAGATGTGTCTTTCTGCTCCAAACCTGAACTATCTCGTCCTTTTGACATGTCTACCCGCGAATGTGCTTCATTGGAAGATACATCTGCCTGCTCAGCCGAGTCTTCTGAGGTTGGCGATAATCGGACTACCAGCGGTCGAAATACCATTGAAAACACTGTCATTCAGCCTTCGTCAAGATATCAGAGCCCATCCCAAAATCGTCTGCAAGAACCCTTCTAAAGTGAGGCAGGAGAGCCAGAAGCGGTAAGCACTCCATATTGAGATTATTATGAAAACTTGATAAACTTTAAAGGTGAGCCCGCAATTCAACTTTGAAGATATTAAAGTAATAATGATTGTGAGTAACCAATTCCTGGTGTTCTGTTTTCTTTGTGGGAGCTGACTGAATCGATAATCAGAAATATACACGCCTTACGACAACAAATAGCCCAATAATACCAGTACCCGTCATGTAATGAACCCAGAAACCCCCTTGTGTCAACCTCAGTCCTTATATCATACCCTACGACGCATTGCCTCTCGGTATTGTGACCGGACATCCACAACACCTACCATTTTGTCGATCTTTCAACCTGTCCCGTCCGTCTAGCTGCGGAACCTTGTCTCATGGCTAAAAATGGCGCGCGCAACATTGGCCACACGCCTCCTAGTTTATCTGCATGAGCAGGTCTCCCTTTTCTCTTCCCTCCACCACTTCTTCCTTAAACTTTGTTTCTCGAGATATTCAGCATTGCCTATGGCTTGCTATTCAAAGCCATTCGAAAGGCTGCAAAACCAAGTTTTTGTATCACATTTCGGTCACAGCGAGGCTTCCGGCAACAACATTGGTAATATGTCCTTGTTCCAATCTTGTATAACACTTTTTAGCCAATAAAGATATTAGCTGTGTATCTCTCAGAATATTCCGCAGTTTTCGATTGCCAGAGTGTTCTCAGGCGTTTTGGAACAGTTGAGGAAACAAGCAGAGGCCCTCGTGGCTTATAGAGAGCTACTCGAGCAGTTGACTGGAAAATTTTGACGGAGAGTGTTATAGTCTAAGACCGTCTCTTAAAACTTGGTCTGGCCTAGGAATGAAGCCAAGATATTCTTAATTGATTTGGAAAGGCTTTTTTTGCTTACTCTATTCTCGCACTTCCAAATAAAGAGTACATTGGTGTGGATGCAAAATCATTCAAGGATAACAATTGGTATTCTTCAGGTTCCAGCAGATGGAGGAGTGACACGAAAGAGGCGTATCTGACATCGGAGGATTAGACTTAGCGGAATAATTATTTTCCTATCCATGGTATAAAGCGTTTCCTTGCATTGAATAGTTTTATGAGAGCTTTGATTATGATAAAAGAACAGTGAAGAACGACATCGAAAGCCACCGAATTTGAAGGAGGGCGCTTGTTTAGAAAGCTAAATTCCTTCCTCACCTACCGCCACCTTCTTTTTCTCACTTCCTCCTTGTCCCCCACCCTTTTCCCCCAAACTCCTATCTTCTGAAAGTGCCATGGCCGCAACACACAGCCTTCTTCCTAACTCTACCGCCAACTGGCATTGGAAGAACAAAAACGTCACGAAATGGGCGCGTGGCTGGTTTGAAGAGCAGTTGCCTACCATCTCGGTCGATTCTGTTCGCGTCACTAAAGTCACGGATGTCGATGGGGATTGTGAACTTGGCCAGAGGAAATCAAAGTAATAATTTTTGCCTCCTAGCGACAATTTTACTAAGACGTACTCCAGGTTGATCACAATTTTCGATTGCAAGGTCGTACTAGAATGGGTTGGGACTACTTCAGATGGCACAGAAGTCACTGGTGGTCTGACTATTCCTGAAGTATCCCATGAAGTCCTCGTCGACAAGCTCTCTGACTTTGCTGTACGTGAACCATTGCCACCGGAGGTCTTTACCGCGTTTTCATTGCGAGTTACAGTACCAATGGACTTTGACTAGTGGATCTTCAAAAGAAGCAGATGAAGTTTATCGATTTGCCAAGTCTAAACTCCCCGCTGCTCTTGAGTCCAAGTTTGCAGAGTTCCCTGCCGCTTTGATTGACACTCACGGTCAAGACTTGCAAGTCGTTGGATCGAACGAACCCTCGCGTTCTGCATCTCCTGCTATACCAGCTCCTTCTGCTGGGACTTCGACTACGCCCGCACTTCCTCAGAAAAAAAAGGCAGAATCGAAGCCACTGAATGTCAAGAAGGTTGCCGTTGAGGCTTCGTTCCAGGCATCTGCTGATGATTTGTTTGGGATGTTAACGGATGAGAAGAAGATTCCCATGTGGTCGCGTGCTGCTGCTCAGGTAAAATAAATATCACTCTTGTCGCCATATCATCGCATTGACTGTGAATGTCAGAGCAAACCAGAAGCAGGCTCAGAATACTCCTTGTTCGGCGGTGGCGTTAAAGGCAAATACGTCTCTCTGACTCCTGGGAAGGAAATCGTTCAGACCTGGACTTTGAGTTCGCCAACCTGGCCTTCAGGTAGTGTTCCTTTTCGTCCATTGTTGGAGAGAGTCCATTTTAACCTTTCTCTCCAGGACATCTTGCAACTTTGACTACATCTTTCGACCAAGGTTCGGATTCGACGAAACTTTCTCTGAGTCTGGACGGTGTTCCTACTGGCATGGAAGATGAGACGAAGCGAAATCTGGAAGGGTACTAGTACGTATATTCGTATCTTCCCTTCTTTCATGCGCGTTCTGACCATTTGTTTTTTCTTTCTTCTCTCTAGCATTGGTGGTCTCAAGAGCATTGGGTACGTACAAGTTCCTACAGAATATCATTCTCGTCCTTCGCAGCTGTCAACTTCATCTCGGACACGGCCAAGCTCCAAGGAGTCATCGTCTTCGTTGTCGTCGTACAACACAACGGTGGTGGTCATTTTCACGTCTCTGGTGCTGGTGGCAGCTTTTGCTGTGCCATTTTTTTCTTCTTCTCCTTCCCCTTCTCCGCCAAAACCTTCATGATTATTTTTCTAATCAATGGCACACATTCCAGGCTTGGCAGCGTCCTTTAAGCTTTAGACTTTCCAATTTTTTTGAGGCAAAGGGTAGTCATACTGTAGAAGAGTCTGGTTTTGTGTACAATTTGAAGTTTTTGAAATTTGTTGGGAGGGTTGTGCTGCAGCGGCACGTCATTGTCTTGAGTTGATTCTTGTCAAAACGGGTAAGGACGGGTATAATCTTTGTAATGCTAAAATAGTGAAAAGAACCGCTTTCTTCGACTTGCTTCCAAGAGTTCACTTTCTTGCAGCGTGCAGCTATTAGGGAAGGAAGCCGTAAGCACTCCAAGCAGCTTGCCTCTCCCCACAACCACCCTGGCTCTCTGGACTGCTGATGCTTGCTATACGAACCTCCTTCGCGTATTTGTAATGTCACATATCATCTCGTATCTCCGAATTTTGTCTCGTTTGGAATGAGTACAAGAGGTTGAGGTGCTCCTGACTGAGATCTGCAACTTGTTTACGGATTCTGGAAACATCATCCACACAAAATGACTTCATCCGGCGCACAAGTTGATATCCTCGTTCTTGGTTCCACGGGTCTTACAGGTCGACTCATTACGAGATATTTATTGCAACATCCTGAGTCTCAAACATTTCGACTGGGTATTTCTGGGAGAGATTTAGGCAAAGTGGAGAAAATGCTTGGTGGTCTTGGGATTGATATCCCTAGTGAGTTTAATTTTTTCATTTTTTTAACTCTTTCAAGGAACCTTTTTTAACTTGTTCTGTAGCCCGTCCTGAAGTTTTTCTTGTGGATGTGACGAAACAGGGGGACGTGGACAACGCCGTTGCCAAAGCCAAAGTCGTTATTAACACTTGTGGGCCATATTGGGACTTTGGAAGACCAGTTGTTGCGTGAGTTGTTTATTTCATTCGTATCAGATTGTGAAATATCTTATTTGCTCATTAGAGCCTGCGTGAAACACAAACGGCACTACCTAGATCTTGCTGGAGATGTCGCGTGGGTAAGACAAATGATTTCGCAGTATGTTCTCCTGGAGTCGGATACCCAATAAATGATAACTTACCTTTGAATATTTAGATTTCATGAACAAGCCAAAGCGGATGGAACATATGTCGTGCATTGCTGTGGATTCGACTCGATTCCATCTGAATTGGGGCCCTTCCTTGCATTAAAGACTCTGAAAACCTTTTCTTCTGATGCTCAATTGGGTGAATCCGTCACGAGCATTCGCTTACAAGGAGGCATGACTTCTGGAGTATTAAATGCTCTCATGGATCCAGTTGAAAGTTTGTTTTACCTCACTTATGGCCTAGATACCTTTTTATTTTTCTGACTTTAACACGAATAGATACAACTAAGGAAGAATATCAAGAAGCCAATGCGGACTTCTCACTCAGCCCAATCAAGGGTAACATGTATCGCAAACCACAAGTGTGGTACACCCTTCAAGATCCAGAGACCAAGCGGAACAGGATCGGGAATTTCTGGCCGATGAAGGTTGTAAATAAATATATGGTCCAGAGAGACTGGGGGTTGTTTGAGCAAGGTCTGTCTTCTCCTTTCAGCCTGCTGCGTTCAACAATTCTGAATACTCCGCTAGACGAAGACTTGTCTCTTCACTACGGCCCCAAATTTACCTACGACGAATTCATGGAAAACAACAGTCGAATTCTCAGCGTCCTCACCAGCATCCCCTTAGGTCTTTTCTTCTTCGCCACCTCTAGATCACAGATTGTAAGGAATGTGGTTCGAAAAATCTTTCCCGACCAGATTGGACTGGAGGATGAGAATCTGGAGAAGGGATGGTTTGAGTACGTTAATATTACGAGGGGAATTGCTGCAGGGGAGAACAAAAAAGAAAAACAGGTTGTGGTGAAGACCGTCCTCAAAGGAAAGGGAGACCCTGGATATCTGGGAACTTCGGGTGAGTGGCGGTTCCTTTTGTGGCCTTTCTCATGAGTACAAATATCTAATCCTTTTGCAGTGATGATTGCGGAAGGTGCATTGGTTGCGTTGAAAGGAGAGGGAAGAGGAAGAGCTGGTGTTTCGACAACGTTGGCTGCTTTCGGGAACGGGATGGTGGACAGATTGCAGAAAACAGGGAGGTTTGAGTTTCAAAGTAGAGTTATTGTCTAAATATGTTATTTCGTGAACATTAATATGAGTCTCGCGCCAGTCAAGCAAGATGTCGGAAGCATTTAATCCTGATTCTAACAGCCACCCCTACTTTCGACGCGACTTTCTTTGCAACTCTACAAAATGCCAGGAAGACTAGCAACAACGCGCTCTAAACGTGGCTCACAAAACCCGACCCAGAGTAATGGGCGCAGACGCGGGCTACCTGCTTCTGATGATGAATCCGACAACAACCAGATGGATGTTGACGACGATGAGAACAGTGACGACGACGACGACGGGCAGGATGCCGACCTGCGCAATGGTAATGGCGACACGCAGCGCAAAGCTGCTGCTCTTGTGCGCCTCGCTTTGTTTACCGAATACAGACGCGTCCCTTTAAAACGAGAGGACATAACAAAGAAAGGCGCGTATTTTGCTCTCCTCTGCCCCTTGATCTTCCTAACTCTATGCTTTAAATTTTAGTTATGGGGAAACACACGCGCGATTTCAACCAAGTCTTCAGCCTCGCGCAGCAGAAACTACGCAAAACTTTTGGCATGGAACTCGTTGAACTGAAGCACAAAGGCGCATTAGCAAACGAAGATTCGACACGCGGACAATCAACCGCGGAAAAGGACGCCGAGAATGGAGGGAGAAAGAGAAGTTTGTCTTTATTTACCTTAGCCCCGCCCATAAATGAGCATTAATCGCGTAAATGTAGCTGCTCCTCAAAGGTCCAATGCTTATATCCTCAGGTCCACACTACCAATGGAAGTCATCGAACTCGCTTCTCAGTCTGAACGCGCGATTAAAGAGGCAGAAGATGCTGAATGGGGTGCAGAGGCTAGAGGCGAAAGTGAGGACACGATTCTTTTCCGGTAGATGCGTCCTTCATGGTTCTAATCACCACCTTTCAGATGGCATTGCACCTATCACTCATGGATCTCTGATTTCGTGGAACACAGCTGATCAACTTGAGGGAATCGGTATTCTTAATGTCATCTTGGGTCTAATTCTCGTTGGCGGTCGAGTCTTGAGCGAAGGCAAGTCGTTCCGTTTTCTCTTTCTGTTCTTTCAAATTCTAACTTCTAAAGCACAGTTGACTTAATGAACCATCTGAAACGGTTGAATATCCCTCAGTTCAGTGAACACTCTGTGCAGCTCAATTACTCAACTAGTATGCTGGTCAATTCCACCTTGGAAAGGAAAATCCTGAACCTTCTTTAGTTGTCACACCTACTCTCTCTACTCCCAAATTCCTTGAATCCCTCATCAAAGGCGGATGGATCGAGAGGCATATACTTGGCGGTGGTATGTTCTGCCTCGCTTGTCCTATACCTTTATAGCGACTTGCTCTATTTTTTCCAGCAA
The DNA here is from genome assembly GCA_021399455.1 of Flagelloscypha sp. PMI_526. Taxonomy (NCBI): domain Eukaryota; kingdom Fungi; phylum Basidiomycota; class Agaricomycetes; order Agaricales; family Niaceae; genus Flagelloscypha; species Flagelloscypha sp. PMI_526. Next base: position 19,357 of record JAJTUO010000060.1, read on the forward strand.
AGACCAAAAAAGGCGCGCCTGGAGCAAAACGTACCCTTCCTACGGGTGAAGACGCTGTAAACGGCAACGAACGCTATGAATGGCGTTGGGGTCCCCGTGCTCACTCTGAGATTGGCGAAAAAGAAAGCGCTCAGTATGTTTCACCCTCATTCCGAATTGCGCCCCTTCAAAACCGTTTATTCATTTTGTTAGATGGATTGCGAACTTTATGGTGACCTCACAAATGACTGATGAATTGACAGAACAGCAGCAGAAAGCTGCTGGGGAGAAAGTGAAGAAGGTGTACGCAGGTATTGAGAAGGTGGCTGGAGGCGGGCTGAGGGATGTTATGTAGCGTATTGGATTATAGGGTAGTTGACCTCTTACTTTCTCATCTCGCGTAATTTAGGTGTACTTGAAGCATTATTTTTTTGGGTTTTGAAGTTGTTGTGGGATAAACTTTGATGTTTCTGAGGAATATGTTCGCCTGGGAAGAGGTCACCCTTCAGCTCTGAATGATGACTGAGGTTGAGGGCAGCTCTCTTGCTTCTTACTGTCATGAGGGACTAGACCTTACCAGCTTTTGGACACTTGAGTCTCGCTCTTTAGGTACTGAGTTATGCCCTATATCTGCAAAGTGCTTGTCCAGTGGAATCGTCTTACTTGCCTAATTGGGACAAACAACTTGACTGACGAACCAGATATTTTATCGTGCTTTGACCTAAAATCGTTTGCATCTTCCGGCCTCCGAAATATCTATCTATCCCCGTGCTTCTATCCTCATGCTAGTGAGTTCGACTGTTCAAAAATATTAAACACAGGATTTCTACAAGCACAGAAAAAAGCAGTACGGCAGAGACCTTGCTACAATGATACTTGAGATCTTGGTTGGTTCTGTCGTATAATGAGCACTTGAATTTTATCTCTTGCAATGTGTGGTCGATATCGGCTCGAAACAAATAACACCTGGCAGACTCCCTTTTCATTCAACACAACCGGACGTGGCGGCCTAACCACTTCGCTATTTGCGATGTTCTCAATGACAGCATGAAACCCTTAGATGGATTAAAGATGGATACGCAGCAGTGGATCCCAGAATCGATAAGGCGGCAACTTTTGGCGACGTGTCATGTACGTGGACTTAACACATGGTGATAAAACCACCTTGAACTTTCTCACTTCAAGCTTAAATCTATCCGCTCTTTCATCTCATTATCCAAGCATTTTTTCACGAAGTGAGTCTTCGTATATTTAACAAGCCCTCTTGGTAACGAGACGCAGCTCGGACACACCTGTATATTGGACTCCTTACACAAACATGTCTACCTCAGAACCCACAACTGAGTTCGAGATTCTTGAAGGTCCAACTGAACAGTCGACTACACGAGGAGCATTTGATCAACCTCAAAACCTTCGTGCCCGCAATCAGCAGCGCCAGACCGAATCGCCTGCTCCAGCTCAGCCAGTCCCTATCACAAGCGAAGAAATTGATATGCTTATGCAACAACTTCTCGGTATTCACGCTATCCAATCGGTCATTGATCACCCTGAGGGAGCGTTGAATCACTGGTATTGGGCCTATTGTATGTCTTTGAAAAAATTTGTCGAAGACTTGGAAAACTGAAGAAGAACCAAACAGATTTGGATATCGTGGGTGCTTTGGTCATTGGACTTATTCTTCTCCCAATCGGTGCAAGCGACGTGTTTGACCCCTTGCTTGGAACATGTATGTCATTCTCCTTTTTTCTTCCTAACTCAGGAACTGAATGGTATCCTCAAAGATCCCCTTCTCTACCTTTTGATTGTATTCACTGTGGTCTCCTCTTTCAAAGCGTACGTTCAGATGGGCCCTTTAGGTTTTTTGTATGCTGAGGATATACTGTAGTCTTCGAATCCTCTCCCCCAACACTCCAGCAACACACGCCTTCCGCAATTCAAAGGCACACGTACTCCTCCTCCTTTCACTTTCAGCCCTGTGGTTTACAATCGCCCTTGTCTTCCTCAGCTTCGCACAGAATTGCTGGTCCTATCAATCTTCTCGATGGCATCGTTGTGATGCATTTGGAAGAACGTTCCTCAGGATTTTCACAACCGTGATTTGTTTCATAATCTCTGCGATTAGTATGTCCTTTATTGCTACATGTTTGTTCTAATAGCTCCAGTGCTGACGGAGAACTGTTGTAGACATACTTGGAGCAACATTGTTGTATGTCAAGAGCAGCAAGATTGCAGATCCTCCTGCTCCTCCCCCTCCTAGACCGAGATGGGAGTCAGTCGATGCCGTGGAAGGATTACCTGTTGGTGAAGGCGGTATTCGATTGGACTAAGACCAAGTGATTCTAAGAGACAACGTTATTGAACACGCATATTCTTTTGTATCCATGAGATAATGCTAGTCAAAACTTTTTATTTTTAATATTTCTCCCGCTACGTGTACCTCCGCTGTAGTCTACACAGTGGTGTCATGGGCATGGGAAGCAAAAAATCTTTACAGCCACAGTTGCCTCCCTCTTATCCCCTGGTCCTCATAACTCATAACCTCCAAAGGTCCATAAGGTTTCGTGACTCCCGATTTTGGAAACCGCCAAAATCGGTCCCAAAACCCGAACTCCATATCCCATGGCTCTGTGAGGTCCAAACCCATACTTTTTATGGGCTGTTTTCCGGATTTACACACTTCTTTTGCAGATTTGGAGCGCATTTATATATAAATTAAAGTCTCCCTATCTAAAACGCGACTTTCTGTGCTCGGAGATCGTCCAAGGAGTCCTCTTTGACAATCTCGGAAAAGCAATCTAGGCACCGGTCTCTCGTATACAGTCCTAGAAGAATGCTTGAAGCTAAGCTCACGGATAATTTCTTCTGAAGTAAGTGCTGGTTTGATGGTGCTGCAGACATGACCAATCGGAGAATTGTTAAATATGCAGAGGGGGACTGCCACTGTGATCACTGGTACGGCATCTTGAGCGCCCTCTTGGTACATATGGGCACAGAGGGAGCTCAGACATAGAGCTTATGGACTAACATAACATAAATAGCAGTCTATGAAGGCCAGTAATTGTGTGAATTTAACATCTATTTTTAGAGAATCCCTCATTTCTCATACTCTCAAATAACCCATACCTCAGAGTGACACCCGATGAGTATGGGTTGAGAGGGAGGCGACTGTGTTCTCATAAACGTAGTCAGGCTTCGACCTGCGTGTTTTCACCAAAAAATGACATGGTGACACTGATTTGACGCAACAAATTTCCTTTCCCGTGACTATGTTGATTTTGCTTAGGCAGACCTCTGCGCTGTTAACCGAGCCACAAATTAACGTGGACGTGAAGACGCGTAGGTCGAAACCTGACTACGTCTATGAGAAAAGCTGTAAATGTTACCGAAGAGCTTCCTCATCAACAGGATCGGTGGAATGAGAAGAGAAAGTATCTATCAACCTTTTTGACAGATCCACTCCTGCCACTTTCTGTTCCTTGACTTATGGGTAGCGGATGGTGGCGCTCAACTGCAAGCTGTTTGCTCTTGACCATCACCGGCTCTCCCTCACGATGATTCTATGGAGAACTACGAGACATTCATAAGCTGCGCTCTGCAGTTATCAGGGCTGGGTATGCCCTCTCCACAAGCCCATTTCCTATGATCACTCATATACCCTTGACAAAGTGGTGCTGTATTACGATCACGCACTTACACTCTGTTCGTTTCGCGCTGAATTCTTGAACTTGAATGAGAAATGCTTATTGTTGACTTAGCTACGGAATTCCGCTATATTTGGAAACGACCATTCTTCTTGGGATCTATCATCTTCCTCTGCAATCGCTACCTTGCATTCTTTGGGCACTTTCCCATAGCGTACTATAATTTCCTTGAGGTTTCCTTCAATGTGAGCTTCTTGGTTCGCCTTTTATTATATATAATTGATGACCTGGAGCAGAAGTGATTGGCGCTCCGCTATTTACATTTCAGGAGACTAATCATGTTTTTCAGTCCAGTGTGCACTGCTCTCAACAAATATGACCAAGCGCTTCTGGTTGCAACTCAAGTTTTTGTTGGAAGTAAGTTTTCTTCCTTCATAATTGATCTCTTCTTAAGTCGTCTCAGTTATATTGGCCATCCGAGTGTATGCCCTGTGGAATAGAAATAAGTGGATATTATGGTTGATCATTCTCATGGCTCTCGGCTTTGGAGGAGTAGCAGGATGGTCTATCGCGTCTGCTCCTGATTCAGATGTAACTGGAGAAGACGGCCAATGTCCAGAGCCTGGTGAGCCAATTTTTCTGTTTAATGATTTTCGATTATCGAATCATTTTGGTAGGCATTGCACCTCAAACGGCGATACGTCATGCTGTTGCCTGGGACTGCATGTTTGCATTCGACACCATCATCTTCGCGTTGACCATGGTGAGAGGCTATCGAGCTACCCGTGAATCCGGACGTCGGCTCTCCGTGCCACTTGTGGATGTTATGTTACGGGACGGCGCTATCTATTTCTTGTGAGCTCTAGTTCCTATGCGGAAGCGATAAATTAATTAACTTGAACTCAAGGGTTATGATTGCAGCAAACGCAGCTAACGTTGCAACCTACTATGTACGTATTTAAAGTTATTCCTCTCCATTCGCCTTTATCAATTCAATCAAAGGCATCAGGTCCTCGTATCCAAGGGGATCTCTCAGGATTGGCTTCCTCCATCTCAGTTACGATGACCTCTCGACTCATCCTCAATCTGCACCAGAATGCAGAACATCTCATGTCGTCTTCGATCTATACGAGTAGTTCTGATGGCATCCGAAGACCTCTCACTCGGAGGCGACGTGTAGGAACGAATGAAGACGAGTCGCCAGAACCTTTAGACACACTGAGAACAGCAGATTATTTGCATTCAATTAGAGTCACAAGCCCAGATGGTCGAGAGACAGTAAGAGAACAACAGGGAAGGAGTGTTCTAGAGCATGGATCCGTTTGAGAGGCAGAGATGGATTGGCATTGGTCATTGTATTTTGTAGCATTTGTTTTCTGCCTTTATAGTCCCTCTTTTGTGTATGAAAGAATTTTTAGGAGAAGTTACCTCATGAGATAGACTTTGTGCTCGCAAATGTCTTGCCAAGCGACACATAAATATATTAATACGAGGCAGAACTCCTTGCACTGGAAAAAACCGAAGCTGATGAGCGCTTAAGCTGAACCATTTCTTCTTTCCATTCCTAAAACTCTTGACACGGTTATCACGAACCGGCCGTAAACTTCATTCAATAGCCTACTTCACACACAGGTTTATAGGTTCGAGGAAGCCCGCTGCGTGGCCAAAAGTCAATTGGTGTTCCGCAACATTTTAATCTCTGCATCAGTGGGATGGAACTGCATTTCATTGGTCATAAAAGCATATGGATTAAACAAAGTGGATGGTCGAAGTTGTTGCAGAAGAGGCTTTATGCACAAGAAAAGCACGTCCCGGTCTCGCACGGTCGGATGGGTTACCAATCGGTGTTTGCCTTGGTTGACGCGGGCTCTCTAATCACCTCGGTGGTCCTGTATCTATATAAGTCTTCGTTTTGTGGGCTTGTTAGGCAACGAAGGACGCCCCCCTGCTAGTCAAATTACAACAACCTTCACATTCCGAATGTCTTCAACCACTCGAATCCTAGTTAGTAACGATTTGAGTTCTTCATTAGCCCATATTCTCATGCGGTTAATTAGGTCTCTGGCGCTTCAGGCTTCCTCGGAACCCATATTGTCAACCAGCTCCTGTCTTCTGGATACAACGTCCGAGCTCTTGCGCGCGGATCGAAAGTTGCAGTCCTCAAAGCTGCATACACAGATGTTGGAGACCGAGTTGAAGTCTTTGAAATCAATGACATCAGCCACGACGCCTTCCCAGAAGTATTTGTAGGGATTGACGCATTGATTCATTCTGCAAGCCCTCTCCCTGGAAGGGGAGAACCTGCAGCTTTGATTAACGTATGTGAACTGACTATTGATGTGTGCACAAATTCAGATAGACTATCTAGGCTGCTGTTGAGGGGACCTTGAACATTGTTCGTCAAGCTGAGAAGGCTGGTATCAAAAAAATCGTTGTCACAGGATCGATTGTGAGTGTGACGAATCCCGACAATTCTTTGACCTCAAATGGTACGTACATCTTCTTTGGAACAAAATTTTGTGCTAGAGTTTGTTCGTACAGACTGGAACCCTGTGACTAAAGAGGCGGCTCTGTCTGGCACTCTTCCTCCCATGGGAGTCTACTCAGCTTCAAAGAAATATGCTGAACTTGCCGCATGGGAGTGGGCTGATGCTCATCCTCACGTTGATCTTACCTTTAGTAAGCGATCGCAGCGTATCTTTCTAGTTAATCATGACTTACACTCCTTCCCAGTAAACCCACCCTACCTTTATGGCCCCCTCACACCCCAATTACAAGCTATCATCGAATCTGGAAAACCAAACGACTATAGTCTCTTCTCAACGACCACAAGCATATATCAATTACTTTTCCCAGATGGCTCGTTTACTCCCTTCCGCATGTATGGTTCAGTCGAAGATATTGCTAAGCTTCATGTAATCGCTCTGAAAGGTAAGCCCAGCTCTGAAGTTGGCAGAAAGAGATTCATTGTGGCCAACCCCCTTGTCATCGACTGGAATGAGGCGCTCGAGGTCCTGAAAAAAGAGAAACCCGAACTAGCTGGACGATTTATCCAGGGCAAAGCGGAGGCACCCAAGCCTTTGCCCAAACTCGAATACGAAAGATTAGAAGAGGTCTTGGGGTTCAAAAGAACGGATTTCATGCCATTCGAGACCGTATGTATATTTTATGCACTCAGCTTCTAAACTTGTCTGATCGGGTATTTAGACTCTTCTGGCTACGATTGATAGTCTTTTGGAGGTGGAGAAGAAATGGAGATCTGCTGGTGAAGAACTTGCTCTTCCCCCTGGTTGGTAAAATGAGAAGTCGGTATTATCGTGTTATCGAAATAAGGACCAAGTACATCAACAGCCGACCTGGTGTACAATCTTTTATATTTTCAATCCCTGTTATCCAACTTATGAGCTTCTCGAGTCCTATTCCAAAGCCATCAGTTGGGAGCCCTCCATACTTTCTAAGATCAAACACCGCCCAAAGGACGAACCCTCAGAAATGATCTCGTTTAGTCGCTCAGCGCTCTCCTTTCTTACACTTCCATCAGCAAGCTTACCGAGTCCGGGAATCAACAAAGCGACATTCTCATCAGGTTCAGCTTTATACGGCGAGTCGTTTATGCGCATGTAGAAGCTTTTCTTGGTCTCGGGGATAGTCGTACACAAGCACAAGCTTGCTGAAGTGAATTTCGCGAAGCCAATCCCCATGTTCCGTTTGGAGAGGCGATGGATCCCCATGGTATAGGGAAGTCGAAAGGCTCGCCGTAATTTTGGAGAATAGAGACCGCGTCGGTATAGGATACACGTTTCTAAGGTATTCAGGATCAATATATGATTGGACGGCATCGAGGGATGGAGGAGAAAGTGGCGGTAAGATCTTCTACTGACAGTTGTAGGGCATTTTCTATGACCTAGCGAATTATTAGGTCTTTGTGAAATCCATCACTTCATTGACATCGCTTGACAGAATTCATTTGCTTCGAGCATGCAGAACTCGGCGAGATGATGTCTCATCGTAGACGTTTCGGCTCTTATTTAAATTTTTGGTTAGAACATTGTCGCTCAGCTTACAATCAACTTACCGGAAGCAGGCCCAAGAACCCAAGTCCTTCTGAGTGACTGAGTCACGGCGTCCATATAACGCTGAGCGCTACCAGTCAAACTTGCTGGAGGTGAGAATTCCTCTGTCCCTCCTCCACGTAGCGGGAGTTTGAATGCTTCCACAGCACCTTTTGCATAGTTTCCGGTGGAAACTGGAGCATGAGAATAAATTGTTGGTCCTGATTATCAGTCAATACAGCGGAAAAGAATGTGGACGGATGTTGAACACACGTCAAAGAACGAGTTCAAGGGCCGTTGGACTCGATGGTCTAACACCGTAAGACGAAACTGTTTGAAGTTGGACCTAATTCCTCAAGAATTCTTCTCTGTGGGGTTTCTTTTGTATTGGATAGTCATCTACGTAAATATCAGTTTCTCTCCATTAGTTATCCACGAATCACAAAAAGTACGGCCCCTCCTCCCAAAAGCTCAGCTCCACCTCTGAAACAATTGATTCTTTGTTAGGAATCCTGTTCGGCGCGTCCTGGAGTTTCCCGGTTCATTGAACGGCAGAGCCTGTACCCAGACTTTCTTCTCACGCTCAAATTGCATCCAGTTAAAGTATAAAACGAAGTCTTAGACTCACCCTTGGTGGTTACTTGCATTTCCTTGGGTTGATCATTAAAGTTCGCTGGTGAAATGTGAGAATGCCTGGCGCGCGCCATGCTCGACGCGTCTTTGGGTGAACGGCTTTTGCCGTATCGCAGGTCTGCTTCCGCCACGATCCCTGACATCCGCAACGGACTGCGAGTAGCGTCTTGGCAATGCGCGAGACACGAGAGGGAGGCCTCAAGGTCTTGACCATTGGTACATCTGACCCCCAAACCGCCGAAACCATTCCTCTGACCATCCTTCAGACGGAGAAGCAGACATCCGAGTTGGTGTAGTGTCCTGCCTCTTCGTACTTCTGGATATGATGCGCCGCGCTGCGCAGGACCGCCCAGAGCTGACTTCTGGTGAAAGCAAGATGGACTCCTCGATTCCAGAAGCGCTTCCCTATAAATGTTTCGATTTGATAGTTGGGAGTGGCGACGGAGGGTATGTGTCCTCCTCTGTTGCTATTACTTCATGTTTATATGAATATTTTAGCTGGATTGCGATCATGCTTGGTAGACTCCAGATGTCAACATCCCAAGTCATTGAAACCTACCTACATATTCGATCCTCTGTTCATAATTCATACCCTCATCGGGGTTCGACATCTCAATGGAACCCTGAACTTCAGGCTACCTTCTTCAACAATTTCGTTAAAATGACAATTATGAACAACACTCGAAGCCGGAATCCTGACGAGGCGCTGCTGACGCAGGATCCAGCCTGCTATGTGTAAGTACATTCTTTCTCAGCCCATAATACCTCATGTTTACATTCTCTCTCTAGGGTTGCTTTAGCTATGTATCGAGAAGACGATACTCCACATGCAGTGCTTTTTAGAAACTATTTGGGCAGAACTTCAAACCTTCCGAACTGCCCGATTTGGTTTGCCATAAAGGCTGCCACTGCTTCCAGTCTGTTTTTACCGGCCGTGGTGGACGGTGTGAAGTTTTTAGCCGCATCAGAGCTCGGGTTTAACAATCCTGTTGATGAAGCCATATCAGAAGCTCTTGAGAGAGCAAGGTACCTCAAAATCCTTGGCCCGCCGATCTCCTGCCTCGTTAGTTTGGGAGCAGGCCATCCGGGCGTTCGTCCTATTGACGAGTCCGATCGGGCTGCAACTGCTGTTCGACTTGCTCAAGACGCTCTCAAAAGCCATAACAAAGCATCCCAGCGATTTGCAGAGGTTGAATATTTGAGCCAAGCCAGGTATTTCCGCATGAATGTGGAGCAAGGGTTCCAGAGAGATCTTCTGCAGGGTATCAATGAGGGCATTATCCATACTCATACGGAGATGTATCTTCGCAAGCTTGAAGTTGATCAATCAATGGAAAATATTGTTGGTCTCATAGCGGGAACTATGGCTCCCCAGATAGGTCAGTCTTTTGGTAATAATTCTCGCTCGTTGAAGTGACTGTTTTCAAATAGTTGGAACGAAAGAGTCAAAAAACAAGTATGTGACTGTCACTATGGGAGGCACCTCTTCGTCTGGTGGGTTCCCGTTCATTATTTCCGCTTCATCAGACTAAGGATACCAGCTGCTGAATATCAGGCAACTTGTAGAATCCAACATTCGATCTCAAAATCAGACTTAATTCGCACATACACCAAGGAGCTCTACACATTGGACTTCGGTCTTCGTAGGTACTTTCCTTCCTTCCAAGTTCCAGTCCGGTTTACACAATCTCTAGCATTATGGGATCCCGAACGTAATCACCTTTATACGCTAGGTTCTTTTCTTTAGCTAATATTGATTTTTTCCCCCTAAGCTGTACGAAAGGTCGTTGAAGTAGGTGATCTCGGGTTTGTCAACAAGAACGGCAGCTTCGAAACCCTTTTCAACATTACGGTCTGCGCAGAGGACCAACCAGGTTACGACCTCCCTCCAGATTTCAGGCCGTTCAAGGTCCCCAAGCAAACTGTCAACATAAAAAAAAATGCATTGAATGACCGGTACTTATATTCCGGTGCCATGGAGTTGAGGGTAGTAGAAGAAACCCAACAGTCAGTAATATCCTGAGGTAACATAAGCGCAGCTTATCGGGCTCCATAGGCATTGGAAGTTAAGCTGTCAAATTGACCACGGTGCAGTCCTCATCCTCAAGGACTCTCCCACACATTCTTTCATCCATCCCAGCACTTTGTTGGTACAGTACATCCAAGCTCACTACAAAGAATGGTATGCGTTTATGGAGACTCTTCTGACGTGTCCGAAACAAATTTTGGACTGTTCAGGACTTCTTCTTGTCACAGGGATGCACCGTAATAGTGCTTGGTCCTTAGGTGCATGGAAGAACACAGGTAGTGGACATTATCTTTCCCATACAGCTCGCAAATACGGCCAGAACCATACCACAGATATATGCGGATGGCAGCCAGCTGATGCTCACGGCGTTCGCGAAGGTCCTTTGGCTCAGGATCAACTGGTCCCTGAACATGGCACCCTTAACCAAACTCTGTTTATAGAAGGGTACCGTATCAGGCGTCGGGGGCATCTAGAAAGTCTTCTAAGCCAGGATGGGCAGGTTGAAACCATTTCGCCTCCTCGCGGTTGGTGGGAATCGGCCATGGACACTTTGGGCTATGGTGGTCAAGGAAACGGAGAAAAACTTGCAGATCCTCCCGGATATCCGTCGTCTCCACCACCATCCACCACACGCCCTACAGGTGGTGGGAAAAACAATCTTTTACAGGAGATCAATCTCACTCCAATTTACAATGGCCATTTCGTAAATTAACGGCTTCCACTCTTATATGAGAAATCTTATCATCTTACAGCCTAGACATCCTCTCGATGATCTAGCCGATGAGATTTTTGAGGTTGGTAATGATCTCGCATGCAATGTCCTTAGCTTATCTCAAAAAAAGCTCTTACCAAATGCTCAAACGGTAATCGTGCATGATCAGGACTTGCAGAAAATCAAGCATCTAGCGGGAAAAGACCAAAACCTCCCATCCCATCTTAACAGAAACCTCGGGCAGTCTGCGGAATGTAGCGTCACTTCATGCGTTTCCTTTCAACCTCAGCATTCATATCACTGTGATAGGTGTCTTCTTCACATTTCCAGCCCCGGACCCAGATCTCCTGGATACTGATGCGTCTTTGCAAACAGATCAGGCATCCCTAGTGCGAGGCGAAAGTCTACTAAGTAACAAAGTTTCGTAATTTTTTGGATTGTTTCCTGAGAATATTTGATAGTGCCCTCTGATTACTTAACTCTAAATTGGCGATCTGCGGGGTCATCAGAATCGCCTACAAAGGGGTTCAGAGGTGGCTTATCGCAGGGGAGCTGTAACGTCTTTCGTCAAGAGTTATCAGACATGCGGGCGGCTCTAGGGGACGACCATCCGGACACTCTGGCACACATGAACAACCTCGCTCTCACCTATTTGCATCTCGGCCAGTATCAGGAAGCTCGAGAGCTCTATGAGCAGGCTCTGAAGCTGTGCCGGCAGATTTTGGGAGACGAACACCCAGACACTCTCACAAGCATGAACAACCTCGCTCTCACCTATTTGCATCTCGGCCAGTATCAGGACGCTCAAGAACTCCATGAGCAGGCTCTGAAGCTGCGCAGACAGATTTTGGGAGGCGAACACCCAGACACCCTCACAAGCATGAACAACCTCGCTCTCACCTATCCCTATCTCGGCCGGTATCAAGACGCTCGAGAACTCCATGAGCAGGTTCTGAAGCTGAGCAGACAGATTTTGGGAGGCGAACACCCAGACACTCTCACGAGCATGAACAACCTCGCTCTCACCTATTCACATCTCGGCCAGCATCAGGATGCTCGAGAGTTCCATGAGCAAGCTCTGAAGCTGCGGAAGCAGACTTTGGGAGGCGAACATCCGAAGACTCTCACAAGCATGAACAACCTTGCCCTCACCTGTTCACATCTCGGCCAGTATCAGGATGCTCGAGAACTGCATGAGCGGGCTTTGAAGCTGAGCAGGCAGATTTTGGGAGACGAACACCCAGACACCCTCACGAGCATGAACAACCTCGCTCTCACCTATTCACATCTCGGCCAGTATCAGGACGCTCGAGAACTCCATGAGCAAGCTCTGAAGCTGCGCAGGCAGATTTTGGGAGACGAACATCCGAAGACTCTCACGAGCATGAACAACCTTGCCCTCACCTATTCACATCTCGGCCAGTATCAGGACGCTCGAGAACTCCATGAGCAAGCTCTGAAACTGAGCAGGCAGATTTTGGGAGGCGAACATCCAAACACTCTCGCAAGCATGAACAACCTCGCCCTCACCTATTCATATCTCGGCCGGTACCAGGACGCTCGAGAACTCTATGAACAGGCTCTGATGCCACGCAGACAGATTTTCGGAGACAAACACACAGACACTCTCGCAAGCATGAACAACCTTGCCCTCACGTATTCACATCTCGGTCGGTATCAGGACGCTCGAGAACTCCATGAGCGGGCTCTGAAACTGTGCATGCAGATTTTGGGAGGGGAACATCCAAACACTCTCACCAGCATGGACAACGTCGCCCTCACCTATCACGATCTTGGTCAGTATCAGGATGCTCTAAAGCTCTCTGAGACGGTCCTTGAGATCAGCAGACGAGTTCTTGGCGATGACCACCCAGATACGAAGTCAAGATTGTCACAAATGGAATCTTTAACAACGACAATCAGAAGGAAATCGACGGTACTTGAGCCCCATGGAAAACGTGACATGTCGAAGGGATTCTTTGGCATAACAGAAACAAAGTCGAGTGGTCAGTTGTCGATTGGAACGGTATCATATCCGAAGGAAGTTGATGTACCATATCACGCAACTTGAGAATACTAAGGAGGTATTATTTCCTCTAGTGACGCGGAGCAGCAAGAATATAGCACTTTAGTACATGAAAACTGAAGTTCTTCTTGCTCGTCCAACTCTCTCTCCGCACCTTCCCGGTTCAACTATCCTACCTTTATGATGGTGCCCTTACTCCTCCTTACGAGCTATTCGAAATAGAAAAACCATACAACTGCCGTCTCTTTTCGATGACCTCCAGCATATACCAGTTACTCTTCCGTAATAGCTTGTTAGCCCCTTTCGCATGCATAGTTCGGTCGAAGATATCGCCATGCTTCGTGTCCTCTCTCTGAAAGGCAAACCTCCTCACGAAGTTGGCAGAATGAAATTTATTGTGGCCAATCCCCCTCGTCATCGACTGGAATGAGGCGCTCGAGGTCCTGAAAAAGGAGAAACCTGACTTAGCTGGGAGATTTATCCAGAGTAAAGCAGAGGCCCCGAAAGCTTTGCCCAAACTCAAATATGAAAGACTGGAAGAGGTCTTAGGATTCAAGAAGGCTGATTCCACGCCGTTTGAGACCGTATGTATATTTTATGCACCTAGCTTCTTAGCCTTGCTGATCAGTATTTAGACTCTCCTGGATACTATCGATAATCTTTTGGAGGTGGAAAAGAAATGGATAGCTGCTGGTGAAGAACTTACTCTTCCTCCTGGTTGGTAAGATTAAAAGTCGAGATTATTATGTTACCATATGGCTCTCTGGTATGACCAAGTACCAATTACATCAACAGTCGACCAGAGGTTCGAGGCACGGGTATACAATCTTTAATATTTTCAATCCCCGTTATCCAACTCATGAGCCTCTCAAATCCCATTCCAAACCCACCAGTTGGAAGCCCTCCATACTTTCTAAGATCCAAATACCATTCAAGGGATGAACCTTGAGAAATGACCTCGTTGAGCCTCTCGGTCCTCTCCTCTCTCACACTTCCACCAACAAGTTCACCAACTCCGGGAACCAATAAATCGAAGCACGCGACAGTTTCGCCAGATTCGGTTTTATCTGTAGATTCGTTTACTCGCATGTAGAAGCTTTTGCACTCTCGGGGGTAGTTGAAGACAAATACGGGTTTGCCGAAATGAACCTCGCAAAGCCACTTTTCATGTTCCGTTTGGAGAGGGGATCCCCACGATACCGGGAAGTCGAAGGTCTCGCCAGAACTTTGGAGGAGAGAAATAGCGTCGGTATAGGATACACGCTCCCAAAGACATTCAGGGTTAACATGTGACTGGACGGCATCGAGATGAGTGGAGGAGGATGTGGTTGCAAGATCTTCTGCTGACAGTCGTAGAGTATTTTCCACAACCGAGCGGATTAAGGTCTCTGTGAAATCCATCACTTCATGGACACCATTCGACAAAATCCATTCGGCTTCGAGCATCCAGAACTCGGCGAGATGACGCCTCGTCGCGGACCTCTCAGCACTGGTGTTTTGGGTCAGAACATTGTCATTCAGCTCACAATCAACTTACCGGAAACAGGGTCCAAGAACCCAAGTTTTTCCAAGTGACTGAGTCATAGCTTCTAGATGAAGCTGAGCACTAACAGTCAAACTTGCTGGAGGCGAGAAGAAGTCTTCTATTCCTCCTCCACGTAGAGGAACAGGCGCAAGTTTGAATGTCTCTCCAGCACCTTCTGCATCGTTTCCAGTGAGAATAGGAGCGTGAACATGAATAAATTGTTGGTCCTGAATATCCGTCAATACAGCGGAAGTGAATGTGGGTGAACGTTGCACATACATCAAAGAACGAGTTCAAGGAACTTTGGACGCGATGGCGTAACCGCAAGACAGAAGCAAAGGTATCTGTTCGTGCTCGAAGATGAACCCAATCTCGTAGAAATTCTTCGCTATGCGCTTTCTTTTGTATGGGATAGTCCTATATACGAATGTTAGGTTCTCTGTAGTAAGTTTCAGCAAGTCAAAAGCGTACATCTCCTCCACCTCCCAAGAACTCAGCTCCACCTTCTGAAACAATCAATTCTTTGTTAGGGATTCTATTCGGCGCGTCTTGGAGTTTCCCAGTCAATCGAACGGCAGAGCCTGTACTCAGACTTTTCTTCCCATGTTCAAATTGAGCCAAGTCAAAACGGCAAAAACGAAGACTCAGACTTACCCTTTAGTCGTTCCTGTTGTAGAATCATTGAAGAATAGAGCTTGAATTCCTCCAGGTGTACTTCCGTCTGTAATAGTCGCGAACGACGCAGTCTTCTGCCGACGAATGGATTTGAGGTATCCGGTTATCGTTGTCGTTTGTCCGTCATTTTCGGGGGAAATAGTGGGAGAATTTAAGAGCTGCTTGACAGTTGGTTCAAAGCGTATTCGAGAAGGCTTTGACAGACGGGGAACAGTCCGCCTCATTCGAAGTAGAATCTGACCTGGTGGAAAAGAGTAGAAATTGACGCGCCATGGTTTTGGATTCCACCGTTATTAATATTACATGACCCAACAAAACCGAGTACATAAGTAAATCTGTACAACAATGAACTAATACAACAGTTTAGAAATTTCCACAAGACTCTTAAATACTCTTAGCCGGTTCCACTCTCCTCACTCGCAAAGGCATCCCATCAGCCGGCTTCATAGTGACAGCTCCAATTGGATGAGCCACTTGACCAGAATGAGTAGGCTCAAAAACAAATATCATAACCAGCTTCGCAATAGCCGCCTTTGTTTCCATCAACGACATCGTTTTTCCAATGCAGCTGTGAGGTCCAGCAAGGAACGAAAGGAAATTCATGCTCATGTTCTTTTGAACTTCGGGCGGGAGATTAAACCACCTGCTGGGATGGAATCTAGTGTAAAAAATAGTAAGAGAGAGAGAAGTTGAGACGGAAAGAAAGAAATTCCGTACTCTTCAGCATCTGGACCCCATACATCTTTATTCGTATTTATAGCCCGAATCTGTACGAAAACTTCAATACAATGGGATAACCAACTATGAAAGAACTTACAGGGATCAAAATATGTGTACCAGCAGGAATGACATGGCCATCTATTACACCTGTTTTTGTAACATATCGCGTACTTACAGGCGCGGCAGGCATTAGACGAACACTTTCCATGCTATGATCATTTATGAGCAAACGACAACGAAATAAGAGTCCCCAAAAAAGGAAGAAACGCTCACACGACACTATCTAACCAGGGAAGATCTTTTAGTTCCCGATATTCTGGTCGCGGGTTTGCCTCGAATACCGCCGTTACTTCCTCACGCAGTCGTTGTTGGATGTCCTGGTCATTTGCGAGAAGCCAAAGAGTCCAAGTAATTGAGGAGGCAGTTGTATCATGCCCAGCAGTTAAAAAAGTAAGCTGGACGGAAGAGAGTAAGTTTGAGAATGCATAAACTCAATCTTGGAAACCACGCACGACTTGATCCATCATAGCTTGATCATTCATAGTTATATTCCCGCCACCTAGTTGAGCCTTCTCTGCCTCTCGTTCGCGAATGAGAATACTCATAATATCTCGCTTCTCCTGGACTTCGCTCAGACCGAATTGAGAAGCTTCGGCCAACTTCTCCTTAAGTATTTGCCTCGAGACAGCCCGAATTCGGTGCATAGTGTCCACGAGCTTGACGAGCCGCTCTAGAGAACGGTAAGTGACCAGTTGTGAAATTGCATCAAGGACAAGTACCTCCATCAGAACTCCAGCCAAAGAAAATATCCTTAGTCTTGTAGCCGAACTCGCTATTCACATATGCCGAAAAGCCTGGGATGGAGAAGATAATCATGCTAAGCAGAAGGGTGCGACCTAAAATTTTAATATTCAATGGACTGGAAGGCATGGTGTTACGAGAAATAATTTGGCGCACCGTCTTGCAAGGCCATAAGATTGTCGTACGCGTTGGCGAGCTCGTTGTCGGGATTGTTCAAAGAGTCTGTTCGATATCCAAATGACGCAAGGCAGATCATGTCCAATGTTGCTTTGCTCACTAACAATAAAAAACAGGGGTCAATGAGGGCCTTTCGACTTAAGTGGGTGTGGGAGGTATTTACCGAGGCCATAAACAGGGAATACAGCACCAGTGGAAGAAGGCGCATAGTCTACCATCGTTCCCATAATTTTTACAAGGCTGTAGAGTAATTAGGAACAATTCATCTGGACAAGGTCCAACTTCGAAGGACGCACGTGTCTGTAACATCATGGAATGTATCCATCTCTGTAGGATCCTTTGAACAGAGTCTATTAAAGAGACAATATCATAAAACTCACGAGCACCTAGACTGGTTAAAGAAAATGCTGGATTCATAGCCTTGCGCATTCTTCGATGAACATCTCCAGTTACTGTGAGCAGTCCGTATCCTGCCACTGTGCCAAGTACGTTCCTGAGAAACATTGGCTGAAATAATGCCAGGAAATTAGGGTGCAGCTCATCAATTGAAATGAAATACAACGTACCCGAGGGTAATCCATCCAATCACTAGTCAGAATTTTCTGCAGCGCTTCCGGCCTTGTTAAAACCACCCTTTCTGCCCCAAAGAACCCCTTGAAGCGAACTATTGGACCGTACTCTTTTATCCATTCGCGAAATGGAATGCCTGGTTCGCCAGCTTCGAGTACAAAGACCTGACCAGATGTCCAACTACCTTTCGGTCCTGGAATATGTCGTAACGGATTGACATAGCGAGGATATATGATTGTCTTGTAAATGAGAAATGCACCTCCGAAACCTAGAAATTGAAGAGGTTAATGAAAGATTGGATGGATATTAATGAAAAGACGAACTGCACACTAGTAAGGCAGCATTGAATTTGGAGATCCACGGATCCAAAATCTCCAGAACACTCGGAAGGTCGTTTAGAGTACGCGCTGCAGGCATTGTGTTGTCGTAGTGCGAAAGCAAAGGGGATAGACCAATACCCCGCTCAAATCATAGCCGGCTGTGGGGAAGGTTAAAAACAAAGACAACCGAAGGACAGCTCGGATTCTGGCATACAGTGTCACATGGAAACTAAAAGAAGCACATTTCAAGGTTTTCGTACTGCGCATGTAGTCTTTGTTATTGGAAAGAAGACGTCTTCAAAAGATGCGGGTGAGTAACAACTAGAGTGGGTCAAGTTGGAATGAGAGCAAGAGCGAACCTGCCGTTATGGCTTGGTCCTAAACACCAACACCACCACCACCAACACGAAGCGCTTTCCGTTGGCTTTCGACATAAGTTCCGCAGCCGCTATGTAATAGTTCCGCAGCTACCGATTCTTCATAACTCTGGCGCTTTTTATCATATCCGGTGCTGGTCAGGCACAAGTTGAGATCTTCAGCAATCCCGTCCTACATGTTCTCGCGATGTCTAGGTGCAGAATTAGCACCACCTATGGCCATGAGGTTTGTGAGTATAATCACGACACGTGAGTGGCATTGTGCCCCCTTCGAGGTCTCAAAAAGACACTCTTGGTGAAGGTAAGAACGACAATGCAGTAGAAAGCCCAGTCTTCCGTCAGAATGCACACTCCGTCAGTTTCATCCGACGAATTCTATCAGGCAATAGCCTTCGTACATATCTGTCTGTTTTAGCCTGCTAGACTTGAGCCAGCCTGCCTGTTTCTAGGTGGTAAGGCGTTGTCTTCCCCAACAATCGTTAGAATGATGACAAGAGCAGCGTCTATAGCTAAGCCTCTCCCAAACTGGTGGTGCAATACCTCTTAACACTTGTTAAGACAGATGCTATTTTATGTAAGGGTAAGTCTTCAAAATTTCAATTTTGGCTTCGATTCCACGCTGTACTTGGTAAAATCTTCAATTAACGCTCCCTTTTCTCTGGTTCTGGTAGTCTTTTCTCAGGATAGACCCTAGCATTGAGCCCCTCGATCCCTTATGGGAGAACCCAACAGCCACAGTCACGATCATCCCAAGAGCATGACCACTTGAAATGAAAAACAGTTTGCGAACTCTCTTTGATCCGTTTCGATTTTTCGAATGACCCTATCAGCAAGATTAAGTCAAACCAGAAAATATCCCAAATGCACAACAGTGCTAGGGAATGTCACTTACGTATATTGACTTGGATGTCGTTCTGATCCTTGGACCCTCTCAGACGCCGACGAAGGTCAAGCTCCACTGTTTCTAAGTGCTGCTTGTCTACTCCCCGCCTCTCAATCAGCCTTATATCCATAACAACCATGGTCTTACACTTGGGTATGCGCTGGAAAGCATTCCCAAGGTCTGGCAAAGCCTGAAGAAACTCAGGCGCTATATGCCAGATTGATCGAACATCATCGACGCCCAAGATACCAAAGTCCAAGCGGATGGATCTGAGAGTCGACATTTCCTGGATATGCGGTATGGCCATCAACATCCAACCAAGACCCTCCATTTGGTACGAAGTAAAATCGTATGTAGAGGAGCCCAAGGTTAAGGAGAAGTTTTCGAGGACTTTGAGAGATTGAAAAATAGAGGGAGGGAGGCAGCGTGTAGCTAAACATTGTTAAATCGTCGACCAAAGCGAATAGATGAATGAGCTTAAGGCCGTGGTGCGGTAATATGTAGTGAAAATCTCGTAGAATGCCAGACGGCGACCCTAAAAACGTAATTGTCACTTGCGATGGCCACATTGATGCCAGAGAGAGTGATGTGCAACTTGAGAGGTCAGGCTGCGAAGGGAGAACACCAGCAATATCGTCATAGTATGAAGAGATATGAAGGTGTTTAGGTGAAAGAGGAGGACCAGATGAACTGAGAAGCTCCGAAACAGCTGTATCCGAGATATGCAAGTAGTCGATGCGTCGAGCCGCTCTGAGGAGCGTATTGAGTTTCTCCTTTTCAACGACTTTGCATGGGCCCTTCCACTCCAAATCAAAGGTTCGTCCTTGAACTAAAGGGAAAATAACATTGAAGAGAGCTCCAGAAAGTGCTGGAAAATCGGTTGCATCCTGGTTGCATCTGACAACAAGGCGTAATCGAAGTAAAGAAGGGAGAGTCCGCAGGAAACCTGCCAAGCGTGTTGGCGATACGAGTTGTACTTGAGATATGCGAATATCTTCAATCCACAAAGTGAGGATCCTTATGTACTTGGATATTCGAAGACCAAGTTCTCATTTGAGAGCTTCCGCTGAGAGTGAAACTTCACCCCTTTTGCCCCTCAAGTCAATCGTGTAACTCTCAAACAAAAGAGCTTGTGAGAGGAAACGAAAGTCCCGACTAACAAGGGAACATAGTTTCAGAGAGTGTGTGGAACGAGAGCCAGTGAGAAAGGAGAGGATGTTAGCATGGAGTTCTGGAGGCAGATTAGCAACCATTTTCGACGGGGGTTGATGGTCCAGCTTAAGTCATTACCGATCAGCGCTTAAATACAAGAACATAGAACCAGTAGAGCAACGGAACAAAGTTTTGTTCTTTGGAAAGGGGGGAATATAAATGTAATTATGCACCCAGGCATATATTTGTTCCGGCGCTTTGGCGTTCGGCAGCATCACTCAAAGTCAAACGTCGATTCAACTCAAACAATTTGTTTGTACCTGAGGCCTTGGCACTTACACTCGACAGTACTTAAAGGAAAAGGATGTGACCGCCAATTGAATCACCTCTTCAACTCCATGCGCTCGTCTACCATCACCACAGCTCTTGTTCTCGCTGGCGCTATCGCAGCTTTACCGACACCAGTACGTACACTTTGAATACAAATAGTTATAAAACTTATCAGCGGGTTAATAGGAACAATATGAGGTAAGGGTAGATTTGCTTCTGAGGAGAGGTACTAACCTATGGAATCTCAGAAGCGGCTGGACAAGAAATTCACTGTAGAGCTCTACGTAGAACCGAAACGAGAGCTCCAGGAGATCCGTGACAATTATTTCGATATAGAGTTCGAAGTAGAACGGGATCTCCCAAAAATTCGTGAAGAGCTGCATCTCGTCAAACGTCCTGAAACTACTCATGGGACAGTCACAAGCGTTGAAAAGACAAAGCGGGAGGTTCGTTGTTTTGTCTCTCAGGCATTATTTCCCCCTTCTCTTGTTAACAGGCATGTTAAATCTAGGGGATAACCAACCGTGAACCCGAGTTGGAACTGACCAAACGTCCTGAAACATGTCGCGGAACTGTAACTACAGTTCAAGAGAGCAAACGAAGCAGTCCTCAGGAACCTGCTAAACGTGATGCAGCCTGTCCCAGAAAAGTCGGAGTAGCCACAGAAGACAGTCCCAGATCAGTAGCAGTTGCCACAGAAGACAGTAAAGGAGGGAGGTCAGTGGCCACAGAAGACGGTGGAGGAGGAAGGAGGGCAGTCGCCACGGAAGACGGTGGAGGAGGAAGGAGGGCAGTCGCCACGGAAGACAGCAGAGGAGCGAGGTTTGTCGCCACAGAAGACAAAGCCGTAGCCACAGAAGACAGCAAGAGGGCAGAGAACTCTGTATTTGCTAGGTCTATCACGAAGCCACCTCAACGCCTGGATGCAGCCAAAGCCGATCGAAGAGAACCTCTAGATGGGTCTAGCAAAGATGCTGCTTACTTCTACAGACGTGGTAATCCTAGTTCCGAAGCTTATTGAACTGTACACAATGTTATAGCAGTAAATGTAGGCACAAGTCCATGTGGTATCGTACAACGAATCCTATAGCCTTGAAACAATCGAAGAGCCAACCTCTGGGATTCTTCTCATTTAGCTTTGTTATGCTTTTCATCACCTATGCAGATGAATGTAAACGTATACAAAGGTAACCATTCAACGTTTCATTCGCGGTTTATCGTCTCTTCTCTGCTTGCTAAAGCCTTAAATTTCTCTCAGTAATCCGCCCTCCTGATGGAATCTTGGCATTGAGCGTCTTTGCTCCTTATGGGGGAGCCCAGCATGCACAGTCAACAGTGGGAACCCAAGATCCTTGATCAAGCGTCCAGTGTTTGGAGGTGCACGATAACTTATAATGAAAGGGAGGCCGCCAGCTGGCTGGGATACTAGGTTTGAATCCGTTGAATGACCCTAGCAAGGAGTGTAAGTGACGCAATCCTGACTTTGCTAGATGCAGAAAGCAACATACGAAAGTGAACTTGGATCTCACTCTGATTTTTCGACCCACTCAGACACTCACGAAGATCAAGCTCCACTATTTCCAAATGTTGTTTATCTACTTCCTGTTCAATCCTACCTACATCCATACTAATTGTAATGTGACGATTGGGCATGCGCTGGAAAATCTCCCCAATATTTGACAGACCTTGAAAAACATCAGGATGCACATGCCATTTTGACTCAACGCGAGCCGCCTGTAAAACACCCATGTCCAAGTGAATGGATCTAAGAGTGGGAATTTTCTGGATGTGAGGCATCATCTTCAACATCCAAAGAAGACCATCCCGTTGGATGCTAACGTCGACAGAGAAAAATCTTAAAGAGAAGTTTTCAAGAGCCTCTAGAGATTGAAAGATAGAGGAAGGAAGCCATTGGTTATGTGGACCTAAGAAGCTTGTAAGACTTTAGACCAACGGGAACAGCCGAACGAACCTACGGTATTGGGTTAATAAAGTGTAGTGAAAGTTTCGTAAAGTACTTAACACTGAGCCCAAAAGAACAGTCTTCATTTGTAATGGCCATGTTGACTCTAGGGAGAGTGACGTGCAGCGAGACAGGTCTACCCGTGATGGGATAATCCCAGTGTCTACCGCGGAATTTGGTGAGAGGTGAAGGTGGGAGGGTAGAAGAGGAGAGCCAGTTGGAGTGATAAGATCAGAGACGAGTGTATCCAATATATGTAGGTAGTCGATGCGTCGAGCCGCTCCAAGGAGGATATTGAGTCTCTCAGCCGCACCAAATTTAGATCCTCCCCTCCACTCCAAGTCAAAGACTCGTCCTCGGACTAGAGGGAGGAGGCTTTTGAAAATTTTGTCAGAAAGCGCGGGTAAACCCTCTGGAACGCTCTGGGACCTCACAACCAGACGCAATCGAAGTAGTGACGGTAAATTCTTGAGCTTGAGGAAACGTACCAAGATTGCCATTGGTATAAGATGTGTTCGATATCCAACCATATCCTCAGTCCACAGGGTAAGCACCTTTATGTAGTTGGATATTGGAGGTCCAAGGCCACTTTTGAGCGCCTCGACTGAGGGCGAAACTCTGTCGCGTTCGACCCTGAGGTCGATCGTATAACTCTCGAATAAGAGGGCCTGTGAGAGGCGACGAAAGTCCTGACTAACAAGAGAACATAATTTCAGAGTGTGTTTGGGGCAGGAGCCAGAGAGGAAGGAGAGGATGTCAGGATATAAGTCTGGCGGCAAGGTGCCAACCATTTGAGATGGGAGATGAAGGTCCAGCTTAAGTCATTATAAACTAGCGCTTGATTCCGAGAACAGAGAAACCAGTAGAAGAATGGGAGAAAATTTTTGGTCCTTCCGATGGTGGGAATACAAAGATACCAATTGCGGCGGCCTATTTCCTCCGTCGGCTTGACATTGGCAGCATCACTGAAAGTCAAACGTCGCCTCAACCTCAGCAGTTTGTTTGTGCCTCACGCCCTGACACTTACAGTCGACGGTACTTAAGGAAAGGATGTAACGGCCACTGACTTTGATTCACCTCGTCAACACCATGCGCTTCTCTACCATTGCCACAGCTGTTGCTCTCGTTGGAGCCGCTGTAGCTTTACCGACACCAGTACGTGAACTTTGAATATTCTTAGTTAGGTAACTTATCATTGTGTTAATAGGAACAATACGAGGTAAAGATAGATTTACTTCAAAGTGGATAAATGTGTCCTTACTCCTTGATTCTCAGAAGCGGCTGAAGACATATGAGGTAGAGCTCTACGTAGAAGAAATGCGTGCCGAGAAATTCGATATAGAGTTCGAAGTAGAACGTGAGCTCCTTGAAATTCGTGAAGAACTTCATCTCGTCAAGCGGCCTGAAACCTGTCGCGGAACTGTAACCACGGTTCAAGAGAGCAAACGAGGTGGCCATCAGGAGCTTGCTAAACGTCCCGAAACCTGTCGCGGGACGGTGACCACAGTTCAAGAGAGTAGAAGAGGTGTTGCAGATTCTCTGTTGGCTAGGTCCATCACAAAGCCACCCCAGCATCTAGATGCGGCCAAGGCTGATCGAAGAGAACCTTTGGATGGAGCTAACGAAGATCGCAGGAACTGTGCTGAATGTCATGGAGAACGAGAACCACTTGATGCGGCGAGCAAAGATGCTGCGAAAATGTAGCAGTTCCTAAGCATACGAATTCATGCATAATGTTACAGTAAAAAGCAGGTACAAGTCCATGCGGTATCGTACAGTGAATTTGCGGTCTCAAAGCAGTGGCTCGAAAGGGAAGCCCAAGCAAGCCAACTTTTTTTATGATAAACAGCTGACAACAATGCTCGAACATGGGAAAAAATACGCGAAAGCAAGCGATAGGTGGAAGTACACGTCCTCATGAAGACACGACAAAACGTTAAGGTATCAAAATTTGTTCATCCAGAAAGAGCGTCTGCAAGGATCTACAACGAATATGAGCCGAAATCAGCCATAAGAAATGAGAATGATTTACCGGCATAAAGCCCATCCATCGTGTACTCCTCTCCATCGAACCAGAAGGTTTTCAGAGGTGATGCATGGATATACGACATCGGTTCCAAGGTGCAAGAGTTCCAGGAAATAGCGGATAGCTCCATCGGAATGCTGGATGGATCAGAAGAAGGCTTGAATTTGGGTCGGAGGGACAAAATGTTGTGTTCATCGAAGCCGTGGGCTGGCAGAAAGTCGAAATATAAAGGTGTAGCTACAGTTGTAAGGACGTCCAAGTTATATTGCATGTTTGTGGAGTAGGAGTTTTCATGGTTTGGCTGGAGATGGACTTGCTTGCAAGAATTTTGTTCAGGGTAGCAGGCGTCATACCAATTTTCGTGTTCCGAGACAGTTTGATAACGAGGAGAGGGCATTAAAATCAAGGGATCTTCGGGTTCAGGTAGAGGAGAAGGCGTTGGTTCTTTCACAACGGGTACGTCGACTACAATTGAGGTCATTCGCGTCGCTCGGGTTATTCGTGCAATTTTGGGTGCGGAAAATCCTCGAAGCATCTTGGGATTGCCCACATCCAGATGATATTCACCTGGCGTGACGGGGACACCTTCTTGACGTGCCTTTCTAACACGGTTACTGAACCAGTGGTGAACGCGACTAGGTTCGATGTTACGCGCAAGAGCCCATTGACGGCGAGAAGCAGCAGTCGGAATTCTTCTGTTGTTTTCCCAGATGTTCTCGAGTTCGTCCGTGACAAGTTTGAGGGGACAAGAGAGAGACGTAGTGCGAACGATGCGGTTTTTCGCGAGCTTGGGAGCAGGACAAGGTGTGTTCGAGTCATGGGGACGAAGGGGAAGTCGATTCGAGTTATCTTTGGTGACAAGAGTTTGCGGGTTATCTGAAAGAAATTTGGCCAGATCTGGCGACGACATTGACGGGCCACAAGCACGGGAAACTCGACGAGCCACCTCCAACGAGATCCTGGTGAGCGTGAGATCAACAATATACGTGCAATGAAGCCAAGTGCACCAAGTTCCAGTCGAGTCTTGCTTCCAGTCGTCACCGAGAATAGCATTGCAGATTTCAGTCTGTTTTTCAGGTTGGAGCATTGAAGCAGAAAAGAGTTCGCTCGCGTTGACGAGATTATCTGGAGCATCGCGTTTACTGATCTTGACGCCATTGATAACAGTGTAGACGATAGAAGACGACATGGTGGTAGAAGGCAAAAGCTGTTCCAGCTTCCACTCACGGCTTTTTCATCCATATCACTGTAGGCTCCACATATGGTTGAAACCAGTGTCGCTGGTCCCGCACAATCTATGTGAAAGTAGATAAGTATGCGTTGCCTGTGGATGTTACCTGAACACTTCAAAGCCTGGCTTAATCATTCTCAATCTGAAAGGTTTGAGTTATCATTTTGTACTGGGTATTACATTGGTACTCCAACGTATTTATGCAATTCGCTACACCTTTGGCTCATGATGCCATATCATCTCCAGTTCCACATTTTGCAGTTCCTCGCACCGATTTCGAATATTAACCCACACATCCAATGCACGGTCCGTAAGCTCAACTTCCAACAAATTAACAACAACCCTCTTCAGAAACTCACTCGGAACGATATCGTTGGATATGCGGTCACGCTCTTGGCAGAGGTGAAAAAGACCCTCGACGATGGTTATGACAGTAACGGTTTCTACGTCTTCCACCTCGTCTTCCGATTCCGATTCAGTTAACCAATTCTCTTCATAAAAAACCATAACTTCGAGCGCTTCAAGAAAAGGGAAGTACTGCTGGAGATAAGAGCACGAAAGAAGTTGTAGGTTGTCTTGGTTGGTGCTTTGGAACTGGATAGCTAACCTCCGAAGTGAGCATGGTTCTGGAAGGCGAAAGTTATAGCCTCTCCACGCAACACAGACATCTCGAAGCGAACGGTTTTCAGAGATGAATGTGCCGAGCTCTGGGCAACTGGATGAGCTATGGTTATAGCTTGGAAGGTCAAGTTTTCGAATGTTAGGTGTTACGAGTTTGGTGAGAAGATGAAACCAATTTCCATCAAGGGAAAGGGTTGTTAAGAGAGGTAAAGTGATGCTTTCGTAAGGTGAGATCTCGTCTGCGATATATCCAGAGGAAATGTTAAGGTCGATAATGTTGGAGAGGTGAAGAAGAATGGACATTACTGGCCTGAGTTCTAGTTCGACAAAATGCAAACGTAAAAATTGGATCTGAATCCAAGGGAAAGACGTAGGTTCTAGTCTTTCGATAAATTCGCCCATTAGTCGGAGAGAATTCAGATGAGCAGCTTCTGAAATGAAGTTGGGTGGAAAATCGTGAATGGAAGTAATCGCTAGCGACTGCAGAGAAGGGACATTCTGCAGGGGATAAACGATCTTAATGAGACCACTTGGAAGATCTTCAAAATGTACATGGCGCCAGCGGGGTGAATGTGGAAGGATAGCAGCAAGAAGAAGCTTGTTAATCTTCCAACCAGGGTCATTTGCCTCTGAAAGCAGCTCCCGCGAATACCATGTCAGCGTCAGTGGACGGTCCTGAGAACGGGATAGGAAAAGCTGGATTCGCTCCTCCTTTGAATTGCTCGTGACCAGAAACTCTGCCCATAACTCAGGACATCCGAGGGCGACTCCCCTCCATGTTCTACAAACGGATGCAAGGCGAATGACAGACCTGTCTTCCTTCCAGTCAAAATCAACGTTTCTGGGGGCTGGGACCAACAAAAAAACTGTTCTGAGCAGTTCGAGAGGCAATCCACTCGAGAAATTCCTTCCCTCTTTCAGCTTTGCAATGTGCAATCTGGCGTGACTCGCGGCTCTTGACACTGAGTCACGGAGTTCATTAGCGAAGCTGAACAGGCCATTGAGGGATGCGAGGCGTTGTTCCATTGCCTCAATATTGGATTGAGGAACAGTACCATGAAGTAGTTGGTCAGAATTAAGAAGATCAAGTTGTATAGATGTGAGAGATTGCGGCAAGTCTTCGACTAAGCTGCTCGCAGAGAGGGCTCTTCGACAGTGAGGGCATTTTGGAACCTGGATTGTGGCCATGATGCTACGAGAGTGTAAGAAAAGCAGGGTTGGCTGCTTTGAATGGTACCCGAAAAAATCACCAACATTGTACAGTGCAACAAAAAGGACTGGGACTTTGAAGGTGACAGTTGGAGGTAAAATAGATCTTACTCGAACGGAACCAAACGCAAGCGGAGGCAGACGGTTGTCATGAACGAAAGCCATGTTTGGATTTCACACAAGCCACCTTGGGCTATAGGATGAAACTTATGATGCTTGTCCTGCATAATATATCTACACGTAGATATATGTCGTTAGTGGCTAACAGCCTGAGAGACTCATCTAGTTACCCTCGATCCGAAGGTCTTGAGTAACTATTTTGTATGGAGTATTATACTACTTAAGTTTTTATGTGGTTTCATCCTTCTTTACCTCATGATTAGTGTCTGCAGGTCCACATTTTGCAGTTCTTTCGATCGATTTCCAAGATCAGCCCATACATCCAATGCACGGGCTCCGGGGTCGGGTTCCCAAAGATTAGCAACAACCTTCTTCAAGAACTCACTCGGGATGTCATTGTTGGACATACGGTCGCGCTCTTGGCAGAGTTGAAAAAGACCTTCGGTGAAGGTTGTTATAGTGGCGGTTTGTACGTTGTCTTCCATTTCGGCATCCATGTTATCTTTACAGCAAATTATAAGTTCGAGTTCTTCGAGAACAGGGAAATATTGCAGGAGATAAGAGCACGAAAGAAGTTGTAGGTTGTCATTGGTTGCGCCTGGGAGCAGGATGGTCAGCCTCCGAAGTGAGCATGATTCAGGAAGACGAAAATTATAGCCCCTCCCGATGACGTGGGCATTTTGAAGTGAACGATTCTCAGATATGAATGTGCCAAGCTCTGGGTAAGCAGAAGGGGTATGGTCATAACTCGTGATGGCAAGTTTCCGAATGTTGGGTGTGATGAGTTTGGCAAGAAGAAAAACCCAATCGTCGTAGAGGTCAAGAGTCCTTAGGAAAGGCAAAGTGATGTTTTTGTAAGATGTGATCCTATCTTCGGTATATCCAGAAGTAATTTCAAGGTTAGTAATGTTAGAGAGGTGAGGAAGGATGAGCGTTGCAAGTTCGAGATCTAAGTCGATGCATTCCAAACGCAGGGATTGTATATGGATCCAGGGAAAAGATGCGAGGTGCAGTGTGCTAATAAAATTGCCCTTCAGTCGGAGAGAATTCAATTGTGCAGCCTCTGAGACCAGGCTGGGCCCAAGTTCGTTGTTGGAAATAATTGTTAGCGACCGCAAAGAAGGAACGTTCTGCAAAGGAAAGACGATAGGGAGAAGAACGCTAGGAAGGTTTTCAAAATTTACATGGCGCCAGCGGGGTGAATGAGGAAGGATAGTGGCGAGAAGACGTTTGTTGGCTTTCCATCCAGGACCAACAGCTTCTGAGAGGCGCGCTCGCGAATACCATGATAGTGTGAGTGGATGGTCCTGGGAACGGGAGAGGAAAAGCTGAATTCGCTCTTCCATTGAGTTGCTCGTGATAAGGAACTCAGCCCATAACTCAGGACATTCAAGAGCAACTCTCCTCCACGTTCTGCAGACTGACGCAAGACGAATGACAGACCTGTCTTCCTTCCAGTCAAACTGAGGATATCTGGGCGCGGGGACTAATAAAAAAGCTGCCCGGAGTAGTTCAAGAGGCAATCCGCGAGAGAAGTTGCCTCCTTCTTTAAGTTTTGCAAGTTGTAACCGCGCATGACGCTTGGCTTCCCATACGGAGTCACGAAGTTCTCTGGTGAACTGGTGCAGTCTATCGAGCGCTGCTAGACGCTGTTCTATTGCTTCAATATTGGATTGAGAAACGGTACCATGAAGCAGTTGGTCAGAAGCAAGAATATCAAGTGGTATAGATGTTGGGCATTGTGGTACGTCTCCGACTAAGCTGTTCACAGTGAGGGCACTTTGACAGTGGGGGCAATTCGGGGCTTGGGCCGTGGCCATGATGCTACGAGACTATAAGAAGAGCTGGGTTAGCTGCTATGAATGGTAGCCTAGAAATCACAAACAATTTACAGTGCAACAGAAAAGGTTGTAAACGTGGATGTAGTAGTTAGAGGCAAGAACTAGGAACGCTTGTTTGCACACTGCAGGAACTCATTCAAAACTTCAGCACCAAAGGACAATCCGCATTCAAGATGGTAAAGTAAAAGAGTAGCAACAAGGAGCGTAGGAAAGTTCAAAAAGAGGTGAGAATCGAAATGGATGGTAATGACAGAAGTAGGATCCATTGAATAACACGACTATGGACGAGGGTATCAAAAAGAAATAAAGACACAGGTCAATGTCCATTTTGTGCGCGACTAAGCTTGGGGTCGCTGGTTGACACCCTCCTTCAATGCGAGCAGTTGCTTAGAGCGGAAGGCCTCGTAGTGGATTTGAGCGGTGGTCTCAATGAGATCCTGGAGGTGAGTCCTGAAAAAAAAATGATGAGGAGGATATTACAGGGAGTATGAAAAATAGGAACAGACCTTGTCAGGAAGTTGCGGAGGTGCACGAATTCGCAGTGGTTAGGGTCCTCAACATTGACAACGCCCCACCTGTTTTTGCGGCCACGAACGGACTTTCCGTCGATTATGACGCTATTTTCTGAACCAACGATGGCGAAGGGGATAGTATCCTGAAATGACCAGAATTGTCAGCAGTGTTGCATATGGGGTTTTTGGAACAACGAACCCGAATCTCTTCGTTCTTCGCTACCTCATCTTCCTCATCCTCGTCAGTGTCGAAGGGATAGAGACGGATGTTGTGGTAAACGAGCTCTTCCCGAATGCGGAACTTGAAGGCATCTTTTTCTTCAATGGTCAAGCTGTCGCTCTTGGCAATGACAGGTACAACGTTGACGACCTCGCTGAGCTTCTTCATGACAATAACATCAATGGGACGAAGCGAGTGGCCGGTGGGGTTGAGGAAGTATAGGCAGCAGTGAATGCGGGTGTCCTGAATGTAACGGTCTCGCATGGCAGTCAGCTCCTTACGGAGATACGCAGAGTGTTGGTCCTTAATATATTTGATAATAGCGTCCCAGCTAGAGTTGAAAGGGGGAAAAATGAGAAGGCAGTCAAAATATGGGAATAGGGAGCAAATCGTACCAGCCGTCGTTGTTCACCTGGTCACCGTACCCGGGAGTGTCAACAATGTTCAACCGAAGGCGCACACCATTTTCAACGATGACTAGACGTACGGTAAGCTCAAGAGCTGTGAAACTAGGCAGGGACAACTATACCGTGAGAGACTGCCTGGATTTCGGTCGTCTGGCGCACGGGCTCGTCAGCGACGAAGCGACCTTTGGTGTCAATCAAGTGGGACGCGAAAATGGTGTTAATGAGTGTGCTCTTCCCCAGTCCGGTTTGGCCTGTACGAGCGGACCTGTGAGAAGATGCGCAGTGTAAACATTTAGAAGGCACGCACCAACGACAATCACATTGAACTGGAAACCGCGCTTGAGCAGTTTGTGCTCAATTTGCTGAGTAATGGAGTCGAAGCCGACATAAGAGTTGGCGCGAATTTCAGCGGGGGCTTCAGCCATTTTTTTCTAAGTCAAGTCGAAGGGTGGGTGTTGAGAAGGAAGGCGCTCACCGAGTTTGCATCCGGACACGACTCTCAACAAGCAGCCACCAGACGCAGCTCCCAATAGCTAGATTTGATAGTTTCAGTGCTCTTATCTACTGTCTTTGAATAATTGGAATTATTTAATGACCTACGAACATTCTTCTCAGCCATGTTCAAATAATTTTCGAAATCACTGGATTTGCTAACAACTTGAAGCACGAATATGTTGGCATCGTGAACCTGAATAGACGGATTCTGGTAACAAAAAGAATCACTTTTCCTTTCCAATAGTCAAGACCTAGTCTGAAATCTGAATTGCCGTGTGTATTGTCTCAAAATAGAAGACCTTCGCGGTCATTCGAAAGCCACAGCTTTAAGTCCACCTTGACTCTTACCACCACTACAGTGCTCTTCACTCCCGCATCCACATCAAGTGACGTTGTAGCAATGAACTCTCCGCCCACACCTGATTCGCCTTCATCGTCCAACTCTGACCTCGAAGAGCTCTCCTCGAGCGTGTTCCAAACTGGACCGACCAAGAGAAGATTGGGCGGTGGCTCACAGAACCCGAGCGGTGCCAAGACTCGCAGAAAGGAAGAATCACGCAGAGGAACTTGGGAGCATGGAATGAGAGGAGGAAAAGAGAAGGATGATTTCGTGGACAATGATTTTATGCGAGAAATAAAGCGTGGTGGGTCTTAGCTTCGTTGAGTAATGGCTATAGCAACTAGAGTTTTGATTTCTTTTCTTTGCAGATCTTGGAGATCCTTTGTTGGATGGATTCAGCAATGTGCCAAGTTGAAGTGGTATCGGTGCTGCACGTCTCGTCTGGAGCTGGTGAGCCACGGTCTGATTCTTTCTCCCCGTCCTCCGTGCATTAACGCTCTTTTAGTTCTTATTTCTTGAAGTCAGGATAAATTGTACTACAAAACCTTGCCAAATTGCATGTGGGTTTCAAATAGAGCCACGCCTGATCACTTGAAAATCTCTTGAGTAAACCAAACTTTGCTTTATCCCAGCATTTCCACCGTTACGAACATTGGGATATATTATGATCCCGCCTACTGAAACGTCAGGCAAGGAACGGTAGCGGGCCAGCCATCGATTATATATTACGGGCCGGAGCCGTCCGGGTGCACATAAAGGCGAGAAAAAGGGCAAGGGACAAAAGGATCAATTCTTCTTGCCTCTCTTCCACTATCATTCCACAGCTGAAAAAATGTCCTCAGAAACTGTGTTCAAAGGCTACGCGTATGTCCATCCAAGCTCTGATTATTTAAATATTAGGATGGCTGAACAAATGCTTTTATCTAGGATCCATGATTCTTCCAAGTGGACTGATTTCAAATTGACCGAATTCAAAGCCAAAACATTCATCGATGAGGACGTTGAAGTCACGATTGATTATTGTGCGTTTGAATTTGTTGGCGAGGTCGCGATTTGAGCTAATAGTTGTTCCAGGTGGAGTTTGTGGCAGCGACGTAATTGGCCCTCTTTATCTTTCGCCTTATTCCTTTTTCTCAGTACAATTGGTTTAGGTGCACACGATTACTGGTGGATGGGGCCATCCTATCTTCCCCGTCATTGTTGGCCACGAAATTGTGGGCAAAGTCGTAAAAGTCGGGCCTAAGGTGACCGAATTCAAGCCTGGTGACCGCGTCGGTTTGTCATTTCTTATAGACTTTGGATGTTTTTCCCTCTTTGTGCTCACTTTGTGATTGTTAGGTGTTGGTGCTCAAGTCTGGTCCTGCGGAGACTGCGCCATCTGTGCTGAGGATAATGAAAACTATTGCCCTCACCAGGTTGATACTTACAACGCTAAGTATCCTTCAAACTGCCAGTGTGCAGGTGAGGTTGCCTATGGTGGCTATTCGACTGCGAGTATGTCTGATTTACATTGTGATGTGCTAAATGCTGAAGTGAATGCACAGTTCGCGTGTCGCACCGCTTTGTCTTTCATATTCCAGAGGGTCTTGCCTCTGAACAGGCTGCTCCAATGTTGTATGTTGATCTGTTTCATTCCTTGCTATGTATGATCTGAAACGTCTTGCAGGTGTGGTGGACTGACAGTATTTTCTCCCTTGCTTCGCAATGGAGCTGGGCGAGTTGTATCCTTTAGCGTCTGTCACAGTTCAACTTACCTTTGAATTAGGCCCGGAAAGAAAGTCGGTATCGTTGGTGTCGGAGGCCTAGGTCACTACGCCATCCAATTCGCGAAGGTTTGCCATTATCAAACAGCTTTTCCTGTACTCGACCGACACATTTTGGTCATAGGCTCTCGGTGCAGAGGTCACTGTTCTCAGTCACAGCTCCCGCAAAAGGGAGGATGCCACCAAATTGGGCGCCGATCACTTCGTTGTCACCGGTGAGGCTAACTTTGCAGACCCCATTAAGCTGTCCTTGGATCTGCTTGTGGTGGGTTCACCCAGTCCATCTCCGTTCCCCCGACAAGCTAATTCTCGGTAAGGTGACTGCCAATATTATCGAGGGGGATGACCTCAATAAGCTTCTTTCAACGCTTCGCATCCACGGGCGTCTTATTATGGTGGCTCTTCCCGAAGATAGTTTGCCCAAATTGACCAGCAACAGTAAGTTGTCTTTACTCATTTTCCGGTGTCCTCGCTACTCACTCCGACGTCCAGCTCTTGTTTCCAATGGCTGCTTGCTTGGTGGTTCGCATATTGGTAGTAAGAAAGAGGCCATTCAGATGCTCCAGCTCGCTGTTGAGAAGGGCGTGAAGAGTTGGATTGAAATCCTTCCCAGTGCGTATTTGGCTCGCGTCTTGTCACCCATTCATCTTAGGTCTATTTTCATTCTCTAGTGTCAAAAGCAGCTGAAGCTGTGACGGGCGTACATGAGGGCAAGGCGCGGTACAGATATGTCCTTAAGAACGATATAGAATAAGATATTGAGTTACCGTACCAAACAAACCAGTGTTTCCGTAGCATCCCGTAGCCATCCGTTTTGTTCGCATATTACTTTTTTGCTCACGTTTTTCGGGGTTCGGTAAACTTCCGGTTTAGCGATACTGATGTGGATTTAGAAATGACTTCGATCAGAGGGGCAAAAGAAGATCGAAAGTCAGGGTTTTGGACGACTGAGTTTCAAGACGCCATTGCCCTTGAAGGAAAGTAAAAAAACAGAATGTCTAAGTCCATAAGACATGTATAAAAAATAAAAAATCTACCCCAGGAAAATGTACGGATGCCGGTCGCACTCGCAGATTCTCGGTGAATGATATTTGTCATCGGACTTGACGCATGATTGGTGGAGGGGACAGTTCAAAGCATACAGATGGGTATTTACTAAGGCTGGCTTGCCTTCCTTTTCCCGCGTTCATCTTCCGCTCCCTTACAACTCACCCCTTCCCGCAACCCTCTCGCGTCAGCGTGATGGCGAAAGAAAAGGTGGCGTTCAAATATCGCCGTCCTTCAAAGCCCAACCCCATTGTCCAAGTTTATGAGCGCATCACCTCCTTCGACCTCGCCAAGCTTTTCTCAACCAAGCGAGAACCTGGACCTCCTAGGACAATTTACGTCAATGAGCCATTACCTGCGAGCTGGATTGGAAGTAGAGGAAAAGTGCGCAAAGAACATCGCTATATTTCGAACCAAGTGGTATGTTACGCCGCGCTGCGGGATCCTTCCCTTTTTTTCCCTCTCTCCCAGTTTTGGTTAATCTCTTTGTTTTTGTCAATAGATCAGCTCCAAGTATAATATATTCACGTTTGTGCCCAGGTAAAATTCAGTTTGTTTTGGTTCATGAGGTGAATCGCTCGCTCACAGGTGTTGCATAGGAATCTTCTTGAGCAATTTCGGCGTATCGCGAATCTGTAAGTCCCATTTTTTTCTTATAAACCCACGGGTGCAAGAAAATGGTATTGGTTTGTTGACATAAGCATTTTGTGATTATTCAGGTTTTTCCTTGGAATTGCTATCCTCCAATTCTTCCCAGAGTTTACGACTGTCTCTGCCAGCGTGGTCATTCTCCCTCTCGCAATTATCGTCTTTCTCACGGGTGCAAAAGATGGTTACGAAGATTATTCGAGGCATCAGGTACGTATTTTTCTCGTTCGATTGCCCTGCTCGAAATGATGGAGCTAACGTGGACTAGGCGGACAGGGCTGTGAACCAGAGCACGACGATGGTTTTGCATGCCGAATCTGGATGGAAAAACTACAACGCGACTCAAGGCAAGACCAAGACTTTCGTACGACGCATCTTCCCGAAACGAACAGGCAAGAAACGTGGGCGTGATGCGGACGTGGAATATGACGATGACCCTCGTGACTCAGGGTCTTCGATGGATACACCGTTGAAGGAATCTTATGGGCAAGGTAAACCACGGTGGCAGCGAACACTTTGGGAGGACGTGAAAGTCGGCGACTTTGTCAAGCTGCACGATGGCGAACCTGTCCCCGCAGATATTCTTATCTGTTCGACGTCTGACGAGGAGAATGTCGCGTTTGTGGAGACAAAGAACTTGGACGGAGAAACAAATTTGAAGTCTCGGAGTTCATTGGCGTCCTTGACAGACCTACGAACAGCGAGTCGGTGTGCGAATCCGGACAATCATTTCAGCATTGCCTGTGACCGACCCGAGAGTAACATGTACAGGCTCAATGCTGCAGTGGAGAGAGATGGAAAGAAGACGGCCGTTGACCTCCAGACCATACTCCTACGTGGCACTGTGTTGAAGAACACGGAATGGGCTATCGGCGTTGTACTCTTCACAGGCGAGGATTCAAAGATTATTCTCAACGCAGGCGGAACGCCAAGCAAACGGAGCAAGGTAGAACGGCAGATGAATCCCCAGGTGATGATTAACCTGTTCCTTTTGGGTCTCATGTGCACTGCTTGCGCGATTGGAGATTCATCGATGCAGAAGGTCCAATATCCTCAGGGTGCTCCATGGCTTTGGGGTGATAACACGAAGGGTGACAACCCCTCTATCAATGGACTTATCACTTGGGCTTTCGCTCTCTTGACGTACGTCTCTTTTGGAGAGTGGTTTGATTATACGGCTGACAGAATTCCTTTTGGTGTTTAGTTTCCAGAATATTGTCCCCATTTCGCTTTATCTCTCTATTGAGATTGTCCGTACTCTCCAGTCCGCCTGGATCTACTTTGATTACGACATCTGGTACAAAAAAACCGACACTCCCACAACGGCGCGTAGCTGGAATTTGTCTGATGACTTAGGTCAGATTGAATTCATCCTGAGTGACAAGACAGGGACTTTGACCCAGGTAAGATAACGACAACAATCCTAATGCTAGCTCTTCCGTTGACGGCGACTTTATCAGAACGTTATGGTTTTCCGGCAATGCACTATCGGTGGAGTGATTTATAAAGGCTCGGCTGTACCCTTCGAAGAAGAAGAAACGAATGGCCTCAACGAGAAGGCCGCCGCTAGCCAATCCTCTACCTCCGTTCACAATGGTGTCGCTCGCGGCAATGATGTTCCCATTTTCAAAGACGAGCAGCTTCTAGCGGATATCGAACATTCCTTTTCATCTGACGCCGACCCCGCTTCGACTGCTCATGCTCGTCTTCTCAATGGTTTCTTCACCGTCCTAGCCCTCTGCCACACAGTCCTTACATCCTATGACGAAAAGACTGGTGCCATTCAGTATAAAGCGCAGTCGCCCGATGAACAAGCCCTTGTCCAAGGAGCTGCCGACGTGGGTTTCGTCTATAAGGGTCGAGACTCGAATTCGCTCCTCACTTTGTCTTCACCCAATGCTGATGAGGATGAGAAATATGAGCTACTCAACATTTTGGAGTTCAGTTCCGCGAGGAAGAGGATGAGTGCGATCGTAAAAAAACATGGTGACGACGGTGATTCGAGGATTCTGTTATTGACCAAGGGAGCGGACAACATTATTTTTGACCGGTTGAGACCTGGGAATGATGAGATGAAGGCGACAACAGAGAAGCACTTGGCTGAGTTCGCCAGTGATGGATTGAGAACGTTAACCTTAGCGTACAAGATTATCCCCGGTACGTTCTCATTTCTCAGTCATTAATACTTGTCTGCTCACTCGTACGTTTTCTAGAGGCGGAATATAACGCATGGAACGAGCGCTACCACGATGCGACTGTCGCTTTAGACGATCGCGAAGAGAAGATCGAAGCTGTTTCTGAAGAAATGGAGAAAGACCTTCGACTTCTCGGCGCTACTGCCATCGAAGATAAACTTCAAGATGGCGTCCCAGAAGCTATTGCTGACCTCAAGCTGGCTGGAATCAAGATCTGGGTCCTCACTGGTGACAAGCTCGAGACGGCAATGGCCATTGGTCGGAGTACCA
This sequence comes from Flagelloscypha sp. PMI_526, assembly GCA_021399455.1. Classification (NCBI taxonomy): domain Eukaryota; kingdom Fungi; phylum Basidiomycota; class Agaricomycetes; order Agaricales; family Niaceae; genus Flagelloscypha; species Flagelloscypha sp. PMI_526. Next base: position 56,867 of record JAJTUO010000060.1, read on the forward strand.
ATCTTATCGCGGAGAACAACAATCTCATTGTCGTGCGAGGTGCCAGCGCGCGTCCTGTTCAACAGCAGCTTGTCAAAGCGTTCGAAACTTTCTTCCCTGATGCCGACCTTCTCGAAGACCACGAGATCAAGGATTTGGAGGCGCACTCGGCTCCTGTGACTACGCCGAACCATCTCAAGCGTATGAGTACTGGTAACGAGTCCCTTGTTGGAGCGGATAATGGGAATCGGGACGGAGGAATGATTCTGGTCATTGACGGCGCTGGTTTGCTGGAAGCATTTGAGAATGAAAGGAGTAAAGAGCTTTTGTTGCAACTTGGGATGCATTGCGAAGGCGTAATTTGTTGTCGCGTCTCACCGTTGCAGAAAGCACAGGTAACCAGGTTGGTGAAGGATGGGTTGGGTGCCATGACCCTTGCAATTGGAGACGGAGCGAACGATGTCAGCATGATTCAAGCTGCAGATATTGGTGTCGGCATTTCTGGAGAAGAGGGTCTACAAGCAGCGAATAACGCAGATTACGCTCTGGCTCAGGTTGGTCTTGAATTACGTTCTTGCACGAAGTGCTTTGAAGCTGACCTTTGATCGTTTTCCAGTTCCGGTTCCTCAAGAAGCTCCTTTTGGTTCATGGTCACTGGTCGTACGCCCGTAATGGCATCATGTATGTTCTTCTTCGTCTCTTTTCCTTGATTAGACTGACCTTTTGTAGGATTGGCACATTCTTCTATAAGAATATTATCGCTATGGGGTGTGTAATATCCTCCTTAGAATAATTAGCGTTCATCTGAACTGAAATTTTCGATAGCGTCCTTTGGTGGTTCCAAATATTCTCTGGATGGAGTGGAAACTATGTCTTTTCTTACTACTATCTGCTACTCTGGAACTCTGTTTGGACTTTACTCCCTGTAGTTGGAGTCGGGTTGTTTGATCGGATTGCTGGTGAGTTTAGTCCGTCGCTTCCGTATTGCCGAGTGCCTATCCCATTTTACAGATGCTCGGGATCTTATGGACTACCCTGAGCTCTATCGATATGGTCGTACCGGCTCTTGGTTCAACTACAAACTTTTCTGGATTTATATGTTGGATGGGATATACCAAGTTTGTGCATTAACTATCCGTTTGTTTAGTTGCTCACCTTGTCTCTTAGTCTACTATTGTCTATTTCTTTATCATGTATACCTACGTGAGCGTGACAAGCCGTTCAGATGGTTATGACATTGACCAGACTGAGTTCTCCACTGTACGTCTTCTCATCTGTTTGAAATGATTCCTTCTCAATGCACGTTTGTTAGACGATTGCGGTATCGGCTGTCATGATTGCGGATCTTTTCACAGGTTTCGCTGCAACTGTTTGGACTGGTTGGCACTTCTTTGCCGTCTCCCTTGGCATCATCATCTGCTGGATTTTCACCGCAGCCTATGCTGCCATTTCACCTTCATACGCGTCAACAGATCTGTACGGCAATCACTTCCTACTGTTCAGGTCACCGTATTTCTGGCTCTGTCTCCCTCTGGTATTCATCCTTGCCACTGCGCCTCGATACTTTTACAAAGTCTACTGTGCTACCGTCAAACCCGGTGACCTCGAACTTGTCAAGGTCCTACGGAAGCAGGATCCTTCCCGGTTGAACAGTCTTCGATGCTATCCTTATGGTGGGCAAGACGGAGATGAAGAAGGTGGTGGACATCGCGATAGCACAGAAAACTTTGGCCTGGCTCATTTGCGTCAACCTTCCGGTGTCTCTGTTGTTGCCTCAACACATATGACGAGTCGAACGAGTTTGGCATCAGCTCCTCGACCGTCTGTGGACTTCAGAGCTGCGAGTCGAACGGACATGAGCACTGGCTTGACTAGCGTCGAACACGGCTTTGGATTCTCAATGGAAGAGCCTGGTGGAGCACATCTCCGACGGATACAGACGGATTTGTCTGAGAGGAGAGTGGGACAGCGCGGAGGTCGGGTACATGTCTCTGAGGGCGATCACAGACGGAGTCGATCGTCTGGAAAAGGCAGGGTGGCGAGTGGTCTTGCGAGCATCGGGAGCATTGGCCGTGCGAGACGGTTATCGCAGAAGCTGAAAAGCCGCATTTCACATCCACATCGGACAAGTACTGCTGATGAAGATCCTCCTTCTCCCCCAATGCCAGAGCAGTAGTTGTGAAGTATTTATCGAATCTATATGTTGGTGGTGATATCTCTATAATATTAACAGTACCTATTGCATGCTCATCTCACCGCTGTATTTCATAGACAATTTACGATATAGTAAACTCTTTTGGGTGAAACTCGACTTAGCGGTATCTATTGCAGTAAATGTACTGTTGAGTTAGCCATTGCAAAGGCTAAGAGAGATAACATCAGAAGTTGGATTTCGGCGTTGAGTTTTACGATCGCTCACACTTAAAAGACATAAAATGTAGGCTCAATGCTTTCAATAAGAATATAGCTATCTATGCAAATGGAAGTCTCTGAAGAACTTCGGCCACTTTCACAAGCACCAGATCACGCTGTCACATTATGTTAACTTCTCTCCGACCACCATCGTAGAAGGGTGTTCCCTTTGTCGCTTTCACCTAGTGCTCTTGCACGCGCTCTCATGAGTGATTCTTTACCGAGAACAAAAGGGCTGAGGCTTCTGTGCTTCGGTTAGTCCCAATGTATCTGGAACCACATTTTGCCTGAACCACCCCGCTCAGATGGCGGTGGTCTGTGCTGTTTGTCGCAGGCTCTTCTAATGCGCGAGATTCTGGGTCGCCTGCAGCATGACACTGGTGCCGTACGGTCCCTCAAAGTCACTAGTTATTTTGATATGATTGGCGGCTCAGGTTTTGGGGGGTAAGCAGGTCATTTTCTGGCCCTGCTAACGCGCTTAATTCCTGTCTAGGCTACTTGCGATTATGGCTGGGATACTGGACATGACCATAGACGAACTGGTTTCTGAGTTCTCCGCGCTTTGCGCCCATGTCTTCTCCGACGCTCCTACCACGCAAAAACGAACAAGTCGGCTCGAGGAGGCGGTGAAATGCATCATAGAGAAATACTCGAAAGACAACGGGGGAGAGGGGAGGAACATGTTGTCCTCAAAAGATAACTGTAAAGTGTAAGCCTGATAATCCAATGAACTTTCCACAAAGTCCTTGATATTTTGTTAAAGATTCGTTTGTGCTTCTTCGTCTACCAATCTGGCATTCCCACATATATTCCGCAACTACATAGTACGCGGAAATACAACTGCAGATTGTGCTGTCTGGCAAGCAGCTTGTGCCACAATGGCAATGCCAGGACTGTTTGAACCTGTTGAGATTGGTACTGGTGTCGTCCGCGAGTCCGTTGTCAGTGGCGAACATAGATGGAGCAACCCAGTTCGTTACCTCGCTGAGGAGGCTGCGACTGTGTTCTCTGGCCATTACGTAGCCTGCATCGTCAGCATTGGCTCCGGTCATCCCCATATCCTCTCCGTATCCGACGATTTAGCAAGTCTCTTCAAAAGGATATCAACAGACTGCCAATTACAAGCCAATGAAACGGAAGCGCGATTTATGGAGGTTCCTGGGCTGTACTGGAGACTGGAAGTCGAGCAAGGATTGCAAGGGTTGCAATCAATTGAGGATGTTGCAGCCTTCAGCAGGATCTTATCTTCCACAAGCTCATATCTTCAGAGAAGTGGTGTCACTCAAAAGATTGATGCCCTTCTCGAGATACTTCGCATACGTCCTGAGTATGTGCCTACTCGAGCAATCACTGGGAAGGTGCTGGCAGAGGCTCGAACAGTTCGTCTCAAGCAATGCCCATACCCGACGTTGTACTTTACCGGGAAAGAGGCTGAATTGAAGGAGATGAGTGAGTACTTCAATTCGTCTTGTGATGGATGCCGAATCTGTGTTCTGTATGGCCTTGGTGGTGGAGGTAAAACTCAGCTAGGCCTCAAGTTTGTTCAACTGAGCCGAAAGAAGCACCGGTAAGTTCTTTTCGGTGTCAACAGTTCTTCAACACTCAGCTCGCCTTAGGTTCACCGATATATTTTTCGTTGATGCATCGGATATCAATACTCTTCATAATGACCTGAAAGCGCTAGCTAAGGAGAGGACTGCGGGAACTACTATTGAAAGTGCCCTAGATTATCTTTCATCCCGTGAAGATGATTGGCTTCTCTTCCTCGACAACGCCGACGATCCCTCATTGGACTTCCGGCCTTTCGTGTCCTGGTCGCATGGGAACGTTCTGATCACAACGCGCAATATTGCAGTGCGAGCCCATGCGCCCGATTGTCGCCTCCGCATACATTCGCTCACGATGGATGAGTCGGTTGCTCTGCTTCTGCGTGGACTCGATTTAAGGATGGATGAGAAGACAGAAAGTGCTGCAGCAGAGATAGTCGAGGTTTGTCCAACGGAGAAACCGCTATTCGCTCTATTCACAATAAACTAGGAGCTGGGATTTCTGCCTCTCGCAATTAGCCACGCGCGAGCTTATCTGGAGTACGGGTCTTGCGATCTCGAAGACTCCCTAAGAATCTACAGAAGTGACCATCAGTCACTCCTCCAGAAACGGCCTGTCCAGTCCACGGATGACTACGAGTACTCCGTGTACGCTACGTGGATGCTTGGCTTTAAGAAGCTTTCTGCGCAGGCAGTTGTATTTCTCCAGCTGATTTGCTTCTTTCACCATGAAGGCATCCCTTCTCGGATTGTCGAAATGGCTTATCAAAAACAATCAGGGCGGAACGACTATTTCGTAAATTACGTTCCTCAATCAATTCGCGACTTCCTCTCGCACTTCGAAAATCAAGGAGAAACTTGGACTCCCAGTCGATTTCACTTACTCCTTAATGAAATCCTGTCACTTTCATTGATCCAGTCCGATTTGATCAACTACACTCTCTCGTTCCACCCACTAGTCCAGAAACTACTGCGATCCCTCTTCGAAACGAAACATGACAACATTACTGCAAGCCAGACATTCCTATCCCTGGCTCTACCAACTGGTGGCGGCACCGATGATTATGCACGTCGGCGCAGATTCGTCGTTCATCTCCGAAGCATAAAAGAATACGGAATAAGGGCTCATCCCCTTCTACTCTTTCCTTTCGGTCGTGCGTACTTTGATGCCGGAAAGCACTCTGATGCCTGTCGAATTTGGGAGGCTCAGGTGGAAGGGATGACGCGACTTTTTGGACGAGAGCATCCCTATACTCTCAGGAGCATGAACAACCTTGGCATTTCATACAGAGATCTTGGCCGTGCCGTAGATGCTCTGCCACTGGAACAGCAGGTTCTGGATCTCAGAAAGCGAATACTAGGTCCAGAGCACCCAGACACCCTCTTGAGCATGAACACCCTCGCCATTTCATACAGAGATCTCGGTCGTGCCGCCGAGGCGCTGCCACTGGATGAGAAGTGTCTGGAACTGAGGAAGAAAATCCTTGGGCCGGAGCATCCCGAAACCCTCTATAGCATGAGCAGCCTTGCTAATTCATACACAATGCTTGGTCGTGCCTCAGATGCACTGCCGCTGAATAAGCAAGCCCTGGAACTGAGAAGGAAGATCCTTGGGCCAGAGCATCCCGAAACCCTCTCGAGCATGACTAACCTTGCCGATTCATACTTAAATCTTGGTCGTGCTGAAGATGCGCTGCCGCTGAATGAGCAAGCTCTGGAGTTGAGGAAGCGAACCCTTGGGCCAGAGCATCCCTACACCCTCTTGAGTATGAGCCGCCTTGCCATCTCATATAGAGATCTTGGTCTTGCCGATGATGCGCTGCCGCTGGGCGAACAAGTTCTGGAGCTGAAGAAGTGAGTCTTTGGACCAGAGCATCCTCGTAACCTCTCGAGCATGGGTCACCTTGCAAATTCATACAGAAATTTTGGTCGTGCAGTTGAAGTGCTGCCACTGGACGAACAGCTTTTAGAACTGAGAAAGCGAACCCTTGGATCAGAGCATCCCGAAACCCTCACAAGCATGACCAACCTTGCTGATTCGTACATAAGTCTTGGTCGTGCCTCAGATGCACTGGCGCTGAATGAGCAAGCTCTGGAGCTGAGAAGGCGGATTCTTGGGGTAAAGCATCCCGGCACTCTCATGATACAGAAATCTTGGTCGTGCAGCAGATGCATTGCCCCTGAACAAACAGCTTTCAGAACTGAAAAAGCGAACCCTCGGATCAGGGCATCCCAGCACCCTCAGGAGCATGTACAACCCCTCCATCTTCTACAGAACTCCTGGTCGTGCTGAGGAAGTCCCACCACAAATGGAAGGAGCTCCGGATATTCTTGGTTCGAAATCTGCTGCAAGTCTAGGAAGCAGTAATAACCTTGTCGAAAATCGCGCGGACTCGCGAAGGCAAGACATGCCAGATTGCAACGAGTCTTTCCGTCTCAAAGTCATGAATGCGACTAGTCCGCCTCGTAACCCCTCCGGGAAAAGGGAGCCAGTCACTTTTACCACTGGTTCGCAACCTCGAAAGATAGGACAATCGCGTCCTGCCTGGCGTCCTTAGAAGTCACTTTTTATTAAGTTCGTTCACTATATATCCTAGTTTGTTTCCCTTCACAGGTCCCTTATAAGACCGTTACCATTGTTTTCTTGGAGCTTTATTCAAATCTATATGCTGAAATTCTTTCCTTATTATATGCTAGCGTACCGTTGAAAACCTTACATTGATCTTTGACTGAAGCTGTCTGTGATCAGCGTGTGTGTCAGTTGACATTACATAGGCGCAGCTCCCATTGTGAATGAAAAGCCTTATAAACATGCGGGGGAGGTGTCATTGTAAAGGAAATTTCTAGCATTTGAGGAAAGAAAAAAATGCGAGAAGCCCTCAATGTAAGGTCTAAAATAATTTTTAGGGAGGAAGGTTTGGTGCACAACACATCCTCCATCACGAAAATGCAACATGATCTGAGCGGTTGAGATCATTGATTCTTCCGTATTCTATACTTTTAAAACTTGTCCGCGCTCATTACTGGAGAACCTTGGCCCATTTCTCGCTGTATTTATTACTCTCTTCACCCTCCTTGTTGCGCCCTTCAACAACCTTCACCGCATCGAGTCCGATAGGAACACGGAGAGGGGTGTTGGCATCGTTAGCGACACCATAAATAACTTCCGCGCACAAGGAAGCCTCAGCGGACGAGTCGTCGTATCTGAGATTCTGACGAATGTAGGCGGCCGCAGTGTTCGCATATGCCGGATGGGGTGCCGAGACGTCCATTCTGCCCTCATCAAGTCCACGAGATCGGAACATTCCAATCTCTAGAATATTAACTCTGATGTTCCAAGCTGGGTCGACTTCCTTCGAGATCGACTCGTGAAGACCTTCGACAGCGAACTTCCTAAAATCTGTGTCAGAATACAATGATATCACACAAAAAATGGGTAAATAACACATACGAGGCGCTATAATAGCCCATGGCTGGGAAAGCATTCACAGCGACGATACTGGAAGCAATCAAGAGTCGTCCTCCCGCACGTTTGTTCACGTCCCTAAAGACGCGGACAGCCTCTTTCGCGACATTAGCGGCAGCCCAGAAGTTGACTTCGAATTGCTTCCTGGCTGAAGCCTCAGGAACGCCCTCGACCTCTCCTTGAGTCGCGATGCCGCTGTTGGAGTATACGACGTCGACACGACCGAAAGTCTCGACAGTCTTGGCGAATGCCGCTTCGATTTCTTTGGGATTGAGTACGTCGAGTGTGAGAGTGAGAAGTTGAGAGGATGGGTAGCGAGCTGTGAGGTCGTTGAGGCTAGCGGTATTGCGAGCTGTGGCGACGACGATGTCGCCTTTGGAGAGAACGAATTCCGTCGTGGCGCGTCCAATGCCGGAGCTGGTTCCTGTAACTGCAGAAATTTATCAGTAAAAAAGAAGTCGAGTAAGAAGAAAACTTGACTTACTGAGCCAAACTTTAGGAGACATTTGCGATGAGAGCTTTAGAAGAGTGTTTGTTGCTTTGTGTGGTTGTTGGATTGGTTGGATAAGTTTTTCACTCCCTGTTCGCAGTCTTTTATACCGGAATACACATTGAACAAAGTAAAATGAGTAAGAGGTGGCCTTTGAAGCTGGAGATAGCAAGTCATTCTTGCTCTAGATCCAATACGAGAATACGAGGCGAAGTAGTGACGAATTCCCAAAACGGGTAATGTCGAACTTCCAATGCTTCGTCATACAAAATCGCGAATAGGCTGATCCGAAGTCATTTATGAGGATTATAGTCGGTCGGGGGAATAGGGCACAAGGGTCTCCGGCGACCGACGGAAGGACATGGATTCCTGAATGTCAATTTCTCTGCGGCTACTTAGGCGACGAATTTCGTTGATGGCTCAAGCACCAGAATGTGTAGCAAATTTTGGTAGGGACAACATTCCAAAGGACAAGGATACAGTATCGAGCAGTCCTAGAGAGGGCTGATGGTGGGAGGAGAAAGCCAACACAAAGTCCACGTGGTCAAAATCCACCTTTGAGAATTCATGGTACTTATTTATCGAAATGAGCCGCCTTCAATAAAGCTACATATCATCGAAAAATGAAATACGAAGCAATACAAATCTATAATATTGAGGGTGTCACCAAAGGCGACGAAACAAGACCATAGAGCTCTGGCCTACGGTGATCAAGAAAGGGGTTGACCCCGCGCTTTGCAGCATACAAGTCCTTGCCGATGTCAATATCGTACACTAGCAATCCTTCCTCAGACCCTGGTAGTATCCCCAAAACCTTCCCATCTGGCGCAATAATACAACTCTTCCCACAGAATTCTGGTCCTCCATGGTTGGCATAGACAATAAAAGCATGATTCTCGAGTGCCCGCGTTCGAAGAATATGCTCCTGCGTCTCAGGATCCGCATTCGCCGTCGGAACAGCCAAGACAAGTGGACTCCAATGTCCTGGAGTCTGAAGACGGAGGACACGTGCAGGTTCTGGAAATTCAATGTCCCAACATATAATTGTCGATGTGAATATCTCTGAGTCTGGAAAAATGGGTATTGAAGGTGGAAGCGAAGGACCGTGCGAAAAGTAGGCAGGTTCGAAGGCGGATGGTCCCACTGGAGACCAAAGATGAGTTTTATGGTACTCAATTTCGATTTTTCCAGCGGGGGATATCATGGTGGATGTTATGTAGCGTTTTGAGGTTGAAGCGTCCAGTGTGGGGTATGAGATAATAATGCGCATCTTGTACTGCTCTGCTGCCCGGGTCATTGCCTGCAAAGCAAAGGTTCAGACCAATCCTGGTGAAATGTATTGAATATTCAACTGAGAAACTTACCTCTAGGATTTGGGGAACATGAGAACATGCCGATTCGATGGCAGGGAGTTCGATGTTATAGCCACATACTCCCAATTCAGGGAAAACCAAGAGCTGTACCCCTGATTTCGAGGCCTGATCTATATACTGCAGCATACGAGAAAGGTTCGAAAGTACGGCTGGGTTCCCTTTGGCATCAGTAACGGATTTGGTAGGGATGAACTGGACCGCTCCAACTCTCAGGGTCTCGGAAACTTGAGGCATAACCGTTAAAAACGAGAGGGCAGTTAAAAATGTGTTAGGGGGTTTGTATTGCGGGGGGACGTTATAATTTGTGTGAAGAGCGCGTTGACGCAGGTTCTGACTTGATTCTGGTGAAGGTTTGTGGCAAGTAAATAATTTGTCAGCTTATATATCCATCTTGAGAAGGACCGTCATGTCCTCGGAATTCTGCACAATCGACTGCGCATGTCCTTTTCACATATATTTCGCCCTGCTTTAGGATATTCTTGTCTCCAGTGCTGGCGTCGGCTCGTGGTCCTCAAAGCATTGGGCTTCAACTCGTTATTGGCTTTTTACCACCATCAACATACCACCTGCCTTCTAAGCCGCGATGCTTTTCAACTACTTCTTTCACGCAGCAGGATTTCTTTTTACTCAATCTGGAATTCTCAATCGACACTCTGTCCCGCGGGTCTCCTCAGGACTTGATTGAATCAGAGTAGACGGGCCACGCCCCCCCACCTCCCACGGCATGATACCATAAATACGAAGGACAGGGGGCAAAATCGTGTCCCAGTCCCTGCAAACGTTCCCCATGCCTCTTAACGCCTGCGAACTACCCAGCGAGCTTGAGAGAGAAATTTGTGAACGGTGTCCTGAACCCACGCGAAAAGCACTTGTTAAGGTTGCTCATCGTTTCCATGCCTGGTGAGCTTCCCTAAAAAAAAATTATTTCCTCATGGAGTTTTGCTGAAAAATCGGTCTCTCGCAGGAATACTCCTTCATTGTACAAGGCAATCAACTTGGACGGCGGAAACGACTCCGACAGAGCAGCTCTTCTTGGTGCAACTCTCAAATCTCAACCAGACCTAGCAAACTATGTCGAAAGCATCCAACTCATCCTTCCCTTCAAAGACGCTGAACTCTGTTCCACCATTCTTTCCAGCTGTGTTAGGTTATCGACATTAACCCTACATGTACGCTCTGGCCTTTTCCCAAGCTCAGAATATATCTCGGCTATATGCGATCTTCCCCTCACGTCATTGACGGTCATCGAAAATCCATGGCAGCAGCTTACATGCTTCGCTCACATGCTGTTATCCACAGCAACATCGACAAACGCCCGTTGTCTCTCGACGCTGCAGCACATTAGCATTCCAAATCTTCTCCCTGTCATGCATTTGCTGGAGACAACACACAACACCATCAAAACCGTCGAAACTTATGTCTTTGGGAGACCAAGGTTTCCCTGGGCAGGATACTTTTCATTTCACATGCAGGAGAATCAACAGTTGGAAAAGTTGACGTTGGTTGGAGCATGGGAAGACCCGTCATATGCTCAGTTAGATGAGGAAATGAAAAAACGGATTGTTATGGTTCCTTACGTGGATGAATGGTGTTTGTTGAGTGTTTTGGGATGATGTTGGTTTAAGAAACGACCTTTAGAGCGGCTCTAGAAAATTCTTGTATTGGTTTGATCCTTAGTATATTTTGTAGGTAGTCTTCCCGATACTTAGATTTTTGCTTCTTAGATAGGCTAAAATCTTAGAGACTGATGAAACACAATACACCCTAGGGCTTTAGCTTGTGTCTTTCCTTTAACCGTCAAGCACTTGTACTTTAAAACGGCCACCCTGCCAAGCTTTCTTTCACATCCGGTGCTTGAGCCATCAACGAACTTCGACGTCCAAGTGGTCGCAGAGAAATTGACATTCCAGAATTCAATTTTATTCACAACGAGAGCATTTACGAGGGAACCCGGTGATCAGGTGAAGTTATGATCTATTGCCACGCTTATGTCATGACTACTGGTGTGAAGCACGCTGATTACAGCCGACTTCAGTCATGGGTTATTGTGAAGTCTTTCAACGGTGCACTAACATGCAATAAGAATGACAGCGCATAGAGCTGAGATTTGAATAGAACTGTAGGAAAACAATACTCGTGGAGGAAGTAAACTAGGATATATAGGGAACAAACTTCATAATAAATGACTTCTAGGGACGCCAGGCAGGACGCGATTGTCCAGTCTTTCGAGGGCGCGAACCAGTGGTCAAAAGGGCTGGCTCTCTTTTCCTGGAGGAGTTACGAGGCGCACTAATTGTATTTACATTTCTGGGACGGAAAGACCTGCTGGAATCTGATAAGCTCCGTCTTCGCAAGTCCGCACGAATCTCAATCGGGCTATTGCTGCCTCTCAGAGATGCATGTTCTGATCCGAGAATTTCTGGAGCTCCTTCCATCTGTGGCAGAACTTCCTCAGCACGACCGAGAGCTCTGTAGGAGATGGAGAGGTTATGCATGCTCCTGAGGGTATCGGGATGCTCTGGCCCAAGGATTCGCTTTCTCAGCTCCAGAACCTGTTCATCCAGCTGCAGCGCATCTGAGGCGCGACCAAGATCACTGTATGAATCGGCAAGGCTGCTCATGCTCATGAGGGTGTCAGGATGTTCTGGTCCAAGGATTCGCTTCCTCAGCTCTAGAACTTGTTCGTCCAGCTGCAGCGCATCTGAGGCACGACCAAGAGTTCTGAGTGAAACGCCAAGATTGTTCATGCTCAAGAGGGTGTTGGGATGCTCTGGTCCAAGGATTCGCTTCCTCAGTTCTAGAACTTGTTCGTCCAGCTGCAGCGCATCTGAGGCATGACCAAGAGTTCTGAGTGAAACGCCAAGATTGTTCATGCTCAAGAGGGTGTCGGGATGTTCTTGTCCAAGGATTCGCTTCCTCAGCTCCAGAACGAGCTCGTCCAGCTGCAGTGCTTCTTCCACACGACCAAAATCTCTGTATAAATTGGCAAGGTTGCTCATGCTCGTGAGGGTGTCGGGATGCTCTGGTCCAAGGATTCGCTTCCTCAGTTCTAGAACTTGTTCATCCAGCTGCAGCGCATCTGAGGCGCGACCAAGATCCCTGTATGAAAAGGCAAGATTGCCCATGCTCGTGAGGGTGTCGGGATGCTCTGGTCCAAGGATTCGCTTCCTCAGTTCTAGAACTTGCTCATCCAGCGGCAGCACTTCTTCCGCACGACCAAGATCTTTGTATAAATTGGCAAGGTTGCTCATGCTCGTGAGGGTGTCGGGATGCTCTGGCCCAAGGATTCGCTGCATCAACTCCAGAACCTGCTGTACTAGTGGTAGCGCATCTGCAGCACGACAAAGATCACTGTATGAAACACCAAGATTGTTCATGCTCGTGAGAGTGTTGGGATGCTCTAGTCCAAAAAGTCGTGTCATCGCCTCCACTTGAGTCTCCCAAATTCGACAGGCATCAGAGTGCTTTCCGGCATCAAAGAACGCGAGACCAAAGGGATAGAGTAGAGTGGGATGAACCCTTATCCCGTACACTGTTATGCTTCGGAGGTGAACGACAGATGTGCGCCGACGTGCACGATCATCACTGCTCTCGCCAGTTGGTAGAGCGAGGGATAGCAATGATTGACTTGCAGTAATATTCTCAGGTTTCGTTTCGAAGAGAGATCGGAGTAGTTTCTGGACTAGTGGGTGGAATGAGAGTGTGTGGTTGATCAAATCCGACTGGATTAATGAAAGCGACAGGACTTCATTGAGGAGCGAGTGAAACTGATCAGGAGTCCAATTTCCTCCTTGATTTTCGAAGTGCGAGAGGAAGTTGTGAACTGATTGAGGAACGCAGTTTGCGGAATAGCTTTCCCACACCGATTGTCCTTTGTAAGCCATTTCGACAATTCGAGAAGGGATGCCTTCATGGTGAAAGAAGCAAATCAGCTGAAGGAACACAACGGCATGCTCAGAGAGCTTCTTAAAGCCAAGCATCCACGTAGCGTACACCGAGTACTCGTAGTTATCCGTGGACTGAACCGGTCTTTTCTGGAGAAGTGACTGATGGTCGCTTCTATACAGCCTTAGGTAGTCTTCGAGGTCGCAAGAACCGTACTCCAGATACGCTCGTGCGTGGCTAATGGCGAGGGGTAGAAATCCGAGTTCCTAGTCTGTTGTGAATAGAACGAACAACGGCTGGCCCGTTGTACATACCTCGACTATCTCTGCTGCAGCACTTTCCGTCCTCTCATCAACCTTTAAATCGAGCCCGCGCAGAAGCAGAGAAACCGACTCATTCATCGTGAGCGATTGTATGCGGATATGACAATCAGGCGCATGGGATCGTACAGCAACATTGCGCGTTGTGATAAGAACGTTCCCATGCGGCCAGGACACGAATGGCCGGAGGTCTAGCGAGGGATCGTCTGCGTTGTCGAGGAAAAGAAGCCAATCATCTTCACGGGATGAAAGATAATCCATGGCACTCTCAATAGTAGCCCCTACAGTCTTCGCCCTTGCTAGCGCTTTCAAGTCGTTATGAAGAGTATCGATATCCGAAGCATCAAGGAAAAATATTTCGGTGAACCTAAGATGAGCTGAGTGTTGAACAATTGTTGATACCGAAGTGAACTTACCGTTGCTTCTTTCGGTTCAGTTGAACAAACTTGAGGCCCATCTGAGTTTTACCCCCGCCTCCAAGACCATACAAAACACAGATACGGCATCCATCACGAGACGAATTGAAATAGTCAGCCATCTCCTTCAATTCCGTCTCCTTCCCGGTAAAATATATTGTCGGCTCTGGGCATTGCTTGAGACGAACTGCTCGAGTCTCTACCAGCACTTTTCCAGTGATTGCTCGAGTGGGGACACGCACAGGACGTGTGCGAAGTATCTCGAGAAGGATATCAATCTTCTGAGTGACACTACTTCTCTGAAGATACGAGTTTGTGGAAGATAAGATCCTGTTGAAGGCTGCGACATCTTCAATTGACTCTAATTCTTGCAATCCTTGCTCGACTTCCAGTCTCCAGTACAGCTCAGGAACTTCTGTAAATCGCTTTTCCGTTTCATTAGCCTGCAATTGACAATCCGTTGATATCCTTTTGAAGAGGTTTGCCAAATCGTCGGATACGGAGAGGATATGAGGATGACCAGAGCCAACGCTGACAATGCAGGCGACGTGATGGCCAGAGAATATGTTCGCAGCCTCCTCAGCGAGGTAGCGAGCTGGATTGCTCCATCTATGTTCGCCACCGACAACGGACTCGTGAACGACACCGGTGCCAATCTCAATAGGTTCAAACAGCCCAGGCATTGCCATAGTTGCACAAGCTGCTTGCCACACAGCACAATCAGGTGTTGGATTTTCGCGTACTATGTAGTTGCGGAATATATGTGGGAATGCCAGATTGCTAGATGAAGAAGCACAAACGAATCTTTAACAAAGAATCAATAGCTTTGTGGAAGATTCAATAGGTTTTCAGACTTACACTTTACAGCTGTCTTTTGCAGATAACATGCTTCTCTCCTCTCCTCCGTCGTCTTTCGAGTGCTTTCGGACGATGCCCTTGACCGCCTCTTCGAGCCGACGAGTTCGCTCCTGTATAGTTGGAGTGTCGGAGAAGACATGGGCGCAAAGCGCAGAGAACTCAGAGACCAGTTCGTCTATGGTCATGTCCAGTATCCCAGCCATAATCGCAAGTAACCTAGACTAAAACTAAGCGCGTTGGCAGGACAAGAAATGATGTGCTTACCCCCCAAAACCTGAGCCGCCAATCATATCAAAGTAATCCGCCACTTTGAGAGACCGCGAGGCACCAGTGTCGTGCTGCAGACGACCCAAAATCTCACGCATAAGTAGAGCCTGCGACAAACAGCACAGGCCACCACCATCTAAGTAGTGTGGTTCGGAAACATGATATAACCCCAAGTGCAGTGGGACTAACCGAAGCACAGAAGCCTTAGCCCATTTGTTCTCGAAATAGAATCACTCATAAGAGTGTGCGGAAGAGCATTAGGTGAAAGTAACAAAGGGAATGCTGTTTACACAATGGTGGTTGGAGAGAAGCTAACATAATGTGACAGATGGTGTATAACACAACTGTGACGTTCATGCACTTGGACTCTTACGTCTATTAGCGGCGCACTTTCACTTTAGAATGGTTTGTTGGAGTTTTGCTCCGAGACCAACGATTCAGTAAGTATCACGATTATATTCAGCTCGTTATAATCGTGTAAGGAAAGCAGTAAGTAACGAAGCGATCATACTTAACCGGGGGTGTTAATTGAATCCCCTAGTACCACCATCCCCTACTCTGACATAATCAAGCGCTTGTCTCATTTGGGCATAGAGACTCGTCTTCTCATTGTAGGGTCCTGCCTCGGTCACCACCTTAATGTACTTTACATACGGAAGATGCATCTATTCAAAATACCTTCCACCGTCTACCTCCGACCCAGCGGTGCGCCTAGTCACCAGAGAAGTTCACAGAGCTGGCGGCCTGCATTGGTGTAGGGGAGCATTCTCCATTTTTTTAGATACAGTAGGAGGATATTTTAATAAATAAGCACATTCTGTCATGTAGGTGAAAGTTTGAGACAGGATTTCAGAAAAAAAACGTTTAATTTGGTATTTTACTGTGTAGGTACAAGGGATAGTGTATATGCTATGTAGTTGGACTTCCTGGGGGGGATGATAGTTCATGGACTACTTCATATTTCATTAGATATATGAGAACGAAGACTATCGGGGAGGGGGCATGAACAACCGGGCGGACTGGTGAATTTACAGGAGAGTAGGTTGTGGCGGCCGCGACGAGAGGCGACAAAGTCAAGTAAAGTAGGGCTCTAACTATGAATATTCATAAATTTTAATTCGAAAACGAGACGTATAGGCGTACTAGCGTACCAGGAATCCCAGCGACGGAGGTCTATAGTGGCGCACAAAGAATTTTGAGGAGCGGCAAGGTGCACATAGACAGAGTATGAGAGTAACGGTTAGTATCAAGGTGTAGTAACGGCGGGAGAACAACGGTGGGCCGGCCACGAGGAGCACCGTTATTTACGTGTAACGGTGGTGGTGGTTGAGAGACAAGTTGCATACGGGGAGGTTCTGCACCCGGGTGAGTAGGGGATGGTGGTAGTTACTCAGTCGGTGTTAATTCCTCACACCGCTAACCTTCGTTCGCCCATTCTAACATGGTTGCCCTGTCAAAATTGTCCCGCATATCTGGTACTTGAGCCGTCAACGAAATTCGACGTCCAAGTGGCCGCAGGGAAATTGTCATTCCAGAATTCGTGTCCTTCCTTGGTTGTTAGGACCATAGTGCCCCATTCCCCCAACTTACTATAAGTCTCACAAATGACTTTAGATGAGATATTGGCTATTTTGCATCACGAAGCATCGGGAAGTTTGATATCGCCCGTTTCAAGAATCCACTTCTACCTCGTCTCGTGTTTGATCTAGAATGAGAATGACTCCCTATCTCCAGCCTCAAAGATCCTCTTTTACTCATTCTACTTTGTTCCACCTGTATTCGAGTATAAAATACTGTGAACAGAGAGTGCAAGTCGTATCTAACCAACCCAACGATCACACTCAGCAACAAACGTCCTTCGAAAGCTCTTATCGCAAAAGTCTCCTAAAGTTTGGCTTAGTAAGTCGCATTTAATTCTTTGCTCTACTTATTTTAACACATAAGCTTTGCAATTACAGGAACCAGCTTCCGTATTGAACACGCCACGACTGAATTCGTTCTCTCCACAGGTGACATCGTCGTGGCCACAGCTCGCAATACTGCTCACCTCAACAACCTCACGGCTCACTACCCACGCTCTCAGCTTCTCACTCTCACACTCGACGTACTTAATCCAAAAGAAATTGAAGCAGCGTTCGCCAAAACTGTCGAGACCTTCGGTGGCATCGACCTTGTGTATTCCAACAGCGGCATTGCGACTCAAGGAGAGGTCGAAAGTGTTTCTGAGGCTTCGGCTAGGAAGTAGTTCGAACTCGAATTTTGGGCTGCTGCCAATGTCGCGAAAGAGGCCGTCCGCGCCTTCAGAGATGTGAACAAGCCAGCGGGAGGTCAGTTGTTGATTGCTTCGAGCATTGTCGCTGTGAATGCGTTCCCAGCCATGGGCTACTCTAGCGCCTCGTATGTGTTATTACTTTTTCGTTTGTGTGACAACTTTGTATTCTGACACGTATTCTAGAAAGTTCGCCGTCGAAGGTCTTCACGAATCGGTCTTAAAGGAAATCGACCCCGCTTGGAACATATTCTAGAGATTGGAATGTTCCGGTCTCGTGGGCTCAACGAAGGCGGAGTGGGCGTCTCGGCACCTTACCCAGCGTATGCGAACACTGCTGCCGTATACATTCGTCAAAACCTCAAGTACGACGACTCGTCTGGTGTGGCATCGTTGTGCGCCGAAGTTATTCATGAAGCCGTTAACGATGCCAACACCCCTCTCCGTGTTCCTATCGGACTCGATACGGTGAAGGTTGTGAGGGTGAAGAGAGTAATAAGTCCAGTGAGAAATGGGCCAAGGTTCCTTGGTAATGAATGAGGACAGGTTTTACAGGTACAGAGAGCGCAAGTAAGACATTACATAGTACGGAAGAATTGGCGAACTTGACTGCTCAGATGATTTTGCTCGTTCATGACGGTTTCCTGGGCACCAAACCTTCGTTTCCAAAAAAAATTCATTGAGCTATATAAAAGCTCACTTGCATGTTTATAAGGCAAGGCCATCATTCGCAACGAGAGCAGTTGCAAGTAAATGCGCTAATCAAGAAAACTTAGATCGCACCTGTGATATCATAATACCAGCCTGTAGCACGCTGCCAGTGATCATAGCCGGCTTCGTCAATGGTTAAAGTGAAGTCTTCAACGATACACTAACGTGTAATAAGGGAAAGAATGTCGACGCATAAAGTCGAAATTTGAATAGAACGCCAGGAAAATAATATTAACGGAAGGGGGAAGTAAAGTAGGAAAGGGACGGACTTCACAATAATTGATATCTAGGGACGCCAGGCAGGACGTGATTGGCCTGTCTTTTGGAGGCGCGAGCCTGTAGTAAAACGGGCAGGTCGAGCTTTACTGGAGGGATTGCGAGAGGGACTAATTGCATTCACAATTTTGGGACGGAAACACCTGTTGGAATCTGATAAGTCTTGCCTGCGCAGGTCCGCACGAATCTCAATCGAGTTACTACTGCTTCTCGGAGATGCGTGATTTGACCCAAGAATATCTGGAG
This sequence comes from Flagelloscypha sp. PMI_526, assembly GCA_021399455.1. Taxonomy (NCBI): domain Eukaryota; kingdom Fungi; phylum Basidiomycota; class Agaricomycetes; order Agaricales; family Niaceae; genus Flagelloscypha; species Flagelloscypha sp. PMI_526. The sequence goes on from JAJTUO010000060.1 coordinate 75,382, forward strand.
CTCCTTCCATATGTGGCAGCACTTCTTCAGCACGACCGAGAGCTCTATATGAATGTGCAAGGTTGCTCATGCTTGAGAAGGTGTGGGGATGCTCAGGCCCAAGGATTCGCTCCCTCAGCTCCAGAACCTGTTCGTGGAGCTGCAGCGCATCTGAGGCACGACCAAGATCTCTGTATGAAAGGCCGAGATTGCTCATGCTCACGAGCGTGTCGGGATGCTCTGGCCCAAGGATTCGCTTCCTCAGTTCTAGAACTTGTTCGTCCAGCTGCAGCGCATCTGACGCACGACCAAGAGTTCTGAGTGAAACGCCAAGATTGTTCATGCTCATGAGCGTGTCAGGATGCTCTGGCCCAAGGATTCGCTTCCTCAGTTCTAGAACTTGTTCGTCCAGCTGCAGCGCATCTGACGCACGACCAAGAGTTCTGAGTGAAACGCCAAGATTGTTCATGCTCAAGAGGGTATCGGGATGCTCCGGCCCAAGAATTCGCTTCCTCAGTTCTAGAACTTGTTCGTCCAGCTGCAGCGCATCTGACGCACGACCGAGATCTCTGTATGAATTGACAAGGTTGCCCATGCTCGAGAGGGTGTCGGGATGCTCTGGTCCAAGGATTCGCTCCCTTAGCTCCAGAACCTGCTCGTGCAGCTGCAGCGCATCTGACGCACGACCGAGATCTCTGTATGAATTGGCAAGGTTGCCCATGCTCATGAGCGTGTCGGGATGCTCTGGTCCAAGGATTCGCTTCCTCAGTTCTAGAACCTGCTCATCCAGTGGCAGCGATTCTTCCGCACGACCAAGATCGTTGTATAAACTGGCAAGACTGTTCATGCTGTAGAGGGTATGGGGATGCTCGGGCCCAAGGATTCGCTGCCTCAACTCCAAAACCTGCTTTACCAGTGGGAGCGCATCTGCAGCACGACAAAGATCCCTGTATGAAATACTAAGATTGTTCATGCTCGTGAGGGTATCGGGATGCTCTAGTCCAAAAAGTCGTGTCATCGCCTCCACTTGAGTCTCCCAAATTCTACAGGCATCAGAGTGCTTTCCGGCATCAAAGTACGCACGACCGATGGAATAGAGCAGAGTGGCATGAACCCATATTCCATATTCTGTTATGCTCCGGAGGTGAACCGCATATGTGCGTCGACGTATATAGTCATCGCTGCTCTCGCCAGTTGGCAGAGCCAAGGATAGGAATGATTGACTTGCAGCAATATTCTCAGGTTTCGTTTCGAAAAGAGATCGCAGTAGTTGCTGGACCAGTGGGTGGAATGAGAGGGTGTGGTTGATCAAATCCAACTGGATCAACGAAAGCGACAGGATTTCATTGAGAAGCGAGTGAAATCGATTGGGAGTCCAATTTTTTCCTTGATTTTCGAAGTGCGAGAGGAAGTCGCGAACTGATTGAGGAACACAATCTGCAAAATAGCCTTTCCACTCTAAGTGCTCCAAGTAAGCCATTTCAACTATTCGAGATGGGATGCCTTCATGATGAAAGAAGCAAATGAGCTGAAGGAATACAACGGCATGTTTCGAGAGCTTCTTAAAGCCAAGCATCCACGTAGCGTAGACAGAGTACTCGTAGTTATCCGTGGATTGGGTGGGCCGTTTCTGGAGAAGGGACTGATGGTCACTTCTGTAGAGTCTTAGGTAGTCTTCGAGGTTGCAAGAACCATACTCCAGATAAGCTCGTGCGTGACTAATGGCGAGGGGTAAAAATCCCAGCTCCTAGTCTGTTGTGAATGGAGCGAATAGCAGTTGTTCCGTTGCACGAACCTCGACTATCTCTGCTGCAGCACTTTCCGTCTTCTCATCCATTCTTAAATCGAGTCCACGCGTAAGGAGAGAAACCGACTCATCCATCGTGAGCGATTGTATGCGGATGCGACAATCAGGTGCATGGGCTCGCACTGCGACATTGCGCGTGGTGATCAGAACGTTCCCATGCGACCAGGACACGAAAGGCCTGAAGTCCAATGAGGGGTCGTCGGCGTTGTCGAGGAAGAGAAGCCAACCATTTTCACGGGATGAAAGATAATCCATGGCACTTTCAACAGTAGTCCCCGCAGTCTTTCCCCTAGCTAGCGCTTTCAGGTCGTTATGAAGAGTATCGATATCCGAAGCGTCAATAAAAAATATATCGGTGAACCTAACAAGAGTTGAGTGTTGAAGAATTGTTGGAACCGAAGAGAGCTTACCGTTGCTTCTTTCGGCTCAGTTGAACAAACTTGAGACCCATCTGAGTTTTACCCCCGCCACCAAGACCGTACAGAACACAAATTCGGCATCCGTCTCGAGGCGAATTGAAGTACTCAGCCATCTCCTTCAATTCTGCCTCCTTCCCAGTAAAGTAGAGCGTTGGCTCCGGGCATTGCTTCAGACGAACCATTCGGGCATCTGCGAACACCTTCCCAGTGATTGCTCGAGTAGGCAAACGCTCAGGACGGGTGCGAAGTATCTCGAGAAGGGTATCAACCTTTTGAGTGACACTACTTCTCTGAAGATAAAAGCTTGTGGAAGATAAGATCCTGCTGAATGCAGCGACATCTTCAATTGACTCCAATTCTTGCAACCCTTGCTCGACTTCCAGCCTCCAGTACAACTCAGGAACTTCCGCAAATCGCGTCTCTGTCTCATTGGATTGTAATTGGCAGTCCATTGATATCCTTTTGAAGAGGTTTGCCAAATCGTCGGATACAGACAGGATATGAGGGTGACCAGAGCCAATGCTGACGATGCAGGCTACTTGATGGCCAGAGAATACCGACGCAGCCTCCTCAGCGAGGTAGCCAACTGGATTGCTCCATCTATGTTCACCACCGACAACGGACTCGCGAACGACGCCAGTGCCAATCTCAACAGGTTCAAACAGCCCAGGTATTGCCATGGTTGCACAAGCTGCTTGCCACACAGCACAATCGGGAGTTGGGTTTTCGCGTACTATGTAGTTGCGGAATATACGTGGGAATGCCAGATTGCTAGATGAAGAAGCACAAACGAATCTTGAAGAAAGAATCAACGACTCTGTGCAAGTTTCATTGGGTTTTCAGACGTACACTTTACAGCTATCTTTTGCAGATAACATGTTTCTTTCTTCTCCTCCGTCGTCTTGCGAGTACTTTCGGACGATGCCCTTAACCGCCTCTTCGAGTCGACGAGTTCGTCCCTGCGTAGTGGGAGCGTCGGAGAAGACATGGGCGCAAAGCGTAGAGAACTCAGAGACCAGTTCGTCTATGGTCATGTCCAGTATGCCAGACATAATCGCAAGCAACCTAGATCGAAACTAAGTGCGTTGGCAAGACCAGAAAATGATCTGCTTACCCCCCAAATCCTGAGCCTCCAATCATATCAAAGTAATCCGTCACTTTGAGAAACCGTGCGGCACCAGTGTCGTGCTGCAAACGGCCGAGAATCTCACGCATAAGTAGAGCCTGCGACAAGCAGCAGAGACCACCGCCATCTAAGTAGTTTGGTTCAGACACATGACGAAGACCATAGTGCAGTGGGACTAACCGAAACACAGAAGCCTCAATCCTTTGGTTTTCGACAAAGAATCACTCATGAGAGTGCGCGCAAGTGCATTAGGTGAAAGTGACAAAGGCAGGGCCCTTTACGCGATGGTGGTTTGAGAGAAGCTAACATAATGTGACATTGGGATCTGGTTCTTGGGCAGCAGCGGCCCTTTGGTCCCGAAGTCTCTCTCAATCTGTTCATTTCACGATATCACACAACGTTACATACCAATGATACTCTCAAATGATATTTTATACAGTCCTTTGATTTATCCCAACCTCAGTAAGTCTGCTAGTACACCCATTGCGGTTACATCTGCTCCTGCGCCTGCTCCTTGCACAATCAATGGGCGAGCGCCATACCTTTCTGTATGGAAGAGAATGATATTGTCAGATCCTTGAAGTGTCGCAAGTGGGTGGGATGTAGGATACCTGGTACAAATAGTGTTAGCCAGGACAGATGAGTGGAGGACAAGAAAGGACTTACGATTCCAGGCTGGCCTTGACCTCATTCTTTTGAAGATCCACAACGCCTACGTATCGAAGGATTTTGCCTTCATTGCTTGCTTCTCTTCGCAACTTATCGAAAGACGCGTCGAATTCAGGTAAACGTGACATGAATTCGTTTGCATCTGCAACTCCTTCCAGCTCCGGAGGGATGAGTGAGCGAGTGTTGACGCTCTTAAATCCCTCCTGTAAAACGACTCCGGTTGAAGGAGAAGAGGTCGCAAATCGGGAAAGGATAGCTAATTTCCGCGCGACATCGAATCCATTGAGGTCGTCCGCAGGATGGGGTTCTGTATAACCTTCCTGTTTTGCGATCTTGACAACTTCAGAGAATGAGGGGAGTGAAGATGATGGAGTAGCGGGTGAAAAGTTGTTAAATATGTAGGACATGGTACCCGAAAAGACACCTTCAATTTTGAGAATTTTGTCACCCGTTGCCTAGTGCGAAGGTTTAATGAGCTGCTCATTATATATTTTCAACAAGAGGAACTTACAACCAGGTCTTTGAGCGTTCCAATGATGGGAAGACCAGCACCAGCCGTAGATTCGTTCAAGAAACTCGAACCACCCTTTTCGGCCGACGTGACAATATCTTCAAACAAGCTCTGAGATCCAGAGAAAGCTTTCTTGTTTGGCGTCACAACACTAATTCCAGCTCGAAGAAGGAGCGGATAAGCAGACGCGATGCCTTCATCTGAAGTATTGTCGACGACAACGGCCTTTGTGCCATCTCCAGATTGAACCAGGGATTGAAGTTTTGTAATTAGTGAAGGTATTTCAGGTGTAGACGGTGAAGCAGTAAGAGATTCTTTCCATGATGAGATAGAGGGTGGAGAGGAGAACCACAGAGATTTTCTGGAACTAGCGAGGTAGACGAGTTTGAATGTCTTTTGGCCAGTTGATGGCAAAGAGAGAAGCTGTTTGATGAATGCAGAGCCAACAAGACCGGTGCCTATTACAGCAACAAGAGTGATCCTAGAGGAGGCCATGAAGACGAGGGTGGAAGTTTGAATCAAGGAGTCTTTTCGGGGTAAAGGGCGCTTACGACCGACGGATTGAGAGTCGCTTCTGGAATAATGTTACTAAGCTCTGTAGCTGTTTTATCCGGTAGAGGATCTACTATGATTTGGGATGTATCACATTATGAACGAGCAATAATATATATTACATCTTGCTCGACGGTTTCCCAAGGTGTTTCAGCAGAAATTCTTTTACCACATTTGCTAGGTGAAGAATGTCAGATCAGATTGCACAAAACAACAATTAAAAAGTGCTAACCATATTCCTCTGGTTTCTCTTGTGGGATCTAGTCATTTAAAGATCAGCGACAAAACTGTGGCAATGGCAAGAAAACAACACAGACAAGATGCCCGGCACCTGCTATCTTAATATTTGAACAGTTTTCTGGCCTTAACCAAACCATTTCTTGGATCATGGTAGCCTCCAAACCACTTAAGTAGCAACAAGTAAAGTTAGTCTACATAGAGAGTTTAAAAACATAGTCCACATACTATGATGGCTCGCTAGGCAAAATATAGCGAAGTGCGATGTCCTTGTCCAGAGATGGGAGCATATTCCAAACCGAATAAGCGACTTCAATATCTGAGAACACAATACATTCCTGTACAGGCGGTGTTTTCAGGCGGACGTCTCCATCATTCGACACATAGAGACCATGGTTGAGAAAGCTTTGGATGGCAGAAGGATGCCAAGAGTGAAAGAAAGGACTTTGAGAAAACTGTGCTAAGGCTTCTTCTCTTTCGACAAAAAGGAAGATGAGTGACAATACTGAGTGGTGGGAATTCCAATCACTTACCGAGAAGTCCAAGTGCTTCTTCGTGAGAGAGCCATCTTCATCAATATACCAAGCATGGAGTAGAGATCCGGTATATGTGGTCTCGCTAACATAGGGTCTGTTAGAATGAGAGAAGAGAAGAGTTTGGGAAATAGGAGTGCTATGTGGGCGGCAATGCCTCCACCCCAAGAGTGAGCAATAACAGTGACACGGTGATTCTCAGGAAGTCCGTTGGCTAGGCGATCGTGTTTTTCCAACGGCGAAAGAGGAGGGAAAACCGTAGGAAGATCAACGTCAGAAGATGGGGAGGGGAGAAAATGAGTAAGGAATTGAACCACATCGCGTGAATGGTCCTTCCAACATACTACCAAAAAAGGAATAGTTCAGAACTCCGTTCATCTTATCACAAAGTTACTCACAAAGACCAGCAGTCTCTAATGCCTTATTATTGATTATGGCGGAATCACCATGCTGAACAGCGTCGAACAGCCAAATTTCTCTGACTTGCGCACGAACTTGAGGACATCCAAAAAAAAAATTCAAAAAGGGTTCCCACATCTCCTTTGATAATCCATTCGAGTGAATTAAAATGAGCCTCGCATCTCCTTTTCCTCCACCAACGCGAACCAACCGGTCAACACAATTCCACAGCACGCAACGATAGCTATGAACAGGTTGACCAGGCCGATATTGAATACGGGCCTCATCTTCACTAATCCGCGCGCTCATAATCCCTTCGAAGAGGTCATGGTTGTACTTCGATCGTTCTTCTCTCGAAGGACTGCCTGACGATGGCTTGGGAAATGAATGAGGCGGAGAAGAGCGTAGAAAGCAGGCTGGGACAATATGAGAGGAGTGCCGAAAGCCCAGTTTTTCGAAGTTCGCAAGGTCTTCCAAAGTGGAGCGAGAAGGAAGCTTCGGTGCTGGGGTTATGAGCTCGTCAGGAGGTGGGTAGATGGGAAGTATTGGCCCAGGGTTGAAAAAATCTTGCGGTTCCCATGTCGTTGGTCGAGGGTAATGATCTAACCACTCGTCTTGTTGCATAGACATGGCGGAGTGGATGAAAGGGCTTTCACGTTGCTGGGCTTCTTCGTTAGTATGAAAGTTTCGGGCTTAAACGGCAGTGTTCGATCTTGAGAAATGTCTAGGAGAGTATTGAATCGGTCAAAGGGTGGACGTGGATCCATAATTGATGTTCTGTACCTGAAACTGGACGTGCGAAGATGCAGTGTGGGCGCGTATAAGGATTCTGTGTAGACTTGTGCTAAAGACACAATGAGCAGATTTGATGCCAAATGTCATTATCATAATGGACGAAGCCTAGTCGGAACTTGAGATGGAAGGCTTATTGGCCAAGTTCCCAGCATGGAAAATGGATCCATTGACAAAAATTGTCGTCAATAGACTGACTAGTCCTGAACCATCATTAATAATGATAAAAGCGTCGGAGGGAATCCAAATTTGATGTCGAGAATTCGTTGGAAAGCAAGTCGTGACATGATGATGGTTTGGGACGAAGGCTTCATTGTATCCGATCACTTCATGAATCCAAACCATCACGATGCCTCCACCCACACCTCATAGGACACCTCTGAAACGTGTCTCTCAAGGATCCTTGTTTCGATTATCGCGCTCTCAGGCATATCCAGATGCTCCCCATGGTTTAGGATTTCTTGAACCAGCGATGTCCGAATTCGCAGATGAGACAGAAGTCCTTGCGGCAAATCTCGAAGGACTGACGCATCTCCGTCATACTTTAGCAGTCTTTAATGAAAGCTTTGCTAGCTGGCTTTATGTCATGAACATGAATGCCCTTACTGTCGATTGGCCGCAGGTGCGCTAACCTCTTAGGCTGGGTATTTCGCGCGTGTCTGATGATGCTTTGTAGGCTCCGACTGAAGCTTCTTTCATCTGTGCCAAGAAGAGAGCAGGTATTTAGATTGACGTTTTTTACCTCTTCGTTTATCCAAATATTTCCTAGAACGCGACGCAATGGCAGCACTTAACGCTCTCAACGCCCAAACTCGCGCGTCAGAACAGGCAGCCACCGCGGCTGATCGTGACAAGACGACCATAACTGAAGGCGAAACTACATTCACCGCTCAAAATACTACGGGTCCATCCTCAGCCTCGGCCGTTAAGAAGGTTGTCAAGAAAGGTGGAAAAGCCAAACTGACAGCCAAAGAGAAGAAAGAACGCAGTGTATGTTTCTTTCACTGTACCTTTAAATGACATTCTCTCAAATTGATATCACTATAGATAATTCTTGAGAAGGTCATTTCAACGATGCCGCTCGAATTTCGGGGAAGCGATCCTGTCAGTATTTTCGCTCCTGCACTTTCAAAGACGTTCCATCTCAATCGATTTTGTAGACCCTACGTAGAAATATGGAAAGCGTCATCGAAGGCCTCTTAGATGCACCGCAGGCCGTCAAGTGTATGCATTACTCTTCACCAGGCCCCATACACAATTAAACTTGGATCCTTAGTGCATGACCTTATCAAACCGGATTGCAATCAAGCGCGGGTCAATAAATGTCTTATTGCACTTGTCGGAAGGAAGATAGTCAAGAAGGATAATAGTACGGTTAGTTGCAGATTTTTTCTTGTCCTAAGTTCTGGCTTTTACCTCTACTGTATTAGGGTCAAGTCTTGTATCATTGGCAGGGAATGGCAACGTGAGCGTTCTCCATCACCCTGCGGCTTCCAAAACACCTTTGGTCGCTTGCCGCTCTCCTGCGACTTTTCGTCCATCACGGTTAAGATGCGTGAAATTCGAGTTCAGCGTGCACACGGCTACTGCAATGGAATGTTGTGTATCACCTCAGTTTCCAATCGTGCGCAGTCCATTTTCAATGAATCCTCTGTGAGGAGCATTATTTGTTTGGAACCGTGTTTGAGAGAGCCGCTGGGTTGAAGAGAGGATGGAGCGGATTCATAGAGTGAAGATTATGGTCTTTGAAGTTTTGTTTGGTGAACATGCGAAGATGTTAACCGAGCTTTCGGCCGATGATATAATCAATGGTTGTGAAGAGCGGAGATTAGAGATTGATTCTTGAGTCAAGGACTTGCTTAAAATGTATATCATGCAGTTTTATGGTCGAGTCCCGTTATGTATATGGTTGAGTTGGGCTAGAACTACAAATTTATAGACAAACGTGCAATTTCGAAAAGGACATTCATGCAGTGGTAAAGTTAAATGTGACCGAAGTACATGCACATATATGGCTTGCCTCTGCTCCGTCATACTAGTATCTCGCTGACCGTGGTCGAACCACTAAAGCTTCGTTCTCACTGCATATCAAGTCTCAGCGAATATGCTGAGCTCGAAAATATTCTCTTAGTTTTCTTGGTTTCCGTCCAATATTTACAGCCTGGCATCCAAAACAAATGATCTGTGAGTCAAACTTGAACCTGAGGTGTGAATGATGCCAGTCAATCCTTCCACTGTTCTTCCATGTCCAAACTAAATACCCAAAACGGTGTGTTATAGTCTAACCTATGGCTTGTTCACGTTGCCTCATCTGTCTGCTTAATAGCCCAACATGGATTGGCGACTGCTGATAGCCTTCGCGAACTCGACGAGCCCGTTACACGGTTTCCACACTGGAACTATACCCGCCCAACACCGGGCGACCTTGGATTAGCCGTGGAGACCCTCGAGGAGATTCTACAATTAGCTATCCCACCTGCATTCCTTGAAAACGACCTGTCTTTCTCGTTATGGAAAGGTAACCCTTTCAATCGCATGAAACAGATTCTAGTTTTCCAAAAGGTCAATCGCCCGTTCCACAACGTGAGCGTACCTCTTCTATATGGCTCCATTATTCTCAGCTCTATTGGTCAACTTTTGGCCCTTGGGCGCGTCCTCGTTGGATCGGATGCGTTGGCTTTACAAGTCACTTCAATAGCTTGCATCTTTCCTTGGCTACCAGAATACGCAGATGCAGCTAATGCCGAGCTCGAACAGCTCTTTCATGTCTGTCCGCGTCTTACCAAGCTGAAGCTTGTCGTAGAAACGTGCTATCCGTCCTTCAGTTCGCCTCTTGAAGCAACTTTGGGCTCTCGTATCACTCATCTCGATACAATGCGGGATGAAAGCCTTATTGTGAATGGATTTGATGCCGTGCTTCAAGTTCTAGCTCCCAGTCTGTTGTATGTGGCTATCCGTCTTGTCTTGAAACCCAATGTTCTGAATATGCTGCAATCCCGCATTTCGTTCCTCAACCTGCAGCACTTCATATTGGGCATCGACAATTCGTTACATATCATGGATAGCTTCTTTTCACGATGGCACTTTCCTATCCTGAGACGGCTTACCTTAAAAACGCGATACTATGGCCGAATCGAATTAGAAAGCTCCGTTTTGAAATGTGCTTGTCAGTGGCTAGGAAAATCCTTACAACATCTAGAAATTTTCTCCCTTCATCGCCGTTGGTGGGTAGATAGCTGGGAAGAGGCGGTATCCGATACGCCCGTTGCTCAACTATTTCTCCAACATTGCCCATCTCTTCTTCATTGGACAACCACTCCACACTTCATCTGCATGCGAGAGCTGAGCCATCCCACACTCCAACAAATCGATATTTTGGAAGATACATACACTCAAAGGCTTTCAGCTACCCGTGCTGTCGAAAATCACTTCCAACTCTTCCCGAATTGTGATTTCCCATCTCTTCGAAACGTACGAATGGTATCCCTTAACCTCATTATACTCCCACATGTGTTGAGCGCAACAGCACCTTATATTTATGGACCCGAACCTCGAGTGTTCTATTACCCTGGCATCTGTGTCGTTTCGACAGAGCATCGACTGTTTACAGTTCAGACTCAGTTTTCGACAGACACGACTGAACGGTACGAGAGGGAGAAAATGTGGGTTGATCGTCGAGAAGACCCAGCGTTCACATGGGTATTACGTTCCCTGAATCGGGCGCGGGGAATCGAAGAGGAGAGTGATGAAAGTTCAACTGAACGGTGGGATGAAGTTGAGGACGAAGACGACGATTCGCAGGATGGAGACTATGTCTCAGATCATACCGAAGAAGAAGAGTCAGAATACAGTGAGGACGGGTCGGAGATGACGGCTGCAGCAGAATCTGTACTCGAAGAAATTCAAGTTATGGAACGGGAGGGAATTATGAGCATGGGTGTTGAACAAGTAGGTCGCGAAGAGCTATTGGATGTTTTCGACGGACTCGGAACTACCGAGTAAATGCATTGACCTTGAAATCTTCGGATTATATATCTTTGAAAAGACAATATGTGAAATTTTACCCTGTATGCGTATGATATCCAACGTATAATCCAAATATGTAGCTACTGAAAAGCCTTGAGTATGCTAAGTTTCCACACCGATGCATGACATTCCTAAAATCATTTATGCCTAACGAGCGGCTCAATATATATTTTTGACAAGGGAGACTTACGTCCAAGTCTTTGAGCGTCCCAATGATGGGAAGACCAGCACCAACCGTCGATTCCCTCAAGAAGCTTGAACCACCTTTTTCGGCCGAAGCGACAATATCTTCAAACAAGGTCTGGGATCCAGAGAAAGCTTTCTTGCTCGGCGTTACAAAGCTAATTCCTGCTCTAAGAAGGAGCGGACCAGCAGACGCGATTCCCTCATCTGAAGTATTGTCGACGACAACGGCTTTTGTGCCATCTCCAGATTGAACCAAAGATTGAAGTTTTGTAATTAGTGAAGGTATCTCAGGTGTATATTATGAAGCAATGAGTGACTCTTTCCATGATGGTATAGTGGGTGGGGAGGTGAACCATAAAGATTTTCTGGAACTAGCGAGGTAGATGAGTTTGAATGTCTTTTGGCCAGTTGATGGCAAAGAGAGAAGCTGTTTGATGAATGTAGAGCCAACAAGACCGGTGCATATTACAGCAACAAGGGTAATCCTAGGGGAAACCAAAAAGACGTGGAAGTGTGAATCAAGGAGCCTTTTCGGAGTAAAGGGCGCTTACGACCGATGGATTAAGAGCCGTTTATGGAATAATGTTATTAAGTCCTGCAGCTGTTTTAACCGGGATTTCGTGAGAATTAAGTTCAGCGTGCACAATGTTACTTTAATGGAACGTTGCGTATCACGTCGGTCTCCATTCATGCTCCCTCCATTTACAATGGATCCTCTGTGAGGAGTCTAGGACCACTGTTCGTTTGGACCTATGTTTGGGAGTGGGGCTAAGATGGCGCAGATTCATATAATGAAGATACGAGGATGTTAACAGACCTGTAAGCTGATAGTAGAATCGACAACTGTGGAGAGCATGGAGACGAGAGAATGAGTCCAGGACTTGCATAAATGTGTATTATGACGTTTTCATAGTCGGATCCCGTTATGTATATGGTTGAGCAGGGCTCGAATTACAAATTTATACTTGATCGTATGATTTGAAAAGGGATTCATACAATGGTAGACGCAAATAGGTTCGACCTGCATGGCTTGCTTCTGCTTTGTCATGGTGGGTGACCTTAGTTGAACCGCTAGCGTTTCATTCGCACGGGATTTCATTCAACCCTAATCACTGCGCTGGGCTCGAACATACTTTACTAGTCCCCTGAGCCCCCACCCAAAATTTCAAGCTTGGTATGTAAACAAATGATCTGTGAGTGGAACATGAACCTGATGTTCGAATGATGCCAATTGATCCTTACTTCGTACTTTCATGTCCAAAACAAACACTCAAAACGGTGTGATGTAGTCTATTGCCTGTCTACTATGCTCTTATCTGTCCACTTATCAGACCAGTCTGGATTAACAACTGTTGATAGTCTTCGGGAACTCAACCCGCCTTCTTCACGTCTTCCACACCAGGACCATGCCCGCCCAACTCCGGGTGACTTTGGATTAGCTACAGAGATCCTCACAGAGATTCTACACTTGGCTATCTCACCAACATTCCTTGAAAACGACCTGTCTTTCTCGTTATTGAAGAATAATCCGTTCAACCGAGTACAACAGGTCTTAGTTTTCCACCAGGTTAGCCGCGCTTTCCGCAATGTGAGCATCCCTCTTCTCTACAATTCTGTTACCCTCAGCTCCATTGGCCAACTTTTGGCCTTTGGACGCGTCCTCGTTGGATCGGATGCGTTGGCCTCGCAGGTCGCCTCTATAGCGTGCATCTTTCCTTGGCTACCAGAATATGCAGATGTGGCCAATAACGAGCTCGAACGGCTCTTTCAAGTCTGTGCGCGTCTCACCAAGCTGAAAGTTGTCATCGATACGTGGTATCCATCATTCAACTCGCCTCTTGGAGTCAGTTTGGGCTCTCGTATCACCCACCTTGATACAACACGGGATGAAAGCCTTACCGTGAATGGATTTGACGCCATACTTCGAATTCTAGCACCAAGTCTGCTGTATGCAGCTACCTATCTTGCACTAACACCCGATGCCCTGAACATGCTGGAATCCCCCATTTCCTGCCTCAACCTGCAGCACTTCATATTAGTCATCCCCAATTCATTATTAAACATTGATAGCTTATTCTCACGATGGCACTTTCCTACCCTGAGACGGTTTACCTTGAAACTTCGATTCTTTACCCATACCGAAACGGAAATCTCTGCTTTACAAAGCGCCTGTCGGTGGTTAGGGAAACCTTTAGAACATCTAGAAACATTCTCTCTTCATCATGGTCGGTGGGCAGATAGCTGGGAAGAGGCGGCGTCTGAGACACCCATCGCTCAGCTATTTCTCCAACATTGCCCATCTCTTCTTCATTGGTCAACCACTTCAAACCTCATCTGTACCAGGGATTTGAGCCATCCCACGCTCCAACAAATCGATATTTTGGAGGACACATGCACTAAAGGGCTTTCACCCACTCATGCTGTCGAAAATCACTTTCGACTCTTCCCGAACTGTGATTTCCCATCTCTTCGAAACGTACGAATGGTATCGCTTAACCTCATTATACTCCCACATGTGTTGAGCGCAACGGCCCCGTATGTTTATGGGCCCGAACCTAGAGTGTTCTATTACCCTGGCATCTGCGTCGTTTCAACAGAGCATCGACTGTTTACGGTTCAGACTCAGTTTTCAACAGACATGGCTGAACGGTATGAGAGGGAGAAAATGTGGGTTGATCGTCGAGAAGACCCAGCGTTCACATGGGTATTACATTCCCTGAATCGGGCTCGGGGTATCAAAGAGGAGAGTGATGAAAGTTCAACTGAACGGTGGGATGAAGTTGAGGACGAAGACGATGATTCGCAAGATGGAGACTATGTCTCAGATCATACAGAAGAGGAAGAGGAAGAATACAGTGAAGATGAGGCGGATCTGGCGGCTGCAGTAGAATCTGTACTTGAAGAAATTCAGGTTATGGAACGGGAGGGAATTACGAACATGGATGTCGAACAACTAGGTCGCGAAGAGCTATTGGACGCTTTCGATAGACTCGGAATTGCCGAGTAAATGCATTGACATTGAAATATATGTTCAATTTTTTATCTTAGAAAAAGAGAATATGTGAACATATATTATTGTGTGTGTGTATGATATCTAGTAAAATGTAATCTAAACGTTCGACATCTGAAAAATCTTGGGCACCCCAAGTTTCCACGCTGACGCATGTTATCCCTAAATTCACTTATGCACCCCAATAACTAGCTTCTATTCATCTTAACAGTCACCAAAGAGATGATACTCCTGTTTAAAGGAACAGAATGTGACAATGTCCGCACCACCTTTCTCGCTCTTAGGCTCTCTTCTAACTTATGGGAAGTTCACATCGAGTTACAATAGTGGAAATAATGTGCAGCTTAGTTGAACCAAAGAAGATAGCGACGGTGGTCCGATGAGGAAGGGAGACACTATCAGAGGATAAAGCAAGCGAACGTAACATGGGGCAATTTCCGAATATGTGCTTGCCGTCGGCACCGGGCTGATTTCATTTTATTGATCAGGCACATTAGTTGCAATCCACCATACCCCAGTGCTGGACTTTTCAACACTACAACGAGTTAGTGCTCCCCTTGGCCACATGGGTTTAAAATCAATTTTGAAACCTGGGAAGTTCCGCATAGTTGGAGAGAGCATTGAGAGGGGTCAGATGTGGGAAGGCTGTGATACACTATTGATTAGGTATTCATCCCACTCTTAGAGTTGGAGCATCAGTGTTGGGGACTCTGTACTCAGCTCTTATTCGTTTACTGACCATCCTGACCCTCTGCGGACTCATTATCCTATCTGTAACCATTCGACCTGGGTTTGCACATCTCCTGTCTTTTTAGGTTTTCAAAGAGCGATCAGAAACACCCTCGGCTATCTTCTTTCTTTGCCATTATCCACGGAGTGTCAAGCTGTGGCCGAAGTGCTAGTCCTACCAGACATGCAAATCGGCGCCAAGTAAGGCATCGTAGGCTTTACTGTTGCTGACGCCCACTGGCAGGGGACGGAAAAGAGAATAACTGTTTGCTACAGTTTTCATTCTTTGTCAATGGAGAACCAGTTGAAGTTTGCTTTCACCCCAGCCCCAATCTCACCTTTGCCAAGTTTTGCTTATGTTCTCTCTACTGAGAAGATCTTGAAATCTTCCCACGCCAGTCTATTGCTTCTTTCTTCGCCGGAGAGTGCTGCGGCAATGAAATTTACCCCGCCCGTCCTTCAGAGTGAGACATGGATGGGGTAATTTCTAAGAAAGAAACCTTAAGCTTGTTCGATATCAAGTGGCCATGGGTGGCTACTGCGTCTCGATGCTTGCTCTGGTCTGCGACTGGTCAATGGTGTAGCCGTTCTTGATGTTTCTTCTGACATTCGCTCAGAAAGAGATGATCCAACTTGGCAGGATGATCGCAGATTCTTGACCTCCTCAATCACGAAGATCCTTCTACCCACGGTCCCCTCAAATGCTTTCACCTCCACATGTCATTGAATTACGCAAATGACAGCCTTGAAGTCATATATATGCGACATCTATGGGTAATGCGTTTTTGCGTTTCTCACGTTGTTCCCCCCATCGTCTTTGTCAACATTCACCATGAATGATTTCATCGAGGTTACAGCTACGGACGGAACCGTGGTCAACTACCGCTATAACATCTCAACGCCCAAAAACGCTCACGCTCAAAATGTCGACCATAACATCCCTACACTTCTTTTCATTCATCCAGAGTATCAGGGTAGTGAAGTGTGGCACCGTTCGTTTTTTATGACTTCGAGTTCACCATCGGTATGGCTAACAGCAAACACTGAACATACAGACCAATTCAGATCAACACTGCGGCGTTTCAACCTAGTTTCTTTTGACCTTCGTGCGCATGGGGAGACTGGTGGTAAGATTCCCGCCTTTTACTCTCGGGTGGAAGCCGCGGACGATACTGCCAAATTTATGGTGCGTTTTTGTTCCTTTATTTTGTTTATTCGCTCAATAATGCTTATGCTAGGACGCATTAAACCTCCCCCCTTCCCATATCATAGGAAATTCATTGGGTGCAGACATTGCTCTCCAGCTTGCTATTGCTCATCCGGAAAAGTGTGCTTCAACAATCCTTATCTCACCTATTCCAGATCACGAGGTTAGTCAGAACCATATAATAGAATTCTTATTCAAACATCGCTCATTGCATCGTTTCAAAGCCCGACGATACGACTGCCGGGAGGAAGGAGATTCTCGACCTTTGTTTGGAGAGTTTTGAAACAGGTGACAAGGAAATTTTGGGCCATGCTGGCTGGGGTGGTGAGCATTCCATTATTACGTTTTGTGGTGATCTTAGTGACATTGCCACATAGCTTTGCAACTTCTTTTTAGCAACGTAGACACACCACTCATTCGCTGGTAATGAACACATTCCTGGTATATGTGGTCACTCAAAGTCTCATCTTTCTTCAGTGTTACTTTAGCACTGAATGGAGCTCGGTCTCAAAGGAACTGGGGCAATGAGAATGCGGATATCCTTGCAACGATCAGCTATACTTACTTCATTACCAACCGCACTCCCCGGACGCGAGCTGACTACGCCCGTATCTTCACTCCCGTTCTCATTATTCATTCGATGGGGGATCTTGCTACCCCTCTAGAACTGAGTAAGCAATTAGAAGATGCATTAGACGATGCTGGAGTTCATGCGCAGCTTGTGACGATTGAGGATGCACCTAGGGCATCGCCCATGACACATCCGGCCGAGTGAGTCTCTTTTTCCGTTTCAACCAACACTCATCTTTAAATATTGGTGACTAGGGTGAATAGAGCAATTGAAAAGTTCATTGTCACGCATACATCCACAGGTCGCCCTCCAACGCCAAAACCAGTTATCTCGCCTTGGGACGAAACGTTGAGGGAACTGGGATGGGTTCCCCCACCTGATGAATTCGACTCGGACGACTCGGATGATGAAGGGGAATTCAAGGTGTTACCTGCGAATGATAAGGAATTATTGGACGCAGCATCTCATTTTTTCCCCTGAATCTGCCCTCCTAACTGGTCAACTTCAAGGGAGGGCTTTCGACAATCAGTGTTCCCTAAAAATGCCTTGTCTCTAAATTATTCTTGTGAGTGATTTCGTTGTTATATTATTCGGCCGTGTGGTATATTTTCTCGGACGGTATTGGGTGGAGAGGAGGATTAGGCCCAGTTACTTCTTTCCGCCTTGGCTCTTGAAAATCCGGCTAGTCAACAGCAGCTTCATTTTCAATTATTGGATATCATACATATTCATATAATTTGCATAATAGCTTAAAGAAATAATCTAATTAATCTATAACATCAACCTTCTCTCTGAATCTGAGCAACCTCCATCTTTTCTAAACTTTTCAAGTTTCAACGCATGTGGATGGTCTGTACTAAGGTAGGGCCGAGACGGATACGGGAACATCACATGACTGTGACTTCTTGTGACCCCGGCCAGCGCACCTCTGCTTTTGCTCGTTTGACTTCTTCAGCAGTTATCGGTATATATTAGACTTTGTAACCATCTACCATAGCCCAGATAATATTACGAGAAGCAATTTTACGAAGAGTTGGCTTCAATGGACCTTTGTTTACATCATTCTTCACTTTTTGAGAGGCTTCTGCTGCTAAGAACTGCGACATAACATTTTCGGAGACAGCCCGATGTCCCTTAAACTTCTTAGCAGCCCATGCCGCTTGTGAACCATTCAATCCCTTCTCATATGCATCCATAAATCGAAGGGAACGCGTGGCAAAACTAGAGAGTCCAAGAATTAGAAAATGTGAAGAAAAAAAAAAGACAAAAGACTGACCGCCGCATTGTGATAAGTGGGACTTCTTCCAGAGCTGATTTGACATTCTTTTCGAGAACATCCTCGTTAGAGGAAGGTTGATAGAGACGATACTTTCGTTTTGCATACCCCCACACTTGCTCAATAAAATTGAGCTCACAATGAAACTTCGGAAGGAAGAGCACCTTGTAGCCACGGAGCTCGCAAAGAATTTCCAGTTGGGACTTTTGATTAGCAAAATCGGGTTGATTATATAAAATCCGGCGCATGCAGCAATCAGTTTTGTCAGAGCAGGCTTTCCAGGACTTGGAATTGCACTGCCCTTTCAAACCTGCAGTGGAAATGTTATGCTCTTCCAAAATTTGTTTCATCCCTTTGAATTTGTTGCAGAGCTCAGGATTCTCGTGATTAGCAGGGTAGTAGAAGTCCTGGGGAGCACCATTGGGAAGTCGACCTTTTCCCATGTGAATTTTCTCCTTCCACACTTTTCCATCTGGACCGAACTGCTTCTGTCCATTAATAATCACCGGAACTTCTTTGCCAACCTTGGCGGATGGGCCAACTGTCATGCCAATCGCAGTGATAGCATCGGGAGGGCGCTTGGTGTGGGTGGTGGCATTGTCAAAGACAAGGACATGATCTTCATCGGGAAAATACTTGTCCAATATATCCATTGTTTTTGCAGCTTGTGCAAGGATTTCTTCATTCTCAAAATAGCCATCACGATTTTTCCCAGCCTTAAAGTAGACTCGCGCTTCTTCCTTGCCATCGGGAGATCGGCAGTAACTGTAATCAGCGGAAACCAAATCAGCGACCATCAAAGATACGCCTTCTCCCTTGGCATAAGGGAGAACCTTGGTGAGCTTGCGATGAATCCAGCGGAGAGTGCATCGGTCATGAGCATAAAATGTTGATTCATCATGGTACCAAACGATGACAGGGGATGGAGGAAATACATTTTCAGAAGAAGCATCGGCAAAGTCACGGAGGCGATCACGAAGCTTCCTCATTTCGGGAAGGAAGTATTCTTGGCAGTAACACACAACATCGATCTGCTCATGGCCATCGACATATTGACCTTTTGGGGTTTTCATCCTGTGGATGATTATGTCAGCCTGTCGTCTCCAGTGCCAAGTGGTCAATCCATACCATTGGTAACCCATTTTATTCATCCATTTTTTTGCTGTTCCCAATGAAATAGTTTTCTGTCGGCCAAGACAAGACAGAACCTCAGGCTGGGAGCAATAATCAACAATGTCTTGTGCACAACAATAATCACCTTGTTTTGCAAGGTGTGCGTGAATCTCCTGCTGAAAATCCTCATCGTCAATCAAAGAGCGAGCAAAATTGCCATAACAATTTGATGGGATCTCTGAACGATCTTCCAGAAAGGCACGCGTTTTTTTCCGCAGCTTCTCTGCTGCATGCTTCCCTGGGTCTTTTGATCCTTTTTTACCCTTCCCCATTGACCTGACGGTCAGTTTCGATGCCTCAATCCATGATGTATGGGGCTTCAATGGAGCTGCAGCACCAATCTTTCCCCGCTCCATGTCCCTCTTCCGCTCCAATTCCACAAAGTTCCAGAGAAACAGTCTAATGAGCTCAAGATCCCGTCGCTGAACATTGGGTAGCCCTGGATCCTTGTATCCATTACCCTTGCCATCCTTTGTCTTGGGACGAGGTGGCTGGAGAATGCACTGTACATCATCGTGAGCAGCTTGAGCTTCTTCAACAGAAGGTGCGGCAAGAAAGTGGCCTCTACGATTAGCATTCTTCCGCTTTTCGGCCTCAGTTCCCCAATCATCAGCTTCATCATCGCTGTCATCCAGCGGTGGTTCCGGAGTATTGGGACAAGTATCTTCCTTCCCACCACCACCTTCTCCTTTGTCATCTTCACCTATCTTGTCCTCTTCAACCTCGAAACACATTACCTGGCCTACTTGGGGAGCAATACCAGCTTGTTGACGATGCCAACCTGCTAAACTTCGAATTGAGTCCACAAATGACTCTCTGCCACTTGTTTTCAAAGCAATGGACGAACATTCCGTAAATTGTGTCTGTGCAAGTGGGGATGGACTTCCAGAGGAGGAGATAGGGCATGGAGATGGGAATGGTGCATTTTTCCAATGGATCTGCAGTCCAATTGGAGCGGAAGGAGAGCAGACGAGCTTGGGGGTAATGTGGTCATGTTCACCAGGGTCCAGGTGAGTTTCCCACTGCTTTTTTTGGTCTCCAGTGAATGTCTTACTTGGAGAAATTAGCAATATGATATTTCGGACATGCTGTAAGCCTCTCCTTATGGAAGAAGACTGCGAAATCTTTTGGAGAAGAGATCTGGATGGAGTTGTAGGGTTCTGGACAGGTGATCCTTCACTAGGTGGTGAGTATGTGTACTCATATTCAGGAGATTCCATATTCCAATCAATAGGACTAATTGGAGATGGTGCTGTGGGCTTTTCGAGGACCGATGGAATGAGGGGGGATTGAGCAAGTATGGCTGATTGGATTGGACTGCTCTCCTGTGCATGGGGCTGGTATTCAGGATCTCTGGAAGTCGCAGGTGAGTTTCGAGAATTATCTATTCGCTTTTTTTTGGTTTGGCTTGATGTTGGTTCCTACAGAATTGTCAGTTATGGCATTTTGACTATTGTTCAGTCATTACAGTTTCTTCAATCTCAAGCTTTCGTTTGCAGTTTTTTTTCGATTTACCACCTATATTAAGGCGTCTATGCTGATGTTGTACGAGCCCAAGTAAACGATTCTTGATTCTGGGCGCCATAAGCGAAGCCAAGTTTGTGGTTTGCGAGGATCATCGCTGAATTTGCTCTGGGGACCTCAAAACTTAATTTTTTCTCAAAAGCTCTCCGTTACGCCTCTTTAAACTTAATTCAAAATGCCTTAACGGAGAGTTTTTTTAAGAAAGTGGACTACAAAATGGTGCAGAGCAAAATTCTGCGTCTGTCACGCTCAGGTCTCGTGATGTACCCGTATCTGTCTTGGCCCTACCTTAATGTTGGGAATTGCTCTTCCCATCGCATCTTCCCTCTTTCTGTCGCCTCTCAGCTTTCTTACATTTGCTAACCAGTTCCTTTCTTTAGTTCTTTCTCCAAAACCATGTCTTCCATCGTTCCCATTGACCTTCCCATATGGTCTTCCCCTCAGGTTTACCCCTGTACCCTCTTTCCACTCCCACTTCGTCTTCCCACTGGAAGACAACACTGTCCTCTTCAGGACATCTTCTTAGACCTTCTACAAGGTCTCTCGACATCACTGTTGGCCATCTTCCTCACTCCTTCCATTATCTTCCTTCTAGGCCTGTACCCAGGCCAACTCTCCTTCCTCTTGGTCTTCCTTCTCGGGCACTGTCCCATTTCATTCAGACGTCTTCCTAGAGAGTCTATAACATCTTTCGACACCCCTACAAGGTGTCCTCCCTTCTCTCTCAACCGTCTTCCCCCCTCCTTTGGTTGTCTTCCCACACACTATGGTCTTCCCTGGTTAGTTCGGATGTGCAGGTCAGTGGGGTCATATAGGAGGGCCCGTAGGACATTCTATATATACATTGGAGCCACTATATAGTTGACACTTTGTCGCCACATGTATTTTCCTTAGTTTGGTTCTTGTCTATCACGACGGTTCTCTTTGCTCTCTTCTCCCCTTCCCTTCCGACGTCCTCTGGTCTTGTGAGAGGTTGGACAACTGTCCGCCTGACACTTAAGTAGTGTTGCCAGGAGCTCGGCTGAAGCCGGCTCAGCCGGCCAGCCGAGCCAGGCAGCTGGCCACCGGCTGGAGCCAGAAAAGAGCTGCAGCTGGATGTAGCTGGAGCCGGCTGGGCAATCAGCTGGAAGAGCAAAATGGCCGTAAATGGCCCTATCAACAGTCGGGAGCGCCGGAGGAGCGATAATAAATGCATTGCGCATCCAGCTGAGCAACCGCCGCCACGGGCGCTTATTTTTTACCGTTTGGCTCAGAGGTTCCAACCGCAGCACCCGCAGCCCCAGCGACGGCTTTTTTCTAACGGAAAACATTTTTGAATCTCTTATACAGTGAACAGAGCGTTTAGAAGCTTGTTCTCGGTGGTGGGATGTGTATACATCGTTGTGATCGGGAGCAATTAGGCTGGAAACACTTTGGTCAGGCTGCAGTTGTCTTGGAACATGATAGACAATTAATGTGACTCATTAAAACCACCCCGTATACATGTTGGGAGACAAATCTTCCATGTAGGTGGTAAATACAGCAAGGAAATACGACCCCTCGAATGAAATGAACTTGCAGTCGGAAGCAATTGAGAGCTCAGCCTCGTCTTCACTTCATCCAGCAAGGAATGTTGGTCCTATTGGGCGTATCTAGGTACCAATTTTTGTCAAATGAACTACATTCTAATATAAAAGTCTCCGAGTGCTCAGAAGTCGCCTAGGGAGCACTTTTGGCCCAACAGCCAACAGCTCCAGCCGGGAGCCGCGCAGCTGGAGCCAATAGCTTCCGGCTGAGACCCTTATAGTCGGCTAAGCCTAGCCGAGCTTAGCCGAGCCGAGCTGTTGGCAACACTAGTACTAAGCACTCGAGTTCTCAGCACTTATATAAATTGGTTAAATCTTAGAGCATCATTATGCTGTCCAAGATTAAGGGATGTCCGCCTCACACTCGAGATTCTTAGTCAACATGAAGAGTTCCATCATAACTAGTCAATTCAAAGAAATATTAGGGCTTAGGACTTCCTTGAGTCAGCACCCTGACCCTCACGCCTTCTCCCAGGCCTGGGTTTTCGAGCCTCTGCATAGCAGGGTCGACAGGGCTTTGAAAGGCCAAGCCATGTCGAGCACATCGCGAGTCGCTGTTCGAGAGTTTGTAGTCCTGACTATTTCACCCTGATGCTAGAATGTAAGGTTTCATATAGAAGAGCACTAAGTATTTGACATAACTTCCTTTTCGTATACTAGGTCTTTACGAGCTTAGACATCGAAACGAGGCCAGAGCCCACTGTTCCGGCATGTTGTTGGCGCCGGAGATCTTTCGCAATTTCTAGCGTCTGTGAATACAAAATTTTCAAGTTACAGGCACATATTGCGCCTACCAAATCCGAGTCTACGCTGTAGTATTATTAGTTCAACGCGAGGATGATATGTCACATGGATAACCAGCGACCCGCTCTCTTCCCGCCATAACTGGGACTTTCTTAACCAGTACATTCGTGCAAATGTCCATTTTGCTATGCAAAACCAATTCCGACTTCAGTCGCATCCTCCAGGCAACTGGTGTACCCGACCCGAGCCTCCTTACAAATGCTGACTCTGCAATCACTTTGATCACCTTAGGGTTTGTGCAGCTCTATTGGATGGGTTTACCAATCTCGCATCGGTGTATGTCTCGGTTGACATGAGTGCTCTAATTGTATCGGTCGTCCTATACCTATATAAATCTCTGTTTGGTGGCTTTGTTAGGCAACAAACATTAGCACCTCAAGCAAACATCAAATCTTGGCCGAATGTCTTCAACCACTCGAGTCTTAGTAGGTCATCAAACTCTTGCTCTAGTCCTTGTTCTCATGCAGTTATATAGGTCTCTGGTGCCTCAGGCTTCCTCGGAACCCACATTGTCAACCAGCTCTTATCTTCTGGATACAATGTCCGGGCTCTTGCGCGCGGATCGAAAGTCGCTCTCCTCAAAGCCGCATACGCGGATGCCGGAGAACGCGTCGAAGTCTTCGAGATCAACGATATTAGTCGCGACAACTTCCCAGAAGTATTTGAGGGGATCGACGCTTTGATTCATTCTGCAAGTCCTCTAGCTGGAAAGGGAGAACCTGAAGCACTGATCAACGTATGTAAACTGGATATTGATGCGTGCAAAAATCTAATCGATTGCTTAGGCTGCTGTTGAAGGGACCTTGAACATTGTTCGTCAAGCTGAGAAGGCTGGTGTCAAAAAAGTCGTCATCACAGGATCGATTGTCAGTGTACGAAATCCCGACAATTCTTTGACCGCTAATGGTACGTGCCCTTTCCTGGTAATGGATTTTCGTGCTGAAGCCGGTTGGTGTAGACTGGAATCCTGTGACTAAAGAGGCAGCGCTGTCTGGAACACTTCCTCCTATGGGAGTGTACGCTGCGTCGAAGAAGTACGCCGAACTTGCCGCGTGGGAGTGGGCTGATGCTCATCCTCATGTTGACGTTACCCTCAGTATGTGATTGTGTTTTACCTTTTTGTTTATACATGGCTCACACTTCTTCTCAGTTAATCCACCCTATCTTTATGGTGCCCTTACTCCTCAATTACGGACCATCATCGAATCTGGCAAACCAAACGACTACAGCCTCTTTTCAACGACCACAAACGTATATCATTTGCTCTTCCCTAATGGCTCGTTTACGGCCTCACGCATGTATGGCTCAGTCGAAGATATTGCCAAGCTTCATGTCCTCGCTCTGAAAGGCAAACCAGCCTCTGAAGTTGGCAGGAAGAGATTCATTGTGGCCAATCCTCTTGTAATTGATTGGAACGAGGCGCTCGAAGTCCTGAAAAAGGAGAAACCTGAGCTAAATGAGAGATTTATCCAGGGTAAAGCGGATGCGCCCCAACCTTTACCCAGACTCGAATATGAAAGATTAGAAGAGGTCTTGGGGTTCAAGAAGGCTGATTTCACGCCATTTGAAACTGTGTGTATATTTTCGTGTTACCAGGTTCTGAACCGAGCTGATCAAGTATTTAGACTCTTCTGGCTACGATTGACAGTCTTTTGGAGGTGGAGAAGAAATGGATGGCCACTGGTGAAGAACTTGCTGTCCCTCCTCCTAGTTAGAAGTTCGAAATCAGAATTATTACATCGCTGTATTTCTCGCTCTGCTAGTTACAGCAGATTCGAGGTATTGGTATACAATTCTCTCCTACTATCTACTGATAGACCAAACATTATAATGTCAAAATCCGTACTCCGATTTGCCCTGTCAATATTTTGGAGTCAAAAGGCTGCTGGTAGACGGGCAAACACCAACAAATGACATTTGTGGTTTGCTTTTTGACTTTGGATGAATCGTCAGTGCACCAATACCACAGCTGTGCTTAATAATTGGAAAGTAGTTTACCTATCTTCTCTCGATGTCCCCCAGTATACATGTTAAGTTTGTTGTACAAAGCGCAAAATTCTGCCAAGGTAATATAAACTTCAGGTGCAAGTGATACCAATCGACCCTTGAACAGTTCCTCCATGTCGAAACCAGCCAACCAAGAAGGTGAGATTCAGTCTATTTTTCGCCTACCATGTCTCGTGTGCTTACTTACAAGACCAATCTGGGTTAGCATCCAACCGTAGTTTACAGGAATTCGACGCGATTATCACTCAGATTCCTCACCAGCAGCGTGCACCCCCAATTTCAGGAGACCTGGGGCTTCCCGTTGAGGTCCTCGCCGAGATCCTACAGTCTGCTATTCCACCAACATTCCTTGAGGATGAACTGTCTTTTCCACTACTGAAGGGTAACCCTGTCAATCGCATGCAACAGGCTTTGAGTTTCCAGCAAGTTAGTCGTGCGTTCCGCAACGCGAGCATTTCCCTTCTATACGGCTCCGTTACCCTCAGCTCTATTGGCCAGATTATGGCCTTTGGAAGTACTCTTATCGGATCAGATGCGCTGGCCTCACAGGTCACCTCTATAGCTTGTATTTTTCCTTGGCTACCAGAATACGCGGACGTAGCTAATGCCGAGATCGAACAACTCTTTCAAATCTGTCCGCGTCTCACCAAACTAAAGGTTGTTGTCGACACACGGTATCCGTCTCCCCTTTTGCCTTCTTCCTCACAATTGGGCTCCTGGATCACTCATCTCGATACGACTCGGGATTACGATTTTTCTCTAGATAATATTGACACTCTGTTTCGAATTCTGGCTCCCAGCTTGTCGTATGCACACACAAATCTGCATATTTCCAACGATGTCCCAGTGCTACCCTCTCCAATTTCGTGCCCTAACATCCGGTACTTCAGGTTGGTACTCCAAAATTCGGCGAGGAACATTGATGGCCTGTTCTCGCGGTGGCACTTTCCTGCCCTGAGACATTTAGCATTAAAATTTTCATATGTGAGCAGGAATAGCCTACTTTTCGCCAGTGCTTGTCGATGGATGGGGAGTCAGCTGGAGCATCTCGAAACCGTCCGTCTAGTTGGTTGGGACTCCAAAACAAGCTGGAAAGAAACCGAGTCTGGAACTCCCATCGCTCGACTCTTTCTCCAACACTGCCCTTCCCTTCGTCATTGGACGACCACCCCCAACCTCATCTGCACCCAGGAATTGAGCCATTCCACACTTCAACAAATCGATATTTTGGAAGATCCTTGCACTCAGCGTCTCTCTCCCGTTCATGCGGTCGAAGATCACTTTCGACTCTTTCCAAATTGCAATTTCCCATGTCTTCGAAATGTACGAATGGTCTCGATTGACCTCCTTATGTTCCCACATGTGCTGGGCGCAACGGCACCTTATGTTTATGGACCGGAACCTCGCGTTTTCTATTACCCTGGTGTCTGTGTTGTTTCAACAGAGTACCGGCTGTTTACAGTCCAGACTCAGTTTTCGACAGATATGGCTGAACGGTATGAGAGGGAGAAAACGTGGATTGCGTGTAGAGAAGATTCTGCGTTCGCATGGGTTTCGAGTCCTCGAGAACCTGAATTGACGGTGGATCAGAAGGTTGAAGCCCTTTTGGCGGGACGGTTCGATGAACTTAATGAAGAAAATTCAGACGAGGATTCGCAAGATGGAGACTATGTCCCTAGCTATACAGAAGAACATTTAGAATACAGCGAGGACGAGGCGGATGCTATGAGGTCGGTGCTGGGAGAGATTCAAGGCATAGGACGAGCTACCGATATGGACATTGGTGTTGAACAAGTGAGTCGCGGAGAGCTCTTGGATATTATGGATGGATTTGAGACAGTCGATTAAATGATAAACTTCACACGATGGTATCGCGGTATTCAATTTCTACATTCAAAAAGGATAACACGAGGTATCTTGGGTAATACACGGAATGCAGAATTCGTCCGCCGATTATCTTTTGGGGAGTGCCAAATGTAGTGTACATCGTCCGATTGGGTGCTAAGGTAAAGAGTGAGTAGCATAAACATGTGTAATCTTCGTCATTTAGTCACTGGAAAACCCAAAGTCAGTTATGAGATTCTGGTGAACGGTGGGCAAACTTACAGCAGGGACAGTGTGACATCTCCATGGACTTTAGCCTTAATATCGACATGGACGTCGATGTTAATGTCTAGTCGTAGGGACATCTCTGCATCAGGTGGAGGGCCGAAGCGGGAAGGGTGACTGTCTTCGGGCCATGGGTCACCAAAGTTCTGGCCTATAGTAGCAGCAATGAGGTGGGGTAGTTCTACAATGTAACGACAGGGCTTACCATCCCAGAAGCCCGCAACGCGTGAGTTGCTCCCACTCTTAAAGAACTCATCCCACGTTTGGGAACCAACTAAAGAGAAGAAGGTGAATAAAAGTCGTTATTTAATTTGTTTGCAAAAAGAGCGCTTACAAGGTCCAGACGGAGGCTTGGCAACCTGTTTGTTCTCCTCTGGAGTGGGAGGAAGGCTGCTATTAGTCCTAGATAGGGATTGGCTGGTCGCGCGGCGTGCAGCAGCTCTGCTCTTGCTCTTGTTCCCGCGTCTGCGAACGGCAGGTGAGGTAGCTCTTTCTTTTTGCTGGACGGCAGGGGCGGGCATTATAAGTCGTGTCGGAGAAGTGAAATAGTGATGGTTGGGTGAGTGGAAATTCGTAACAAACGGTGTGAGGGACCGGGAGAAGTGTGATGTGTTTCTAGACTATCCACCTTTTGTAGCAACGTCAGGAACCATGCGCTCATGGGAGCGCTCCAAATCAGCTATGACGAGAGGGAAAGGTGGTGATGTCACCGTGACGATATACCGCCAATTCGTGATAACCCACATCAATGATGGCCGAACTTCTTACAAGAAAGGAAGCATGAGCGACGTCTTACCTGGCAAAGAGGGAAGGAGACGCGAAGGGTAGTGATGAAATAGTAGTGATGATACGGGATCCACGGCCAACCAGAACGAGTATTGAGCAACGTTGGAAATAGATAGCTTGTCATAAAAGCTGTTATCTCACTCATCCCTTCTCACCATGGTACATCGCAAGCATCCAAGGGAGGGGTGGCAACATCAGAGCTTGGCCCAATCTTCACCGCGACTGGTATTGGTGGCAGTTCGCCCCACAGCCGAAGACAAGGAATTGGGCGGAATTTACCGACAAAGATTTATGAAATAAGGTAGCTGTCGAGGAGTTAAAAGCTTCTAGCTGTGATGTGCACAGCGACGGCCGTGATTGCCCTGCCTCCAAGAAAATTGAGGTGGACCTACAGATTTTTCAACTCGTACACAAAATTTCTAGGGAAGTGTAAGTTCTGGAACCTAATGGCTGGAAAATTGAGGTGGTGAAAGGACGTGTTTAATTGATGGTGAGACGAGACAGTAGTAAAGTGACGCCGGTTTGCCGCTGACCTCGGAAGTTATTATCACTCTTGTACCAAAACTGTCACTTCTGGAATGTAAACGAAGTCAAGATGTCCTTTCCTCAATTCCAGCACAGCCTTATAGAAATCGATGGATTCAGGGATATCTCTTTCAAAATTCAAGCATCGGGATGAGGGCCTGTGACGCTGCGGGAACCCAGTAGGAGCCAATGTCTCTCATGACAGCATTCAGCACAGTGTAGCAATTGGGCAAAACTTGATTGTCAGGGAATGGCTTTGCATCCCCGCACCAGTATGTTACTCCCCCTCTGTTTCCTTTCAACCTGAGCGTGAGCTGAACGTAGGCCTCTGTTCGAAATATTTCGCTCTCCAAGATTCTGCTCGTTCCGAAGGTCTCTTCTCGATATGCTATTTAGTTCTTGAGAATTCGTAGAGGTTTTTTATTTTCCTCTCATTCTCACATACGGTTGAAACCCCGCTCACCTCGGGTGACCGCTAGCTGCGTCATCTGAGCTGGCGCCGAGCAGTGACTAGAGCTGTTGAGCGCCCTATAAAAGATTCAATACGGTTTCACGTCGCGTTATACCTTTCTTTCTTCCAGCCATGTCGTCTCCTGATGTTTCCAAAGATGAGTCTATCAAAGACGAGAAACGCGAGGGCACAGAACCCGCAGATTACGAGAAAGAACTCAAATCTTTTCAACTCGGCGTACGACAACTATGGATGAAGAAAGAGGTCAAGACTAGTATGCGAGCTAACTTCGAGGACCTCCGCAGCAAGTTGCCATCCCTTCGTCGATTTCTATTGGATATATTTTGGACAAATCCACGTCTTGTTACACTTTATATTGTCGTACAGTTATGGTCTGGAATGGAGAGGGCCGTCCTTTTATATTTGTCTTCCGAATTTCTCACCACGGTATGACTTGCGTTTCGTGACCCAGCCTGGATATTTTCTGATAGCCTCCAGGTCTCAGCAAGGATTCAAGGGGATGACCCTTCGGATGGTGGTTCCCTATTAATGTCTACGTTAACGAGATTGGCTTTTGTCGCCTTCATCGAGGTTCTTACCTGGTGGTCGTACGTTCAGTCTCCAGCTCCACCTCGACTTTCTGTCTGATATTCACGCAGTGAGCGCCTATCCCCAGCTTTACGTTATCAAGTAAACACCCGCTTCGAACTACGTCTTATGGATGCGCGCCTCCGCGATGATCTACTCATTGGGGAAGAGACCAGTAAAGACCGGATAACATCGGATCGACTGTACTACTGTTTTACGACCATTGTCGACTATTTGATGGGTTTAGTGAGAACAATGAGCCAAGTGGTGTTGGTCATGCATTCAAGCCGTACAGATGGTGGCCTTCTTTTCGCTGCCGTCTGTATTGCAAAGCCTATCTTCGAGGCTGTCACAACAAGATCGTTGTGGAATACCGGTTAGATTTTTTGACATTGATCTATCTACCCTTGTTTTCTCATTTCTGTTATTTAGCCCATTGTGTTACAACAAATCACTCAGCCTACCATAGGCGTCAGGCTCTTACAAACCTCGCCGGCGATGACTATAAAAGTGACATAATCAGTGGTAATTTGAAGGGTTATCTGCTTAGTGGTATGTTGCTGATTTTATCGCCTCTCACCGATTATCTCATTAACTATTAAAAGAATATGATACCGCGAGCAAGGAGCTGGGAGATACACCAACAGAAGATGTCTGGAGCCTATACGAACGGCGGTCCACCCCTCTCCACAGCGTTACCTCAGGTCTTCTTTCAGAGCTACCGATGGTTTTTTTCGCTGCTATAGCCTTTTTGAAACCCACAACATTATCCATCACTTCTGTTGCTATCCTCCAACAGTCAGCTACGACTATTGGTTGGACCGTAGAGGGCCTCCTACAAAATGCTACGGACCTACGTCAAAAGTTTGCGTAAGTATCAATCGAACCTTTTCGGACTGTTCATAATGCTAATAAGATATCTAGACAAATCTTCGAAACATACGAATTTTTAGATGCTTCTTCAAATGTCCCGGATGCGAAAACATTAGCTCCATACCCACCATTAGAGTATGATCCAAGGGGGATGGGGATTCAGTTCAAGTGCGTTTTATGACTCAACTACTTCAGCTATATCAAACTTTGTGCAGGGATGTTTCGTTCAAATATCCAGGGACAAAAGCCAAAAGGATGCTCTACAAGGAATAACACTCAACATCCAACCAGGCGCCCTCGTTGTCGTCGTTGGAGAGAATGGCAGCGGAAAATCGACTCTCGTGAAGCTATTTTCTCGCATGTTCGATCCTTCCTCTGGAGAAATCGAAGTCGATGGCCATAAGATGACGGATTACTACGTGGGAGACTTGCGCCGGGCTACAGCAATGCTGAGCCAAGACCACAGTGTATATCCTCTAACAATGAAGGAAAATATTGGACTAGGCAATGTTGAAGCTCTGGATGACCTGGCGGCTATTCAAGAAGCTTCAGTCAAAGGTGGCGCGAAAGAATACCTCGATAAACTGGATAACGGACTCGACACCGCACTCCAGACGTTCATGGAGACCTATTCCATCAACGCGCCCACAGACAGGCAGGACCCTCTGAATCTGCTCATGAAAAACATGGTCGATAAAGCCAGGATGAGCGGGGGAGAAGCGCAACGCCTTGTTGCGTGAGTTTTTTTTTTCTCTTAAGTATCTTATCACTTTCAGCTCATACCTTTATAGAGCAAGAACATTTATGAGGTTCAATAGTGGGCGTATCAGGCTATGCTTGGTGGACGAACCTACTTCAGCTATCGACGCAGCTGGAGAGCTGAACTTATTTAACGAACTTCTTCTGGCAAAGGAGGGAAAGGTAATTGTAATAACTCAATTTTTGAGTTTAGAATCTCAACTTGTCCCACTTAGACCATGATTTTCGTCACTCATCGCTTTGGACACCTAACGAAACACGCTGATTTAATTGTGTAAGCCAAGTGTATTTCATCAACTTTATTGGGTTCTCATTGCGTTATAGGTGTATGAAAGACGGCCATGTCGAAGAGCTGGGCACCCACAAAGAGCTCATGAGCATGGACGGAGAGTACGCTAAACTATTTAACATTCAAGCACAGGCCTTTGCGTCAGACTCTGCAACCCCTTCCGAACTAGAGAAGAAGACTTCTGCGGACTCATCTGACAACGAAGGCGAGGATACGATGGCATAATTAGAGGTAGAGCAATCTGGGACTTAATTCGCATTGTACTGATAGTATACATATTGTTCACGAGATTTTTGTTGGTACACTTTACGATGATTTTGTAATGGCTTTTGAATTCAATAGAAAGATACACACCTTGGGAAGATTTTCTCGGTAGAGCAGATAGTCAAACTCTTGAAAGGAAGGATAGCCTTCATAGAAAGAAGGGTTTTGCTTGGTCTTCACTCCTCTGTCTGCAAATATAGTCCGGTCCGGTCATATCCATCGTTCTCTGATTCTAGCTCGCATGACCCTAATTTTGTGTCATACTTACTTTGTAAACACTTTGTCCTTCCAATTGCCGACATCTTCTCAGGCTCGACAAAGGCAATCCGCGTCCGCTTGTCTTCCTACAGCCATGCCGAATCTAGCTCCAGATTATACGCTTTGTGCGGACGATAACTCCGTCTTGCTTGCTCTTCATGATCTATCGAAGAGTTCTATTGTCATTTTCGACTGTGAAGGAGATGCCCTTGGTCGAGAAGGCGGCTCGCTCTCCATTATAGCGCTTCGTGTCTATGGAACCACAGGCCCTCCAGGAACCTATCTCATAGATGTGCTTAACATCTCGCCTGCTATTCTTGAAAGGGTCATTGCTTTCATCGTGGCTCCGACGCCTTTGAAGGTCGTTTTCGATGGACGAATGGATTTCACAGAAATCTACTTCACTTGGAAAGCTAGACCATCGAGTGGAGCGGTTCTTGACTTGACCCTGCTTGAATTGAGCTCTCGAAATGATGATGAGGCTACAGAAATCCAACGCTTGCTGAGTGTTTTTCGTCCAGGTGCTGCTTACGCTCAGCGGAGGAAAAAAAGAAATGATCCTTCTAAGGTTGGGATACTGATAGGGTTAGAGAGATGTATAAAAGAGAGAAATATCCTTACGGATGTGCCTAATTTGAAAGGTGAGTGTTCATTCTGCATCAATTCAAATTATTCCCAATATGTTCCCCAGTTGACCATACCGCCTGGTTAAACCGGCCATTGTCCCAAATCCAGCTTAGATATGCTGCCATGGACACACTACTTATTGAGAAGCTTTACATGCACCTCTACACGGGTGGTTATATCCCAGCTCAGGGGTCTTCACCGTCTTTACGACGCACTCAAAAATCTAGGTCCCATCGCTTTGTCACAATGTGGATGGACGTGCGCAAACCTCCTCGTGGAAACGTCTATTTCGGAAACGGTTTGCTTCCTTTGGTTATCATCGATCCAATTCCACTCACTACCCAAACTCGACAATGTGAAGGATGTCAGCGACAGCTTTTGCCAAATGCCTTTTTTCAGGGTGGTAGAACATGTCATATTTGTGCCATCCTTCCCAAAACGAGGTTTTGGAAGTCTATGTCTTCACAAAGCCCAAAACCAGTTTCCAACAGTCAAAATAACAGTGGACCTCTGAGTCAAAGTGCCCCAGCTGCATCTAATCCTCCACGAATGCTGGAATGTAGTCCTGTACCAAAGCTAAATTCTACATCTCCACCGAAGCTTGCATCTCACTCCCGAGAGCCTAACGCGCTTGAGACTCAAAAGCCCAGCGCCACGAAGCTCGTGAAGAGCGTTGTGCCAAAGGCTCAGGATCTCGGTTCCTCATCAGCGGTCCAGCCTAAACCAGCCCCCAATCCCTCTAAGACTAAAGCATCTAACTCTCAGAAAACGGGCACGGCCATGTCCCAGAAGTCCGGTACAACCAAGCCTAAGAAGTCCAGTGCCAAGAAATCTCAAAAGTCCAATGTAACCAAGTCTCAGCAGTCCGGTACAACAAAGTCTCAGACTACTAACACATCGAAGAGTCAGAAAGGTGGAAAATCAAACACACAAACCACGAAGGGATAGGTTCTTCTCAATTGTAGGTAAATTCCCCCATCCAATGGGCTATTGCAGTTACATGGTCCACTCCTGACGCAACAGCAGTTGATGTAGCATGACTCCTTTGCTCTAAAAATCCAAATCGCGCTTGCTGCAAATATAAAATGTTCCAGAACTTATGATAGCTACTTATGTTATCTATTACAATTTCACCGGTTTGTCAGAGTTTGCTTCAGGTATGGACTGGCACTAGCTCCATCCATCCATTTGCCCCACATCCATGAGCAAGTACTATGCTATTTGTCACTTTTCGAGTTGTGATTCATTACAACAGGTAAACAGTTCAAAGACGTGACCGTTCAAAGTATATATACGGGAAGGGAAGAACATCCATTAAAGGTTAAGAATCGTCTCCCGCGGGGGTTCAACAACCGCAGTTGGCATCCGAACCTGTGAGTCTGCATGACGGATGAAAATGAAAAATAGGTGCACGATCTGGTCTGACTGGGTCTACTCGGACAAACGACCCTAAATCTATCGTTAGTTGGTCGAGTCATTTCCAGTGTAGGAATATAAAGCCACATACGAAAGTGGATTTGGATGTCGTTCGAATCTCGCGATCTGTTTAGGCAATCATGAAGATCGTTAGAAATTTTGACCGACTGTCCGAAAGAACCGTCAAGCTGCCTCTCGATCGAGGTCCTGTCCATATAAATAATAATTTTGCAGCTAGGCAAGAGCTGGAAAGCATCCCCAAGATCCGATAGACCTTGGAAAATGTTCGGCAGAACATGCCATTTTGCAGCTGGAAGGTCATTCGTATCTACGCGGATAGATCTGAGAGTTGTTATTTTCTGTAAGTGAGGGATAGCCTCCAACATCCACGAAAGGCCGGCTGTAGAATATGAAGATTCGAAACTGTTAAAAAAGCCAAAGGAGAACGAAAAGTTTTGAAGCACCCCAAGAGATGAGATGACAGACGGAGAAATCCACTCTGAAGCTAAGCGTGTCTGAGATAAATTGTCATGGATGTAGTCACAGCACGCACATTTAGAAAACCGTGGTTCGTAATGAAAATCCCTTAGAGTGGTCGATAGTATGCTTAAAAAGGCAGTTGTCACGAGGGACGACCACCTTATGAATGAAAGGGAGACAGATCTGCAGTTGGAGAGATCAAGTCGCGGAGGAGGGAGAACACCTGGGTCCTCCACATTACCTGAGGAAAAATGAAGGAGGGTAGGCGAAAGAGGAGGCCCCGGAGTAGCGAGAAGCTCGGCGACAGGTATACTTGAGACGTGCAGGTAACCAATGCGCCCAGCTGCCTCAAGTAGTTTATTAAGTCGGATGATTTCCCTAGTACCTTTTGATCTACCACGCCACTGCAAGTCGAATACCCGCCCTCGTACGAGAAGAAGTAAGTTCTCGAAGAGATTGCTAGAAAGCGCTGAAGAATATTCATTCCGTCCCGCTGTCGCGACAAGGCGTAATCGACGCAGAGAGCTCAGGTTCTCGACCAGGCGTGTCGAGATGGGTAGTCGCATGGTCTGGCGACCATCACTCTCCTGAACCCGGAAAGTAAGAACCTTAATGTAGTTGGATACTGGCGGCCCAAACCCTCCGTTGAGGGCGCGCATCGAGCGTGAAAGTCCACCCCATTCGCTTGGGACGTCGATCGTGTAGTTTTCAAACAAAAGCGCTTGGGAGAAAATACGAAACTCCTGATTAACATAAGAACATGATTTCAGGCTATACCTGAGATGGGGGCTGGAGAGGAAGCCCAGGATTTCGGCATATAGTTCTGGGTGCAAGGTGGCCAGTGGCATTGGAGATGATTGTTCAAGACGAGGTCTGCATTACTCAATTGCTCTGATTCTTATCGGTTGACTATGCGATGGGAATTCGTAGCTGTGACGTAGTTAGGACCAATTACTTGTACAGTGTACTGTCTGAAGCCAGGATCTAGGACTCTCTCGGCTGAGGATATCATCCTAAGGAAGGAACTACAGTACCAGCGCTAATTGGCAATGCGATCATGGAGAGTTCGAATTCATAGAAATTCGGTACACAGGCGGCGAAATACAAAGGCATAAGTGACAAATTACAGTCAATTGCCGCAAATCCAGGCGTTGCAAAAGGTCTAAAAGAGTGAGATAATGGAATGGTATAAAGCTATTCTTGCATTTTGAGGAAGTTATACTCCAAGATGAAAGTACCATCTAAAACCGCCCCGAAAGACGTTGCTTCTTCACGATCTTAGCGCAGTCTAGATGGATGGGCAATGAAAATCAATCCTGGGAAGCACAGTGGGTGCACTCACAGAGATAATTGATAACAAATAGTTAGCACCATATAGTTAAACTCTGTGCAACTTCGCCGAAGCACAGCAACCCAGCATCCAGAGCACGAGGGAGCAAACTCTTCAACGCATCTAAATTCTCGTAACCCTTTTCAAAAGTGACTTTCTCCAACATGGGTAACAAGGTATTGTTCACAAGAACACCATCGAAAGCTCTCCACGCGCTGTCTAATGGCTGGGAAGGTTCCCATGTGCCATCGCTTTCGACTGTCACAAAATTAATCGAACGAAGAGGCATCTTCCGACCCCAAGATTCTCTTCCGTACCCTAATATTTCTGCAAGGCGGTGGAAGAAGCAAGCCGACTGTCCCCAAAGGTTTGAATCCTCGAATACAGACCCGTGGACCGGAACCTCAACGTGCAAATGTTCCAAATTGGGAACGGCTAGAAGATCGAAGAATTTGACTATCAACGAGCGTTCGTTACCAAAACCATAAACTACATATTTGCAGCCGGTTAGCATGAGAAAAAGGATGTATGAACAAATATGCCTACATTGACAGTTTCTGAAAAAATCTTCACTCAGGTACATCGTCCGCAAATGCTTGGTCATGCCGCCAAAACACAACTCAGACAATAAATTTAGCATATCCCCAGTACTTGATCCTTTCAGAACAAGTGTATCTAGTTTACACTGCGAATGCGTCAGCATCGAGCGAAGGAAGAATCGTGGATTTAAGTCGTCATCGTCGTAGCCCTCGAGTATAAAACAGCGAAAGCGAGGTGGGTGAATATAATCAATGTGGCCAATGGGATCGCCTACCGGGCCTGCAGTAGTGTAAGAGAGGAATAGCTCCTGGATATTCGACAACATGGGTAAAACATCGGGCACAGGAAACATGTCCATGCTTCCAATACGCAAAGTAGATAGCCTCGGGCAGACGGTGTGGACAAGCATAGCTTGAATCATAGGAGGGATGACATCCCAACCGTCATGGTTACTCTCAATTGACAGCCCCTGCAGACTCACGAGCGAAACTAAAAGATCTGCGTACTGCTGCATTTCGGTGGACGGGAACGCAATATATCTGACATCTTTCGCGAGCGACGGGGTGAGACAAAGCAAATTGTGAAAGAGGGTAATATCATGTTTACGATAATCCTGCACGCTGGCTGTGCCGA
Organism: Flagelloscypha sp. PMI_526; assembly: GCA_021399455.1. NCBI lineage: Eukaryota > Fungi > Basidiomycota > Agaricomycetes > Agaricales > Niaceae > Flagelloscypha > Flagelloscypha sp. PMI_526. Next base: position 112,412 of record JAJTUO010000060.1, read on the forward strand.
AATCCACAAAAGTATAGAGATGCGGTCGAGCAATTGCATAGAACTTTTTGCTGACCCGACAGCATTGAAGGAGGGATCGTCGTCCTTTTGGATCGAAAGGTAAGAACGAGAGGATTTCGGGAAAGAGCTCAATTGGAAGGTCCGGTCGAAAGAGCCCAGAGCTCATGATGGTTTGTGTCCAAGCGGCATTTTCGTAGATGCCGTTCGACAAACGGGTCCCCTTCCCATTCAAGGTATGGTGGGGGGAAATAACAGGATATTCTCCTCCTAATCCTTTGATGAGAGGTGTTTGCTGGGATATATAGAGCCGAAAAGCAGGTGTTTGGCAGCGGCGCGGAATCACCAACTCGGGAAGGCGATATCGGAGGAGGGCTTTTCATCATGGCAATTTGCGTTCAAGCTGACTTGTAGTATCTGGTTGAATGTTAACCCAGCGGCTCAGAAAAATATCCTGCTTCGAAGCATTCCGCTCCAACTTGAGTCCTGGCATGCAGATTCTTTCTGTATTCTTGTTTGCCATAGTAGTACATTTCGAAGCGGTACATTGGCAGCTGACCACTCCAGAGGGAGAGATTTGGAATACATGCTGTCCCTTCCATTATGATCGCTGCAGATATCACCCTAAGGAACATACCGTTCCAGCGCTAAGCAGAAACCGACAACAGCAACAGAGGCTCTAAGGAATTCGTGATGTTGGCTCCAACTTACCTCTTCACCTTGTCTAGTAGCTTTCTCATATTTGCTTAGCTTATAATATCTAATACTAGCTTGCGTGGCATTATTTTTATTTTTATTTTGCCATACTTTCTGTGTAAAAGCTGTTGGGAGAATAATCCGAGGGACGTAGCGAGTGATCAAGTCGTGTCGAACGGGAGAGAAAATCTGTCAGCGCACAAGAAAGGGGAATCAACGTTGTTAGATTTCGTAGGACTAGCGAACGAGTATTTTATACTAATCTATAGTAATTGTAAGTAGAAAAAGGAAGTGTAAATAAGCGGTAAGTATTACAATGGAAAGACAATGAAATTGTATAGAAAACAATGAGAAAATAATGAGAGAAAAGGAAAGGAAAAGTAAGCCCGCTAAGGAGCTAACGAAACACGTTGTCCGTAAGTGAGGACAACGAGGCGGGCGCGAGGCGGACTAGCCAGAATCGGCGGCTGGTCTGCTGTGCTCGCTCAACAAAAGCTTTGTCCTTCCAATTCTTGACATATTTCCCAGGCCCAACAAAGCCAATCAGCATCCGATTGTTCCTTCCTGCAGCCATGCCGAATCTATCGCCAGATTATATACTTTGCGCGGACGATAACTCCGTCTTACTTGCCCTTCACAATCTATCGAAGAGTTCTATTGTCATTCTCGACTGTGAAGGAGATGCCCTTGGAAGAGAAGGGGGCTCGCTCTCCATCGTGACGCTTCGAGCCTATGGAACCACAGCCTTTCCAGGCACCTATCTCATAGATGTGCTCTGCATCTCACCTGCTATTCTTAAAAAGGTTATCGCTTTCATCGTAGCTCCAACACCTCTGAAGGTCGTTTTCGATGGACGAATGGACTTCACAGAAATCTATTTTACTTGGAACATTAGACCTTCGAGCGGGGCTGTTCTTGACTTGACGCTCCTTGAATTGAGCTCTAGAAAAGATTATAAGTGTCTAGAAGATAAGCGTTTGTTCTATAACCTTCGTCCAGGTGCTGCTAGGGCTCAGCTGAGGAAGAAGAAAAGGGACCCTTCAAAGATAAAGATTCTGATCGGGTTGGAAAGATGTGCGAGAGAGAGAGGAATCTCGTTACAGATATACCTCATTTGCATGGTGAGAAGCGAACCTATTCTACCTGAAATCATTGCCAATATGCTCCCCAGTTGATCACACGGCCTGGTTAGACCGGCCGGTGTCTCGAAGTCAGCTTGAATATGCAGCTATGGACGCACTACTCATTGAAAAACTTTACGCACACCTCTACGCGAGTGGTTATATCCCGGCAGCAAGAACTCCATCGTTTCTGAAAGTGACTCAAACATCCTACCGCTTTGTCGCAATGTGGATGGATGGACGTAAACCTCCCCTCGGAAACATTTATTTCGGACACTGTATACTTCCTTTAGGTATCATCGATTCAGTTCCATCCACCAGCAGCACACAACAATGTGCAGGGTGTCAGCGACAACTTCTATCATCTGCTTTTTCTTATGGTGGCGAAGAATGTCATGTTTGTGCCATCCTTCCCGAAACGAAGTTTTGGAACCGTCCATCCTCTCGCAGCCCAAAACCAGTTGTTAGCACTCAGAACGACTCCGGACTTGTGACTCAAAGTGTTTTACCCATGTGTAACCCTTCACCGAGGCTGATAGCTATTCGTCTGCCAAATCAGGCATCTAACATACCTAAGTCTCGGAAAAAAGGTAAGACCAAGTCATAGAAGTCCAGGTTCACGGTCCCTCGGAAATCCAGAACATGTACTTCTCACATGTCCAATATACCGAAGTCTCAAATTACCTGTTCCACTCATATCTAGGAATCACCTTAGTACTACAAAGTAGATATGCAACCCACATGCACAACACGTAAACCGTGAGATCTACGGAAATTTAAAGACATAACGGAGACTCTAGTTCTTCGATTTTTTCTGGACTTTTGTTTTCACCTGATATTTCACTTTGTCCAAAAGCCATGAAAGCTAGTGTTGCCTGTGATAAGATAGTTATTCTTCCTCGTTGAATCTAACGCTGTGTCTCATTTACTGTGGGGTTTCATCCAATGACCCATGCGATGGAGGTATTGCGCTAGCAAATGGTCAATGTGCATCACTGTATTATGTACGAGTACCACCCACACGAGCCTAACAGGATTTGATGTCCTCATGTTTGCCTTGTGCTCTAACCTGCCATTTCCCATAACCCTAATGAAGGCAACTGTACTCCCCTGCCCCCGAACAGGCTCCAATCTATCCTTCACGCTCTTGAACATGTTGAGAACAGGGACCAAAGCGAAATTCAGCCTGTCGGCGGCTGACCTCTCGGCACGGCCCTTTGCTTCAGCTCAAAATCCCACAATAATACGATATCGATGCACAGAAGTAGTCGAAAGAATGTCGATAGGAAGGTTGTCTGCACGATGGACCCGTCGGTACGATTTGAGATGCAGAACGGGGTTGCACTATCCCTCTACATCCCTGGCTGGACAATACCAAACGTTACCTAATCGGGTTGTTTCAGCACCCATACCAAAACCAGCACCCGACTATATATACTGCTCGGATGACACATCTGTCTTACTCGCTCTCCAGATTCTATCAAAAAGCTCGATGGTCATCTTCGACTGTGAAGGAGATACCCTTGGTAGAGAAGGGGGATCACTCTCTATCATAGCACTTCGTGCCTATGGGACCACGGCCTCCCCAGGAACATATCTCATAGATGCACTTAGCATCTCACCTGTCGTTCTCGAAAAGGTCATTGCTTTCATTGTGGCCTCGCAGCCTCTAAAGGTAGTATTCGACGGAAGAATGGACTTCACAGAAATCTACTTCACTTGGAACGTTAGACCGTCGAAGGGTGCGGTTCTGGACTTGACACTTCTTGAATTGAGTTCTCGAAGGGACGATCAGGCTGTGAAACTTCAGCGCTTGATGAATAGCCTGGTTCCCGGAGCCGCTCATGCTCAACACAGGAAAAAGAAGAATGACCCATCCAAGGTTAAAATACTGCTCAGGTTAGAAGAATGTTCAAAAGAGAGAAAACTCATTGAAAATGTGCCTAATGAGCAGGGTAAGAGAATTTTTTATTTTCCTTTACATTATTCCGAATATTCTATAGTGGACCATAAAGCCTGGTTAAAACGACCTCTGTCTCACCCTCAACTTCAATATGCCACCATGGACACATTACGTATTGAAAAGCTTTACGCGTGCTTATCTGCCACTGGACATATCCCAGCGCAGGGATCAACATCATTTCAGGCAGCGATTCAAACCTCTAATCGTTTCGTCACGATGTGGATGGATGTGTGCAAACCTCCGCCCCAAAACATCTATTTCGGAAACTGCATGCTTCCTCTTGGTATCTTTGACTCTGTCTCACCCAACACTTCCACTCGGCAATGTGGAGGTTGCCGACGACAATTGATGCCGAATGCTTTCCCTCTAGGCAGCAGAAAATGTCACGTTTGTGCCATCCTTCCCAAAACGAGACTTTGGAAACGTATGCATTCCCAAAACCCAAAGCCAGTTTCTGAGAATCAGAACGGCGACACATCCACAACCTCCAGCGCCTTGCCCTCGTCCTAGTCTCATCCTCCGCAAAACTTGACATCTAATCCCCCACAAAAGCCGGTAAAAACTCCTTCACCAACCCAAACAGTCGATCCCAAAATGCCTACTGTGTTCAAGCCTCAGAATCCCAATCCACTAAAGCCAGAGAACAGCAGCACACCAATGGCTCAGAATCTCCACCCCCCTTTGGTCGTCGGGCTAAAACTAGGACCCAACAAGTCTAGAAAACCTTCGTGGAAAGAAGCCGCTTTGCTTGGTGTTGACAAACTGCTACAGCCTGAGCGTATTCCTCTATCTCAAGCGGCGGTCTGCTCCAGCTCACATCTACAAGGCTCTATAATTATCTAGAATAGACACGAACCCAACGTACTTCATGATTAGATAGTTTTGTTTTTTCACTTGGTAGCAAGGACGTGAATTTCGAGAGACTCCTCAACTGGACTTTTAGTTCCAACTGATATTTTTTTTAGAGTGGTATCATATTTCATGACATATCGTCCATAACGTTAGGGTACATGACATTGTCATTGTGTCCTGGTTAGTGTAAAGCCTTCGTCCTTACAATTACCGCTACACGCAGGTCCGAGAAACATAATTGGCATCAGAGTGGTTTTCTTCCTTCAGCCATGTCGAATCACGCGCCTGATTATATACTTTGCGCGGACGATATCTCTGTCTTGGCTGCTCTTCACAATCTATCGAAGAGTTCTATTGTCATTTTCGACTGTGAAGGAGATGCCTTGGGTAGAGAAGGAGGCTCACTTTCCATCATAACGCTTCGTGACTATGGGACCAGGGCCTCTCCAGGAACCTATCTCATAGATGCATTTAGCATTTCCCCTGCAGTTCTAAGAAAGGTTATTGCTTTTATTGTTGCTCCGACGCCTCTGAAGGTCGTTTTCGATGGACGAATGGACTTCACAGAAATCTATTTCACTTGGAAAGTTAGACCGTCGATCGGCGCGGTTCTTGACTTGACCCTGCTTGAATTGAGCTCTCGGCAAGATTCTCAGCTTCTAGAAACTCAACGTTTGCTGTATAACATGCGTCCAGATGCTGCTATGGCTCAGCAGCAGAAGAATAAAAGAGACCCCTCCAAGGTTAAAATACTGATCGGGTTAGTAAGATGTGCGAGAGAGAGGAATCTTGTCGCAAATGTTCCTTACATTCGTGGTGAGTAGCCATCCGATTTTACTGCAAGTCCTTCCTAACATGTTCTTTAGTTGACCACACAGCCTGGTTAGACCGCCCGCTGGCACAGGCTCGGCTTGAATATGCCGCTATGGACGCGCTACTTATTGAAAAGCTTTACATGCACCTCTACAGACGTGGTTATATCTCAATTCCTGGATCATCCTTTTTGTGGACGATTCAAACATCTTATCGCTTTGTCACAATGTGGATGGATGTGTGCAAACCTCCAATTGGAAACATCTATTTCGGACATTGTCTACTACCTTTGGGTATCATCGATCCAGTTCTACCCGGGAGCATTACTAGGCAATGCGAAAAATGTCAGCGAGAACTTTTACCAACTGCTTTTGCTCAGGATGCTGAAGAATGTCATGTCTGTGCCATCCTTCCTGAAACGAGGTTTTGGAGACGTCCGTATCCACAAAGCTCAAAGTGAGTCTTTAGAATTCGTAACGACGGCGGAACTTTGACTCAATGTGTCTCACATACGTTTAGTTCTCCACCCCGGCCGATACCTATTCGTCTGCCTCCACCAAAACGCGCTTCTCAGAAATCCAGGAGAAAAAAATCTCAACATCTTTCTCCGCCCGAAAGACGCAGAAAGGCCGCAGGCTGAATCATTCTCAGACGTGGACTGCGAAAGCATAGGGTCTTTTAAACCGGAAAACATCTTAGTGATTCACCGGCATGCACTTTCATCTTCTGCTTCTGATACGACCGATCGAATATTATCATTCTTATGCTCTAAAATTCCAAAGCTGAGCTGGTAACAAAATGCAAAAACATTCCAGTACTTGTGATTACTACAAATCATATCTATTACGCTTTAGTCGGTTTTGTCAGGAGTTTACTATAGTAATACATTTCGAAGCCGTAAATCGGCAATCGACCACCCCAAAGTGAGAGAATTGGGATATATTCTGTCCGGTCTTTTGTGAATCCGTATCTTGAGTAGAAGGTAATAGCCGCTGGCTGGAACTGAGATGTTTCCAAGGTTATTCGAGGTACATTGTGGGAAGAAGCGTGGACAAAGAGTGTATCCAATAACTTCCTGCCAATCCCTAATTTGCGTGTAGTCTCGTCAACGGACATACGACGAACGATTCCAGACTCAGTTTGCTCGTCGAAATCTTTAGAGATACACGTTAGAACCAGAGTGTGAAAGAAGTCGAGTGATTCTTACCAAGTCCCACACAGCCAACGATTTTCTCATCCAGAGTTCCGTATCCAGTGACAGCTACCCAGAATCCGGAGGGTGATTCGGCCAAGGTGGATTGAAATGCTGGACTCGTATCCTCCGAGGAAGCCTGTGTAAGACGGTAATACGATGAGATGTCCGCCAGCTCAGTAGCCAAGACGTGGTCAACGAGGGCAAAGGTGAAACGATCCGAGATGATCACATAGCACCAAGTGAACAGAGCGACCATGAGGGAGAGGGAGAAGAGGATTGTTGCAGTAATTTCCTGGTGCATTAACAGTGCCAGACCACCAGCAACAACCAAGATAATGGAAGTTGTGATCCCCCTGGTACAATATAAACGCTTCCCGACGTCATACGCAGAACCGCCTAAGGGTCAGTGAGCCTTTCGTTTGCAAAGCTTATAGAATAGCGAGAAACCTACGGCCTGAGTGAATGCCCCGTCTGAAAAGGCGAGCAACTGTTGCATAGTCGGACGGTTTATACAACCGGCATTTTACGAGAGTGTTAGAGTCGGAAGACATGGATTGTAGTGGTTGATGAGGAGAGTTGAGTCTGGAGGAAGAGTCCATCTGGTTCTTATACTCTAGGCTCGTTGCGGAAGGATAAACGGAGAAGAACCCGTTATCAATCGACTCCTCTGAGTGAGCGAAGGATCCAAGGAAGAAGATAGCAAGCATATGCTCATGCGCTCAAGGTTGGCCGAAACGCGGGTTCGGGATGAGCACCCCGGCTCTGCGGAAGAGGATGGACGGCTGTCCGGAAGAGAATCTATCCTTGTCAACGAAAAACAAGACGAGCGAGGATATGCAAGTTCCCCGAGTATGTGTACATTCCTAGGGGAGAGCTTTGTGCTTGATCCTTTACGGTCATGGTCCAGGTCAAGAGTTGGAACTCTTCAGCTAACCCTGCTTGGGACCCTGTTGGAAGTCCCAAACAGCAGTATCCTTGGCGCATCTTAGTACCACCTATTTGTTTGGGTGCTCGAGATTTCTGGTCGACGAATTTCAACGGAATGGGAGAGACATTGCCACAGTGATGAATGCCGCGTTGATGCCGGTTTTGGACTCCGGCAGCAGTTAGCGTTTCTTCTGTCTTTCGTTCCTCTTCTTCTGAGTTCTCACGCGATTATCGACTACGGTGTTGCCACACGGATTTCGTCTGCATGCTTAGCTTTTTCCTTCCCATCTGATGCTTCCTGCTTCTAATGCTCGAGATATGTCTCGCTAAGAAACCTTCAAGGATTGTATGACCGCCTTACGTTCCTCTGCCCACTTTTACTGGGCTGAATCTGCTTCTACAATTGACTATTCTGGCTAGCGCGTACAGATTGTCTTTAAAACACAATGTCATTTATGATTCATGGGAAACCACGACTTCTCGTTCCTCCATACCGTGTCAAGTTTCCGGCTGAATTCGAAAGTGCGAACACTAGTCGATCGGACATACCCTTCACTTCTCATGAAATCGCTGTTACGTATAAAACTAATCATTTTTTAGTAATGGTCCTCGCACTGGATACTGCGACACTGACTGCGGTGGACTCGCTTATCAGCACAGGTCAAACGTTTGACGACACCCACAATCGTGACAGTCTGATTTCTTCTTATCTCTCAGTAAACGCTGCATTCTACACTTTGAATTTCGTCTATTCGGCCAGGGGCTGCCTCGAGTTTCCTTTCCACTTGCTGTCAACCACGGTAGCGCTCATTTAAAATTCCGAGCTCGAGTCGTAACCGTCTCTACGATCCTGAACCGACGCTCATTGATCAATTCTGGCTGCGCTTCGTATACACGTTGTCAAGAAGCAACGCGCACGCCTTCTCCCCAGGACCTAGCCGTAGACGGTGGGTAGTGGGTGTTTTCCATTATGCAAGTCACTTTTTCTTACTTGAACTCTTTCAAGACAAGTCTAAGCATTATTTTGCACGGAAATATGAACTTTACAAAAGTATTTTCCAATCGTTGCAGTGATCCCTTAACTGCGGACGGGTGCAGTTGACAGACACAGCATCAAGGAAAGACTCCTCCCATCCGCCTTTCCTGGAACTCATGTAGGTTTAAAAACGCCCAGCCCAACTTTTAATTTTTTTCATCTCCTCATACCTTCTTCCCTCTTCCCTTTCCGTTGTTTCCCTCTCAACCATGTCTTTTGGTGAGTCTTTCTCACTTTGTTTGAGTAGAACGTACAGACTCATTCCAAGCAGGAAACACGACCTTAGCTCTACGAGCCGCAAGCACTGAACCAGCAGATTTGCTGTCACCTTACGGATACACACCCACAGGCTGGATATGTTATTTGTTTCTCGTCCTATTTGGACTTTCTGGCGGTAAACTCTATCTGCATTATTGGGAAACGGCATTTTACTAAGTTTCGTTTTAGCTATTCATTTAGGCCAAGCAATCTGGTTTCGAGCTTACTGGCTTCTCCCAACGGCAGTTCTCTGTGCGATTGGAGAAGTTCTCGGTTGGTCAGGACGACTGTGGAGCCATTACAATGTGATGAAAGACACACCTTTCATGATTCAGTACGTTACAAACAAAAAAGATCCCGAGTCCAGGCACTCAATTGATTATCAGAATTTCAACAACGATCATCTCACCCACGCCGCTTCTTGCCGTGAACTTCATTCTCTTTGGACGAATTGTGCAACTTCTTGGTCAACAGTACTGCCTTCTGTCTGCACGATGGAGTGAGCATTTGTGTTTCAGCATCTTGAGCATCTCTCTTAATTTCATTCTTTACAGTTAGCATTCTGTTCATCTCTGCCGACGTCATTGCTCTTGTGATTCAAGGAGCTGGAGGTGGCATTGCTTCTGGCACACAGGCAGTCTTGGGTGGTGTATGTCCTGCTGTTCATTCCTCCAAATGTATGAACTCATCAGTGTTTTAGAACATCATGCTTGCTGGTATTGCCTTCCAGTTCGGTATCATGGTCATTGCCACTCTTCTTGCCGCCCATTACGCTTGGAGTTGGCATACTCAGCGTCCGGTCCGGAAGAATGAGCCCAGCAGCTCCGAATCTTCCATTCACGTCGATTCAATAAACTCCGAGAAGAATTTCGGTTCGCGTATCCCTCTGGACGAACCAGAAGCTTCACGACTTGTTGTCCTAATCTGGGCGATTTTCTTCAATAGTTTCTTCTTATTTATCCGGTGAGTTCTTCTGTCATGCTCGTCGCCGTCAAAATTTTGACTTTTTTTTTCTTTTCTAGTGCCATCTACCGTTTGATCGAGCTCTCAGACGGCTGGAATGGTAGCATTATCACCACTGAGAAATGGTTCAGTACGTCACAGCTTTAAACTCAGCAGCATGTTTTTGATATTCACACTTTCCACAGATATTTTTGATGCCACCATGGTCACCCTTGCAATCTGGACTTTGAACTTTGCCCACCCTGGCTTGTTACTCCCAAAACCTCGATCCACTGGTTCAACTGGTCAAGCATGACTTTCGCCTTAGAGATGACACAAAAAATGATTTCTTTGGACTCTTTTAGACAGTAGTATACAATTTATAATGTTGGACTTGATTGGACTTTAACATCTATTACATATGTACATGCAAACCCATCTTCATCAGCATGAATGCGTAACGATTTTATCTAACCATTGTGAATTTTTTATCGGGGAAGGATGCAACTGTCAAATACGAGCCTATGAGACAATTTACAAGGTCCTCGAAAAGTGACTGTACATGTTTAATCTTCAAATTGAAGCTGCCTTGACCCAATTGGGACCGCAAGGAGCTGTCTAAAAATGTTATTGCAGTATATAAATTCAATTGTGGCCATAAAATTAAGCGAATTTAGGTCCCCGACGAGTTATGAGACAATTGAAGTGTTTGGGTGTCTTTTTCCAGCCAAATCTGACCGCCCATTGACAACTCCCTGGAAAAGTCCTAACTACGATGGTCCCCGAGCTTTGTCTACACCAATGAAAGACTTGGAAAATCCACCCGATGCATCCAACTTATCTATTCCTTCCACCATAAATGACCCACGTACGGTCGATGTACGGTCACTTATTCGGGCAGCTTGTATCCTTTCGGTTGTAGAGGTTGTTTTGTAGACTGTGATCCTTGCAGGGCCACACCACTTGATCCATTGAGAACGGACACCTCAATATGAATTCTTTATCATCAGGTTCCTATGATTTTGGGCGCTAACACAAACCAACGTTCTTTGCGCCAGCGCTTTCTGTTTCCTCAAGAGACGTCGTGAAGCAGAGTTAGAGTTTGATTTCCGCTGAGCCGCAAATCTTTCACTAGCTTTATCGGTGGATTTCAGGAATGGTTCGTGGCTGCCTTGTTTGAAACCTCGGAAGCATATACTGCCTCTCAGGATGGACTTCGTTTGCCGCTTAGTTCTGCCTGATTTAGGACTGTTTCGTCATATTCAGCGGTCTTTTTGTGTATTTGACTCACTACTGTGGTAAATGATGCTCAAAAAAGGTCATTTCAACGGCGTTCAGCGGCGTGGCCAGGAAATTGTGGGTTCTCCTCCAGCATGCGATTCTCACATACTGAAATGTTTAGATGACCGAGATCTGAGCCGCGTACCCTGTGTTCTCTGCTGCTCATGTACTACTGACTTACTAGCCATAGCTCATATTGAATGTGAAGGCCCTCCTACTTGTGTGAATACATGCTGTTGTCTTCACCATTGTTATCTTCATGAAAGCCTCCTCTTTCATGTTTTGGATTTTCAGGACTGTGCGTGCGTCGATGAGCTGCAGATGATGTAACACTCATCAAAATCACAATCATGACCACCAGTGGACCCTACAGTACTGAGCCTATGTTCCACAGCGGATCGGGCGTTTAGTTCTAATATGCTTTCAATTGGTTCTCCATAGCAGGATAAGACGATCTGCACACACATGCCTTAAACCTTGGACCATATTATGTGCATCACGAGAAATCAGTTTTTATGTATCGTTCAGAGTTTTGCTCAGACATTCTTGGATAAGATGTCTAGAGTTTGATTTCAATCAAAATCAAAATCACAAGAAGCCTCAGTCTATTCAACTACAGTTGGGGTACACAGTAACAAGGAAGTATTCCTTCGATCCGACTCGGAATTTCCTTGATTTCAATTGTAGGTTTAAAAAGCGGTTAGCTCAAGCATTCTCTTCCTCAGCTAGAACGACCGTTCTTCTCTCCCTTCACTATTTTTACGGACATGTCTTTTGGTATGTTCTTTTGACGGTTTTTTGGAGTTGATCGCGCACGCTCATACGCAGCAGACAACTCCGCTTTGGTTGTATTAGCGTCCAGAGCCGAACGAGAAATTGAGCAAACTCCGTACGGATATACACCCACAGGCTGGATATGCTATACATTTCTCATCCTCTTCGGACTTTCTGGTAGTAAGTTCCATTGGTATTATTGTACAACTCACCTCCTTTATTGATAATTTATATATAGTTCTTCATTTTGGCCAAGCGATGTGGTACCGTGCCTACTGGCTTCTTCCGACCGCTGTGCTCTGTGCGGTCGGAGAAGTCCTCGGATGGTCTGGAAGGCTGTGGAGTCATTATAACGTCATGAAAGACACGCCCTACATGATACAGTAAGTTGTATGCCGCATTTTCCAGCAGGTGAGCTCAAATTCATTCCAGAATCTCAACAACGATCATCGCGCCCACGCCGCTTCTTGCCGTCAACTTCATCGTGTTCAAGCGAGTGGTTGAACTTCTTGGTCAACATTACTGCCTCCTTTCCGCTAGGTGGAGTAAGTATACGCTTGTTTAAGGTGTTAGCAATCTTTCTTACTGTCCATATCTAAAGTCAGCCGCCTGTTCATCTCTGCTGATATTATCGCGCTCGTGATCCAGGGAGCTGGCGGTGGCATTGCTTCTGGTTCAGAGGCAGTCCTTGGAGGCGTATGTTCAGTTCCAGACACATTCACATACAAAATACTCATCATTACGCAGAACATCATGCTTGCTGGTATCGCGTTCCAATTTAGCATCATGACCATTGCCACTTTTCTTGCCATTCATTACGCGTGGAGCTGGAAAGCGCAACGCCCGGCACGGAAAACCGAATTCGACACTGGCCACTTGGAGTCTATGCCAATGGCTTCCTTGGAGTCAGACGAGAAGAATTTCAAGTCACGAATTCCTTTGGACGAATCCGAATCATCACGACTGGTTCTCCTTCTTTGGGGAGTCGCCTTCAATACTTTCTGTTTATTTGTTCGGTAAGCTCATCTTTTTCGTAAATCGTCAGTAAAGTTGCTGAGAGCTTACTCTTTACCAAGTGCTATCTACCGTTTGATTGAGCTCTCAGACGGATGGACTGGAGAAATCATCACCACTGAGAAATGGTTCAGTGAGTTGCAGTTTGGAATGTTAACTGGGAAGTTTCTGATTTTCATTCCTCCGCGCAGATATCTTTGACGGCATGATGGTCGTGCTTGCAATCTTGTCTTTGAACCTCACTCATCCTGGCCGGCTGCTTCCCAAGCCTCGCGCAGTGGGCAAGGCATGAACGTCTCTCCGCACACTGTATACCTTGGAGCATACACCTTATGATAACCAACTTAAATGTCTCGTATTTATTATAACTCTTCTTCTTCGACACTGCGCGAACTAAAAGTCCCCGATGAATGGAGACTATATTGGAAGTTTAAGAGGAGCCAGGTAGGGAAGTGGTAGACTAAATTCAATGAATCGAAACCGACTTTCCATCAAGATAATAGGCTTTGAGGACCTCTTCTTTGAGCCAAAGGTAGAAATTTTCTTGTCCTCTCAGTTGCTCTTGACCAATGCTCTTCTCTGAATTGTTATCAAATCTCTCTCCACAAACCAAATTTTTAACAGCAACAGAAAGCAGCGAGCGCATATCCGAAATTCAAAGATTCTAAGGCGACCTTCGGCGGTTGCGAGAACACAGAACACAATCTGCAGAAATTATGCTATGATAGCGTCAGCAAAGGCATCCATATTCGTATCAAATGAGCTGGAGGAAGTTGATGGTCTGAATTCTGAGGTTTAAATGGTCAGAGGATTGCGATTGGTATACAGACCTTTGCTATATCGTACGGTGCTCCTGGGCTCGGTAGGAAACCATTCAACACCTTTGCTGAGGCTAGCGTGTTTAAGTCCATTTATATGCTCGTTCCTCATCAGTCTCTTTGCTAGCTTGCACCAGAATCTGGTGGACTCGTGTACACTTCGTTGAATTCCCATCACCATCCACAGGGTCTAATACATTTGCACACACATACATACAGATCCTTCTTCATCGACATGAATGCGTAACCACTTTATCTATCTATCTATATATATGTTAGCGGTGCATCATCGGCTCCGAGCGTATGAGACGAGACCGCCCGTTGGTTCTACGGTTCCAGCGCTTACGCAAACCAACTTTCCTTCAGACCGCCGCGCAAGGTCTTACCTGTTACTCGACACGCTAGTCGTCCTCCGTCAGAACCAGATGTTATTTTTGAGGATCAATCTTCAGTCTAATCTTTCATCCCACTTATTTGTGTTCCGAAGAAGTCAAGGTGTGCTGGCACTATGTCAACTTTAGTTCGAGTTCCTGTTCCGCCGAGTCTCGCTGAGGTGTATGTCACAAATATGGAAGCCTCTCGTTGTTTATATATGAACTTTAAGTTTCAGGCTCTCAACAAAAATAAATGGTCGGTGGTCTCTTTATTTTGAATCCGTAGAGGCTTAAAACTATGCTTAGGATAACCATTTGTTTTCGCCGCTCAATTCTTTGCCTAACGTTGGACCGTTTCGTCAAATTAATCTTTTTTCGTGCGCATGGACGCTGGTCTGATGTATTTGGTTCGCTGGGTTCGATATAATTGTGCGCCCCAAATGGTTCGTCAGTGGTGTGTCCAGGGAACTCTTCGGTATTCATCTCCACCTCGCTTACAACTCTCATATATCTGAAATCATTCTTAATAGCCGAAGCTACCTTCTCCGCATACCCTGTGCTCTCTCGACTGATGGCCAATGAGTCGATGGCTCACATTGAATGCGCAGGCTCTCCTAGTGCGAATCAAAAGTTCGCCAAAGTCTTCACTTACCTCCTCATCAGTTCTTGGCAGTCTGTCTTTCTCATGCTTAAGATTTTCAGTACTGCGCATGCTAGACCTTCCGAGGTGAAAGTACATCATATGACATAGGTCTGATCAAAAACCACATCACAATCACTGGTGGACCCTACAGCACTGGGATCGTGCGTTTAGGTTTGTGTCTCCGCAGGAGAAAGAAAAGAAAATGGCGACGTGCTTACTCTTTCCTTGAACCTTGGACCTGGCCATAGTATATGTATTGTGAGTAACCAGCTTTTCCGTATTCTGTTAGAGTCGTCCTCAAACTTTCTTTGATAAGAATTCTGGGTGTTGATCTCAATCAAAATCAAAATCTCAGGAAGCCATGCCAATCCTGAGGCAAAGTCGCTTCAACTGCAAGTGGGGTACACTGCCTCAAGGAAGGGTTCCTTTCATCCGAATTTCCTTGAATTCATTGTACGTTAAAAAGAGCTTGGGCTACAGTTTTTCTCTTCAGCTCCTCAACCCTCCTTCCTTCTCCCCTTTCATTTTTTTTTTCATCGAGCATGTCTTTTGGTACGCGTCTTCGATTTTGTTTCGGGTCGGCTACATACTCACATGCGACAGACAACTCTACCTTGGCTGGATTCGCTGCCAGTTCTCCACCAAAAAATATACATTCACCGTACGGATATACACCCACAGGGTGGATATGTTATACGTTTCTTATCCTCTTTGGACTTTCTGGTAGTAAGTTCCATCTGATTTGTTGTACCACTCGCTCTTGTTTATTGATAATTCCTGTATAGTTGTTCATTTTGGCCAAGCAATGTGGTACCGGGCCTACTGGTTACTTCCAACCGCTGTGCTTTGCACAGTCGGGGAGGTCCTTGGATGGTCTGGCAGGCTTTGGAGTCATTATAATGTGCTGAAAGGCACGCCATACATGATACAGTATGTTTTATGGCGCATATTCTAACCTGTGAACTCAATTCGATTTCAGAATCTCAACAACGATCATCGCCCCCACGCCCCTTCTTGCCGTGAACTTTATTGTCTTTAAGCGCGTTGTAGAACTTCTTGGTGAACACTACTGCCTCCTTTCTGCTCGGTGGAGTAAGTATCCATGTGTTTAATGTGTTATCCAGCTTCTAAATTCCCTCCTCTTCAGTTAGCCGCTTGTTCATCTCAGCTGATATTATCGCCCTCGTGGTCCAGGGAGCTGGCGGCGGTATTGCTTCTGGTTCGGAGTCTGTCCTCGGCGGTGTATGTTCTGTCTCTCCGCACATGTGCTTGCACATACTCATCGCTATGCAGAATATCATGCTCGGTGGTATCGCCTTTCAATTCAGCATCATGGTCATTGCCACTCTTCTTGCTATTCACTACGCATGGAGTTGGCATTCGCAACGTCCTGCGCGGAAAACCGAATTCGACAACAGCAGCCTTGAGTCTATGCCTTTGGCTTCCTTAAACTCAGAGAAGAACTTCAAGTCGCGTATTCCACTGGACGAATCCGAATCATCGCGACTTGTAATGCTTCTTTGGGGGATATCTTTCAATACTTTTTGCTTATTTATTCGGTAAGCTCATCTTTTTCGTAAATCGTCAGTACGTTTGCTAAGAGCTTACTCTTTACCCAGTGCTATCTACCGTTTGATTGAGCTCTCAGACGGATGGACTGGAGAAATCATCACCACTGAGAAATGGTTCAGTGAGTTGAAATTTTAAAATGTTTATTGGAAAGTTTCTGAATTTCGTTCCTCTCGGCAGATATCTTTGATGGGACTATGGTCGTCCTTGCAATCTGGTCCTTGAACCTTGCTCACCCTGGCCGGCTACTCCCGAAACCTCGACTCACCGGCAAGGCATGACCTTGTCTCGGAAGTGACTCGCATTGATCTCTCTGTGGATACTCTAGACCTTGTAGCATACAACTTACGACAGCGGACTTAAATTACTCATATTTATTATATTAGCGCAATTTTCTCTTCGTTGACACAGCGCGAACTAAAAGTCACCGATAAGTGGACTCTAGCAGAAGTTCAAAAGGAACCAGGTAGGGAAGCAGTAAGCCAGTTCAATTCAAGCTCCTCTTCTTTGAGCCAAAGGAAGAAACGTCCAGTCGTTTCCAGTTGTTCCAAACCTGCGCCCTTCTCTGAGTTATTATCAAATGCATCAGCGAACTACGGCAATGGGCCATGGATGACGGCTGCTGCTGCAATAGTTGGTGGATTATCGTCTCCCACTGGAAGACCCGCTGACCTCAATCACCTGACCAAGGCGCCTCCTTGCCACCAACCATGATCAGGTTGCGGGACTTCACACTGACAACTCCCTGCTCGAACACGTCTTGAAACGCGTCCAATAGCAGACCAAATAGCCTTAATACTTCTTCCCGCAACACCGTGACTCAGGACAAGCATTCACAGCCGCGGGGGCATAGTTACTCTTCATGCTCTCTCCGTCCCTCGCATCGTCATCACCTTTTTGCACGAACTGCATGAAAACGTGCCTCCAGATCCTAGTGGTCCGTCCAACATCCGAAACATGGCCTATACAATGCAAGCGACTTTGCTCGTCGGTTCCTAAGAGGATATCCTCGCCTCCTGCGGCCTTTGTCAGGTACCACCAAACCTCCGATATTCCAGCATGATCAAGCACCTTTGTCTGCTGTTGTTCGCATTTTACCGAGCCCCCTGCACCACTTGGCTCACTCGCTTCTGCGTTCAAAGTTCATTGTTTGAGCAGACCGAACTCCGCCGAATTTTGGGTTCAAGGTGATTCTGAAACCTCGAAGGAGAAAAACGACCACAAGAGATCCCCGTCTTGACAATAATATGGGAGGTGAAGACGAGGAAATCCGGCCGATGGACTAGCTAATGACCAGGTTCGTTCCCCACTCTCCTGTCTTTTCTCAGCACGCACTCAAATTGTACTCAAGCTATTTACCCGGTTTCTGGGTTATTCCCAACATATACAACGCCATCAATAACCTCTCTTGCGAGTAAAAGGTGGGACGTAGCTTTGACCCAAACATGGAAGACTCGGCTGTCTGGGAGGAAGAGCTCACAAGTACGTTCATATGCATTTCATAGTATTCTCTAGACTAACATACGACGTTCCCAGTATTGGCTCAGCCCAAAGGCGACCCACCAGCAGATGAAGACAATCTAGAGGCATACATCGCTTTCCCCGTCAGACCGTCACCAAAGCACGAACGCGCAGAAGAGGAATAGGAATTCATGTTTTGATGACATTTCTGATGACATGTTCTTGACGAATGCAGAGAGTCAGGATTCTAGGTCTCGTCTGCTTTGTTGCCTCCGTCGGCATTCGATTCGTCTCAGGACGTGAACATGGGCAGTTAGCGTTATCATCTTCATACCTATCCCGCCTTGTTGCGAACTTTCCCAAGTTCGCTGTTAAGTCTCTGCCTGTTTTCTCCTCTGGAATTGCACCGTTTGCTGGACTTTTCTCGCGCTCCTACCTAATGTTCTCAAAATATTACCAATCCAGGTTCTTGGCTTTGCGCATGGTTTGCTGGTTTTTGACCGTTCAGATGGCATATATTGTTGAAAGTGACCGATCTGAAAAGCCCCTGTTGAATGTCTCAGCGGCAACGTTGATCCTTACATCCATCTTCTCAACAGCTGGGTAAGTTTGCCTCGCCGTTCCTCTGCCTTTGATCGCTAAAGGCGTTGTGCTGAAACGCCAGGTGCTTGGATTTTTTTCTCCCGACTTTCCGTCTCACGTACTCCTCAACCCAACACCTTTCGTCAAAAGGGATATTCGAAGCTAGGTATGAAATATGAATTCTTGCTCATATACCATATAATCTGACCGGAAAAGAGTATCATAGGCGATGGAAACTAGGTCAAGGAGAAAAGCTCGCGAAGTGATTGCTGGAGTCAACGTTACTATTCAGAACAACCTCACTCAGAACAAGTCTACCCTCGTCGCCCGTCTTCCCAACGACATTCTCCATACCATCTTTCTCCTCCATAAAACTGCGATCATCGAGGCCTACCAAAGAGGCGAAAATTACTGGTGCGATCCATACAGAGCCATACCATGGATAGCCCCTAGCCATGTCTGCACGCTATGGAGATCTGTTGCCTTGGGATTAGCTGGGTTCTGGAACACGTTGCTCTTAGGGAACCCCCATGCCACTAGGGAACTACTTCTCAGGTCAAAAAAAAGTCCGCTGATCATAGTCGCATGCCGCAACACCAACCCATCCATGGCATCTCTTGTAGAGTGTTTGTCGCTCCTGCAGAAGGAAAGTCAGCGAATCGAATCATGGGATTTATCCAGCGTCACTCGGCCTTTACGGGTCCCGGCTCTGTTCACAGACTCCTCGCCTATGTTTGCATTATTTGAGGGCGTGGATTTTCCCATCCTTCGAAACGTTACAATCTATGACGAGGATTGGATGCATCGTCGCGGGGCGGGCGGTCGACGTTGGTTGCAGAATTTTCTGAAACAGCCGTTGAAACTCACCCACATTCGGATGATGACTTGTTCAACAGTGTTTTGGAATGCTTCACCCCTCGCGACAATGAACGGGATAACGAGCCTTGTCTTAGCTATTAATATCCAAATCCCCTTTGTCGACCGACTCCTTTCCTTCCTTACATGCCTCCCGAGTCTCCAACAACTAGAAATCGAACAGGTTAGGACTCGGGATGACCAGTATCCTGTCGAGGTGCAATCAATCAATTTACCTTCGCCAGTACTCTCTTCCCTCTCTTCCCTTACTCTCGTCGTCCGACCTCAAGTCCTCGAGCTATTACTGGGATCCATTCGCCTTTCCAACCAACTCTCTCACTGCAAGGTGATACCTAAACCGCGTTCAGCCGGGATCGACGTCGACGAGACACTCGGTCATATACGTTCGTTTCAACCCGCAGCAAAGAGTGCCAGTATCGAATTAAATGGTGAAATTTCGGCTGTGGACGTTAGAATGGCTACCTACCGAGAGTTGACAGCCATTGAACACCAAACGTTCGGCCTGCCTGCTGGAGCCTGGGCGCCCCAGCCTAGTTCTATCTATCGCTCGTTATTTCTTCCACAGATTGACATCTCCTGGCTCTGTTTCCGGGAGCCCACGGAAAATCTTTACCAGTCCTCAGAGGAAGACATTCTTGCACCCGTCGAAAGTCTTCTTCAGGACGTAGAAGTCCTGGCGTTGCGTCTTCGCTGTCGAGAAAAAAACGTGTCATCGTTATTACATTCGTGGATTAGCATGCTTGGCCGTCTTCCTCGTCTTCGGAGGTTGGATTTTTGGTGGCCTGAAGTAGGCGGTCAACGAGCTTTTCTTTCATGTCTCTCCGAGCCTCTCTCTCTTCCTCATTGCAAGACTATGACGAGGTTGCATCACTTCAAAGCACTCGAAGAGGTTCATTTTGATCGCGCGGCTTTTTTCCATGGTAGTCCTGTCTCTGACACTGCGAATGTCCCTCCTACATCCCCAAGTACGGTCACGGAACGTCGAATATCACTAGACGATCCTCAGTCAATAGAGGATCTTTTTGATCTTTTAGAGAAGAGAAGAACTGCTGGGAACAACATTTTGAGGATGATGAGTTTCAAGAAGAGTAGTGGCGTGGACTCGGAGGTGGTAGAACGTTTGAAACGAGTGGTGGATGAAGTTGTATGGGATGGAGTTATGGTATGGCCGTATCATACACGGGTGTAGCTTCAAGGTAAGCACTTTCGCTGAAATTAGAATGTATACGCTGAGTCAGATAGTTCTCTTAGTTAATGTTCCTATAATTTGGTCGGAAGGGAAACAACCACATACAATGGAGGATGATGGACTCGAAATGACACACCATTCGTTCTGCATATCATATTTTGTTAACTACGATTGATAGTGGCCATGTATCATCCTTGAGCCAATATTCCTGTGGGCAGTGTCGTGAGACACATTCTACGTACGTACTGAAAAAAAGAGTAGGAACCTCAGAGACACCAAACAATAAACTTCTTGGCGATGTTCTATGATTATAATAAAGGTCCTCGTAAGGTCAGTGAAGGCTAACCCTGCCTGCGTGAGGCCAGTAATATATTTGCGAACCCCAAAACTAAAGACCATGTACGTTACGAGTATTTTAGGTCACCAAGTCAAACGAAGCGCTCGTTGCCTCTTACCCTCAAAGAGCATCCTGACTGCTACACCCTCTCTACATCTACTCAATGAGCGCCG
This sequence comes from Flagelloscypha sp. PMI_526, assembly GCA_021399455.1. Lineage (NCBI taxonomy): Eukaryota > Fungi > Basidiomycota > Agaricomycetes > Agaricales > Niaceae > Flagelloscypha > Flagelloscypha sp. PMI_526. Next base: position 133,303 of record JAJTUO010000060.1, read on the forward strand.
ATATTCAGTATCTACGAGATCGCTTGAATGCCATGCTCGGTGAAATCGAGATCTTTGAAAGCGAGTGGCAAAAGGCCACTCGTCCAGCAGTACTACTTGCTCCTTGTTCAGCAGACCCTGTCCCACTAGCGGACCTACCTGGTCTTAAACACCTTCGCGGTTTGATAAAAATAGGTCCTTTTTGTCTCAATTTTGTCCAAAGCCCTTGTGAACTTCTACGACAGACCTCAAGTTGCTCGATAAGGTCCCTCCAGACCGTGTTACCATTCTCTTCCCCGGTATTGAATCACTCACTCCCATAGTTTCTACTGGCAAAAGGAAGCAAAGGAAATCCGTCAATAAACGCATCCTATCTTATTTCTGTATGGGAGGAGGTTTTGCATAATGGGCTGAACGTCTCCCATCTTTTCAAAACAGTGCGCGCCTCGAAGGACCCCGAAGAATCAGCTGTGTTTGTCAAGCAAGTGAAACCACATCACAAGCTTTCGCAAACTGTAAAGGTCTCTACACTCCCATTACGTTAGCGGTCGGCATTGCATGATAATAATATTTTAGATCGACATTGAGTCGCACAACGGACGACGATGGCAGAGAATAAACACGTAGGTGAATGAATAGGAAAGAGCAGAGTTATCTAATAGGCATATTAGGGTCAAAAACTCTAAGATTATTGCAGAATTCAAGGAACTCGATTCGTACCTGACAGATGACGAAAGCGAAGAAAATATGAGAGAAGCGCCGACTTCAGAGCTCGATAGCTCCATTCTTGCAATGGGTTCGTCTGTCTTCTTGGTTTCCTGCGTATTATTTACTCTGGGATTAGCCCGGGCACTCACTAGAGCTGCCCGTGATAATCCTGTCACTACCCTCGACGAAAATTCTCCCATTGTCCCGACAATAACGCTACATCTGACACGTCTCGATCCAGCCTCAATCCAAGACCCTCGAATGGATCAAATATTGGAAAAGCTTCATGATATGGGCATCGAAACGCTATTTGGACCTCGTCCTTTGGTTATATACGGGTCGCTCTCTCCCCCACGGATTCTCCCAACAGCAAAATTAAATCTCGACCTTTCTTGTCTGGGTGCTCTCGTGAGCGACATCACTCATGCACCCTTGCCTGAAACGGCTGAAGAATGTGAACGGAGGTTCACAACAAACTTAGATGCGTCACCTGTAGTTCGAAGGCTAATTGAACGAGGAAGAAAGAGTGCGGAGAGTGCAGCTATTCACTCACAACAATTAACGTGAGTCTTAATTGTAGCATTCCTCGTACTGGCCCTTAACATGTAATGAATAGTGCACAACTCCTCCCCGAGATTGACCATGAGCTTATCAAAACGCTCCGTAAAGTGCTGGTAGAACAAGCTGGATATTCAGTTACAGACATTCAGTTTTGGACCACAAATGAAGCTCTTCAGCGGATGCTACATACCGTCAATGACATTGGAAGCGATACCGAAAAGGACAGAGCCAAAGCAATTGCCGACGGAGATATTGACGGATTCTGGGCGTCATCTCGCCATCCTCGTCAATACGTACCTCTTATCCCAGTTCACATATTCGCTTCCTCAACAATAGAGACGTTACCTGACCTCCCAAGCACTAGCCCACAATGCTTTCGGTCTCTCTACCATTCTGCAGCGTCATTCTGGAGCACTCCAGATTCAAACCGCGGTCGAGTGACACCCCACACAGTCCATTCCATGATGTTTGGAGCTTCGAAAAATATTACCACCATTACGGCAAATCACCAGAGCATTCGAGCATTCTCCCGAGGATTAATTCCCGCGTCAGAGGAAGGAATTGCGAGTATATGGTCTATTGGTCCTCGCAATCTTACATCGGGTGCGGGTGAATTACGAGAGGAGTAGAGCTTACAAGGTTTTATTGTAACTTTGTATCATAAAATTGAAACTAAAAAGCACCGGACACCTCGTATAATGGGGGCTCGTCGTGAACGTGGGGTGATACAATATTCACGCAAGGCATCATACTTCCATGCATCTTTGGCACTCATATCGTTCATTTCTCTCAAGTAAGGCATATTCCCCCAAGCATAGATATAAAAGCTGAGCATAAGCCAGCAAATCCTCCAGCTTCTGGAACAGGGGCTTAGTTTGTTTGGACGTAAACTGCGCTGGAAGGGCATAAGCTCGGGAGATAAGACTCACATGTCCACATTCTAAGGTGACATCCGACATCCTTTTCTTTTTTTCTTTTTCTGCCTAGATCGGTATCTCATATGGGAATTGTAGGCCGACTGAATTCATTGAATCAACATCGGCTTGTTTTCAAGTATCATAGACTCCGCGCTCCCTCTTCTTCCGGCTAAAGGGGGAATTGTCTAGTCCTTCCCAGTTGCTCCAAACCAACGCTCTCCTCTGAATCGTTATCAAACGTCTCTCCGAGAACAAAACTTTTGGCACCAACAGAAACCAGCAAGCACATATCTAAAATTCAAAGGTTCTAACGCGACCTTCGGCGGTCTCGACAACGAAGAACACAAAGTACGGAAATTATGACAAAGATAATAAATCCAAGACATGCTCCCACAACCATGCCGGCGAAGGCACCTGGACTCATATCAAAGGAGGAGCGTTGATGATCAGATTTCTGAGGTTTAAAAGGCGAAAAGGTTGCAACTGGCGTTATGTATCCTTCCTGGGTAATTAACTGTGTAGTTGTTGTCCCGTAAATATCTTGTGTAGAAGGGTTATGAATTAGGGGTGGCAGAGTCATATCGAACATACAAGCTTGCACGCATCTTCCGGTTCCATGTTCAAGATCATAGGAACAAGTGTAGGCGACTTGGGACAATTGGGTTTGTGTGGCTGAATTGGTCCGGATGGCGGGGTATGTGCCTTTCTGGTACGATGCCCCAGCCACAATCGTTTCTAACGAGAAGAATAGCTGAGCAGAACTCAAGGACGATGCATTTGATGATGGGTAGAAAACGCACGAAAGACGGCCTGAGGTTCAGTATACGTGCTGACAGGTGTTCCATGGGAGTCAAAGATGTCTACTCTCGTGATGTTTTGGTATATAATGTACGTTGTTCCTCCATCTTCCGCAATGCCAGTAGCATATGTAGTCGCGTCTTTGCGCGCTCCATGAAAACTGAGACTCGGGGTGATGAAGTTGCTCGCAGTTCCAGTATTTGCCTGGCTAGTTGCTTCATTCAAGGCGTAGAGTGTTCCTGAGTTACTCGTGGCTAAACTGTTTTAGAAGAAAGCGAGAATCTAACAAGAATGAAACGGTGGCTTGCAAGGGTTCATGATTTTAGGGTGCTGAATGTGTCTTTGAGAATTGCGCGACCTGAACTGATAGTAGATGTCCCTGGCCGACTTATATTTTCCAGAGAATAGACACAGCCCATCAAGACTATGGAAAGCTTTGATGGTAAGGTGCTGCGGTTTTTAAGACCGCAAAATTTGGATAAGAGACACCGAGAAACGTCTATCAGGTTGTGGAACGTGGCACAATGTAATCAATTATAGGCAAATATTGTAGGGAATTGAGCACGTAAAGTTCGCAATCCCAGAGACTTTTGCACTTTCTCTCCAGTAATGCCAAGGGCACCAAGACATTGAAAGTAGCACAACGGGGAGGACTGCCCGAATTGCAAAATACAATTGAACAGCCACGGAGATTCGTGGAAAGGAGTCGGAAAGAAGGACGTGTGAGAACGACGCTAAGCAGAACCAGTATCCGAGAAACTGCGAGACAGCACTTGATTCGTTCCCTCAGGCTCACTGGCATATACCTCAGTAACACCAAGAAAATCTCAGCGTCCTAAGGTGGCTCTCCCGCTTCCAAACATTTGTGATAGCTTAGTAAATTCTCCTAAAGAAGGAGAAGAATTGTTTGTAGGGCTCAGGTTAAGACAACTGAATTGTGTTGGGATAGGCGAACGAAGGCTAGCGGAGTTAGGAATTAACGGAGCTTACTTCCGAGCTCTTGTACTTACCGCTTTCCTTACACCATTATAACGAGCTCAATATAATCGTGATTCTTACCCAATCGTTGGTCCCAGACGAAACTCCAACAAATTGCTATTAATTATCCCGAGCAACTTTGCATAACAAACATCTGGTTCTAATACCTTTGATTCCATTGTAAGTTAGAGTGTGGGCTCTACATACTGGTCTGTCCATTTAGGCATGCACAAAAGTTTTGCTATCTTACGGTAGTCCAGGGCTCAGCGAGAGACCATGTGACATGCTTAGTGAGGCTTGCATGTCCGAGTCCTTTCCGTTTACCAGCCTCTGTCTTCGTCGGTTCTCTACGACCAAGCGCTAGAATACCAGAAACTAGTGGACCCAACTACATTTTGTTTAAATTTGATCAATATCCAAACAAGTCGACGCAGGCGCTTATACAAACTTACTTTCACGCCAACATCATCATGCTTTTTCTCGTTTGTGGTGACCTCAAAGACGAGTGCTGTCTTTCAGGGTCAAATGTTATAAGACGGGAACATGGGAAGATCAATATCGACTATTGATAAATGTGGACATTTGCCACTTTTTTATCAGCAAACAAAGTCTACCCTGGGCCGATTGTATTCTACGACTTCGTCAGTTTCACTTTCAATCTATTCTCCACGAGAGGTGCACCAAAATTACAAACCCTCTCATTGGTACAATGAGGGCAGTATCCGTCCTTAACGGGGAATGATGATGTATCTTCTTTTTTGAAAACTCTTCCAAAACACATTGCTCATCTCAGTCTGTCAGGATATTCTTCGCGATTCAAAGTCTCTCTTTTTGACCAACGATATGCCCATTCTGCTTCTTTTGTTACCATACACCTTTGGATCCAATGGTACTTGTTATCGAAAGTAGCATTTGGAGCCAACGTGCCATGGATTCTTGTCCTCCGTAAACTTGCTCTATCGTGTTTGAATGCAGTGATTACTCATCTTCCTACTTGCCTCCGAGACATACGCGATTGGTGTGTCAACACCGCAGCCGCAGCCATGCAGGAAATGACGAACGTCCAACACGAGCCACTGGTGACCGGGCGTGTTGGACGCTCAAATTCATACCAAGCCGATCCAATCTGTGTTACAAAATTTTATTCTACATTCGTGTTTTTCATTGCCTCGCCTCTAAGCTACAGCCGCGATCGAAGTTGTAGGCCAGTAGGCAAAACACTCTACTAGGGATCCCTTCCCCTCTATCTGCATGGGGGTGAAGTCTCCGCTGGAACAAATCTCGTTTTTATGAAAAAATCCCGAAGACTGCGGCGCATGAAGGAGGAGATGCCTGTCTTATCCTCTAGTCTTCTTTCGAAATTACGCGCGATTTCCTTCAAAACTCAAAAGGAATTGAATTCTCTCATTTCGATTTCAGACTATCAAATTCCAATTCCTGCGAAGCGCCTCTCGACCAATACTTTCTGTTTAAGACATTGAATATCATCCGACTCGGAGACGGAGTCCGATCTCCAGCTGCGGCCAATACTGGTCGACAGGCACTGCCATCAAAATAACTAGCACTCTTCTTAATCTCCCTTTGTTCTCGAGGCGGTGTTGCCTAAGTAGTACATAAGTTTGGTATTCACTCCTGGACTCTCATCCTCATTCTTTTCGTCCAAGGCATGGCGTCAGGTTGGTCATATCACTTCCACGGTCTTCTCATTGAACTTTCCCACCACCAGTGAACGGTACCCTCACCCCTCGTGGCAACGAAAACATTAACCTCGATGATACACCTTATGGATACATCCCCACGGGCTGGATCTGTTTCCTCTTCCTTTCACTCTTTGGTGTCTCTGGAAGTAAGCCAATTCACCTTCGCTTGATCTCAGTTTAACCCAGGATACTTCAGTCGTTCATCTCATCCAGGCATTCTGGTTCAAGGCATATTGGCTCCTGCCTACTGCCACGCTGTGTGCAGCAGGAGAGGCTCTTGGTTGGTCGGCACGACTTTGGAGCCACTATAACGTTATGCTTGATACACCATTCATGATCCAGTGCGCACCATTTTGTTCGCCAGTATCTGAGCTCACATCCGGCCTTCAGGATTTCAACTACTATTATTTCTCCAACTTTTCTTCTCGCTATTAACTTCATTGTCTTCGGGCGTGTTGTACACCTACTCGGTCAACAGTATAGTATACTGTCAGCTCGATGGAGTATGCATCATGTCTTGTTTAACAGCTCCATCATTAACTTCATTTATCTTCTAGTCAGCATCATATTTATATCCGCGGATATCTTTGCGCTAGCCATGCAGGGGACGGGTGGCGGTCTCGCTTCTGGAGATGTCTCACCAGGGCAGCTTCACACCGGTAGTGTGAGTGTCACAGAACCATCCATAGCTGTCGGACTAAAATATCACTAGAGCATTATACTTGCTGGGATCGCTTTCCAGTTCGGAATCATGGTCATTGCCGCTCTCCTTGCCTTCCACTTTGCTTGGAGCTGGAGAACTTGTCGCCCCGTTCGAAAGAATACTACTACCTCTCCTTCAAGCCCAGGCGAGAATCAGAATAGTTCTTCTATCCAGTTGTCCAACATGTCGCAGTCACAAAGCATGAATGAAAAGCGCTGGATGGCGTCGGGGAATATTCTTCCATTCGAAGGTCGCGAAGCGTTCAACTTTAGATGTCTCCTTTGGGCTATTTGTTTGAATAGCTTTTTTTTATTCGTTCGGTGAGAACAAGTTCATCTCCCTGGTGGCCCTCTGTTTCTCATTGCCTGTACTTTCCCCAGAGCCATCTATCGTTTGATTGAACTCACTGACGGATGGGACGGCGCGATTTTGAGGACTGAAAAATGGTTTAGTACGTATTCTTCCTTTCTCATCCATAGATGTGGTATCTGATTTTCACGGTACCAAAGATATTTTCGATGCTACCATGGTCATACTTGCCATCGTCTCGATGAATATTGCTAATCCTGGGAAGCTACTTCCAAAACCTCGGTCAGGCGGAGTAAGTGGATATGCATAAGTAGAGATGGGGACAGACAGCTAATAACTTTGGATACGATAATCCGGACGTTTTGCTATCAATGACAGGTGGTATGAGTATAATTCTAGTTTTGTAGATTTTATGGTAAAATATTACTGGACGAAACGGACGTTTTTAAATATCACTCATTTTCGAAGGAGGAAGAACGAAAACAATCTCTTACCTTACCGCGCTTGACGTTTTGAGCTCGTTATATGCAATTCTGCTTTTTTTCTACCCCGCTTTCATCCTCTTCTCTGCGACTGAACAGACTGGGACAAGCAAAAGATGAAGTAAGAGCGTCGACCCTACATACCACGTGACCGTCTCGAGCCTGTCTTCCACCTCCATCAAGTTGAACTCTGTTGGCGCAGGGTCCTTGCTCTCGCTCTTCGTTGAACATCTCTTCCGGGTCTTTCTGTCCATCAGTCTGGTAGTCTGTGACGTTTTTAAAAGCTTGGGATACCACTTCCTCTTATCGGCATTACACGACCCTGTGTCATCGTTCAAATTCGTCTTCCGGCGAATCTCTATGTAAAGTATCACGCAATGTTACGGCATATTTTTGACCCAATGAGAGAAATGTCAGCTCTCACCAAAGGATGGACTGTGAATTATCCAGTATGGTGGTATGTTTGGAAATTTTATGTGTCTATTACTCGTCTCAAAGTATTCTTCACTCCGCGAACTCCTTTGCTCTTTTGTTTTGCGATATATCTAACTAGATGTCCTTGAACATTCATGTGCCTTTGCCGGCCCGCCAAAGGCTTCCTCAAAAGCAGCGAAGATAAACTTTGAGCGAACGTGCCTGCCGAAGCATACTCCCTGTAAAAAGTCAAATGCATTTTCGAATGACCTTCCTTCAGCCTGCTGCCTGTCAGAGGTGCGGAATATGTTCGTTTGTCAGCACCGCAGCCGCAGTTGTGCAGGAACCTTCGAGCCCCACATATGTTTGCTCTGGGACATCGACACGGCCACTTGGGCGCTGATTAGTGGTGGTTCAGTGCGAGAGAACTCAATTCCAAAATTTTCTGTTCCATTGTGCTTTTTGGCTGGCGCTCGCGTTGATCCTACTGAGGTCCTGCTAACATTATTCTTCTCTCATGTTTTCCATTGATCCGCCCTGCATTGGAGCTGCCGAATCTGTAGATCAGCCAGCAAATTACTCCGAACATGCTTTCCTCTTATCCTCATGAAGGTGAGATTTTCATGAGAACGAGACTCTTTTCTGCAAATGAATGCCGAAAGCTGCGGCGCATGCCAGAAGGAGCCTGTCTCGTGGGTTTGCTTTGAACTTATCTGAGAGTTTTGTTGCCTTTAATAAGGAATTTATTCTCCCATCCGAGCCTCAGCCTATCCTAAGATGTTTTCCTTTAGATCCACTTCAACCCACATCCCCCTCCAGCCAATCTCCACAGGCGTTTGGTGCTACCTTCATTGTCAGAAGGTAGTCCGAGACTGGCTGCGGTTAAGTCAGACACTGCCATCATGCAAGTCGGCGCCCTTCTGAATATTCCTTTGTTCTGGAGGCGGTGCCATCCCATTAGTACATAAGTTTGGTGGACATTTCCTTTGTCTGCATTCACGTATTCTTTCATCCAAGCCATGGTCTCAGGTAAGTTGTCTCCCTTACATGAATATTTTGAATTGAATTATTCCATCTCCAGCGAACGACACTCTCGCCACTCGAGGCAATGAAGGTATTGACCTCGATGCTACACCGTACGGATACATTCCCACCGGCTGGGTCTGCTACCTCTTTCTTGCATTTTTTGGCCTCTCTGGACGTAAGCAGAAACTCCACCTTTTTCCTTGATTTACTCCCCGTCTAACAACAGCGCAGTCATCCACCTTGTCCAGGCATTCTGGTTCAAAGCATATTGGCTCATCCCTACTGCCGCGCTTTGTGCAGCGGGAGAATCTCTTGGTTGGTCCGCCAGACTGTGGAGTCACTATAACATTATGCTGGACACGCCGTTCCAGATCCAGTGCGTTTCTGTTTCGCCAATCATATCTGAGCCTCATGTTTAGCCTACTAGGATTTCAACCATCATCATTTCCCCAACTTGTCTTCTTGCTGTTAACTTCATTGTCTTTGGGAGAGGTGTAGAGTTGCTCGGTCAACAGTACAGTCTGTTATCAGCTCGATGGAGTACGTATAGTCCCTTTTTTCCTGAATTACCAATGCCATTGACACCCCCTGTTCTGTAGTCAGCATCATATTCGTGACTTCAGATGTTTTTGCGCTGGTTATGCAGGGAACGGGAGGTGGTCTTGCTTCTGGAAACGTCTCACCAGAGCAGCTTCACCTTGGTAGCGTCAGTATCCTAGACTCACCCACTCCTATGAAACTAAACTGCGACGATAGAATATTATACTTGCTGGAATTGCTTTCCAATTCGGAATCATGATCATCGCATCCCTCCTCGCTTTTCACTTCGCGTGGCGTTGGAGAAGTTGCCGTCCTATTCGAAAGAGTGCTGTTGAGAACCGCAACGACTCCTCTATCCAGTTGACCAGCTTGTCGCAGCCACAGGATGCAACCGGAAAGCGGTGGATGACCTCAGGCAATACGCTTCCATTTGAAGGTCGTGAAGCGTTCAACTTCAAGTTTCTCCTCTGTGCGGTCTCTTTCAACACTTTTTGTCTGTTCGTCCGGTGAGAATAAGGTTCTTTTATTTAGAATCTTTAGCTCGGCATTAATTTCGCTTTTCTTAGAGCCATTTATCGCTTGATTGAGCTCAGTCATGGCTGGGACAGCAAAATTTTAAGGACTGAAATATGGTTCAGTATGTGCCGTCTCTCGTTTCCCTACGAGATGTCTGAATGTTTCATTGTATCAAAGATATTTTCGACGGTGCCATGGTCGTGCTTGCCATTATTTCGATTAATATTGCTCACCCTGGCAAACTTCTTCCGAAGCCCCAATCACCCATAGTAGGCGAAAATGCGTAGATTGGATTGGAGAGTACATGGCCCAATGCATTTGATACCGACCCAGGCATTCAACTACATATGGCAGGTAGTAGGAGTATATTTCCGGGACTGTAGATGATATAGTAGAGTATTAGTGGGGAAAAAAAACATGGTCATTTTTTTAACGATCATTCTTGTCTCAAAGAGGTGGAACGAACACCCGAAGTGAGCCTCTCAATCTTTCATCCCACTGCACCTGTCGTTCTGGACGAACAATATCAATCCCCTTCAAATCATTCCTCCAACGCATCTCCTTCTTCATCCTCTCCTCCCTCAGGTCGAACTCTGTTGGTGGAGGATAGTTTGTCTCATCCTTCGTAGGTTCTCTTGTCCTCCTATCCAACGCTCGGGCAGTCTGAAGTTTTTCAGGAAGCTTGGAATACCACTTCTCTCGAGCTTTTTGGATATCGTTAACAGAATCTGATAGCCAAGTCAAATAGTAGGATTCAGAATCCTTTGCGAAGTCAAGGTCACCGCCTTGTGGAGACGCGGCAACGTTGTCTTCGAAAGGCTCATCTGTATTTGGATGGGGGACATGGGAGTGAGGAAGTTTGGAGAGCATTGGCTCTGGACCGTTGTGTGGTGCATTGAACGCGCGAGTACGGGCGAGCACAAGACTATAAGCAGCTTCTCCACCCGCTTTGACCTTTTGTCGCTCGTTGAAAAATCCCCATAGCATGTGAGGAATTTGGCGTAAACCGACAAAGTTGGTGTACGGTACAAAGAGAATCGGGGGCACTGGAGGGATCGTGTCGGGAGGAGGTGTTGGTGGGAGAGGGAAAGAAGAAGTGGGTGCATCTGAGGGTTGCTTTTGTAGCGATGAGAATACTCCAGAACCGAGAGCTGCAGATAGTGGGTGAACGACGGGTGCGGTAGGTGGTGAGTCTGGGTCTAGCTCGTCAAAGTGGCCGTCATTCTCGAATTCTTGTGACAGAAGTGACTCCTGGTCCACAGCATCTAGATCGTTTGTCCAGCCAGCCTTGAGTCCTGCCATAAATTCCTTCCATGTTGGTCGTCCGACAATAACTATGCCACCGTCTAAAGCACGTTTTTCAACCTCAGCGGGAGGAAGATATGTTGGTAACGCAAGGTCATGAGGAGTAGGTGTATCAATGCCCGCATCTCTCCGTCGTCGAAGTCGGATTTGTTCAGCAACATGCAATGCAATGTCACCATGCCGTTTTCCGCGGACAAGTTCATAGTCAATTGCTGCAGCGGCAAGGATGGGCTGTATTTATATTAAATCTAGGAGACTAATCACAAGTTGAAACGATATTCGCACCTTTACATATCTGCGAAAGTATCGCATAGTCATGTCAAAGTCCTCGTCGCCTGGCCACTTCGCACCGTATACTGTGATGGCCCGTGGACGTTCAAGAACATCAAACATCGGAACTTTGGCAAGATGTTCAACTTTTTCGGTGTACTCCTGCTTTATGCGTTTACATTCTCGACGGTCGTAAATGTAGTACGAGGTGAGTGTCGAAGTGACGGTGAGGAAGATGAGCCAGTTTCGTGAAGGGAGTTTTGGGCGTTTGTCCAGCCATGAAGGAGGTATTCCACTATATTGAAGAACGGTTCGAAGTCCAGACGGAGAAGCTGGCGGTTTTCGAGGTGGAGGTGGAACAGGTGGGCTTGAAGCCATTGCGGTTCGTTCCAAGCCAAGAATTTTGCCAAGTACCCGGCTGCATTCATTTTGTCGCGTCGTGTCACACCGCGTCTTTCTCACTCAACCGCCCAAACTTGTTTAACCCACATGAAAACAAAAATGTAATAGCCACAAATGATAGCAAAGTGATATACAGTAGATGATGTAGTAAGCGATCCGATGTCTTTAAACAGTGTCTTTAGTTGGCGACTCTAACGATATTGGAGTGTCCGCGAGTGAATGCTGTTGAACGGAAATCATAACCAAGTCTTCGCCCAGCCTCAGCTTGCGAATCTTTAACCGCTCCTTCTCTCGCTCGTCCGTCGTAGCCTCTATTTGATCTTCCAATTCCTTAACATCCATCCGCACCTTCCACTGCTGTCGTTCAAATTCTCGTAACCTGGCTTTCCTTGTTTCAACAGGATCCAGGGTGGGTGCAGAGATTTGGAGCTTGCCACCGCTATTCCGTACGCTACCTCTCTTCTGGCCGTTGATGAGATAGCTTGCACGCTGAAGAATGCTGTAGCCAGAAAGAGTTGACATGCGTGTAGTGAGGCCAGCAGATTTAGTGGGCGAGCCCACAGGTTGAAGTCCAGAGCCACCAGAGACGTGAACTTGTGGAGGAACAGAGATTCCTCCAGGAACATATCCACCGGGGTACTTGGGTTGTTGGATCTTTGGAAGATCAGGGAGGGTTCGTTTCTCGTCGTCCATGGAAGACGCCACCGAGTCGACTTTCGCCAGCGAAATGCCTTTCTCGATAAGATCATCTGTCGAAGAGATGGGTAGGTTTCTTCCTTGACTGTTGAGGTACATCTGGCTCGGGCTCATAGAAGCAGCCTTTCGCCGACGGAGCCATAGGAAAATAAGAATGCCAACTATGGCAACAAAGACCAGGCTGCCTACAACTGCACCGGCGATGACGGCCGTGTTATTCTTACCCGTGCTAGTTGCACCAGATACGTTCGCGCCATTACCGGGGACTGGTGTAGCAGAGGGGGACGAAGGATTGCCGGCAGCCGCACCATTAGAAGACGTTGGATCATCACCGGAGAGCCTAAAAGGAACAAAAGATTCTTCCGTGAGAGGGAGATAAAGGTGGTGTTGATCAGCAATACGTACGTGTAAACTACCCGGTCGATATTCAAGTAGTCCTCGCGACCGCCTGTGGTCCCAGCAGAAGAAATGACCATAAAATGCTCTTGGTCTGAGAGGTCTTCTGTGGAGAACGCCAACATGCTATAGATATAGTCTTGATTTGACCCTCCTTCGCCGGGAGACCAGCTGAATGAGCCAGCAAACTGTCCGTCAATTGTGAAGTTGCAGTTCGTAGGAGGCATGTCTTTTCGGTCTGCCACTGCCATGAAAACAAATACATTAGTTCCTGTTTATAGAGATTTTTTAGACAATGAAGGGCATGAGGATGATTTGATTACTACACACCAACGAAAGGAACTTGAATTTGAGCTTCAACGTTGCCGGTAGGTCCAGAAATAAGAGCGTTCTTGTAGGTTCCGTCGAAGGAGAGCTTGGGATCTGGAGCTACTCTACATCTGGAGCAGGTAGAGCTCTCCCAAACCTCCGGTGGAGTGAAGGTTAGGGCATAGTTATTGACTGAATCGCCATTCGTATCATCGATGCTAATGTTGCGGGCCGCATATCCAGATGGCAGAAGCGCAAAGAGGAAGAAAAGAGAGAACCAGGAGAGGAAATGTACATTAGTTGAAGAATGAGTGAATGAGTGGGTTAGTGGGCGCATCGTGGACCAGAGAAACCGGACATTTCGTAGCCATCTTGGTTATGTATATGCCTTTTGACGACAACTTTGATCTCAGGCGCTACACCGCCTTGTGCGTGGCAACGCGAGTTAGATCAGATAGACCCGGCTAAATTCGGTCACGATAGCCTAAACATGCCGCAGATCTTCAAGAATTCAAAAGACTAGAGTTCTCACTAGAGAGAATACAAGACCATATTACTTGTTCTTCATACGAAAGCGAAACCCAGAGGGACGGATGTTCCCTGCCAAGACCTTCCAAGCCACCTCCCCGCACATCTCAACCTTTGTTCGCAACATGCATCAAGCGCCCCTCCAATTGTCCCACACATTGTGCGGTGTTCCGCTTAGCGGAAGGGTCGTTCTCGTTGTTTCTTGACCCACGACCATCTCCTCATGCGTGAATCACATAATAAGTAATGCCAACCCTGTTCTCAATTACTCTGTGCTCTCCTTCAGGCGTTGCCCTTTGATTCCATTCTCGACCCACCCAGAGCCTATATATCTTGAACCTCGTCAGATCCAGAATACGTGTGGACGCGCAGTTGGTAGTGTTGGTCACTGCCGAAGACGATCCCCGAATTCACTAATCCAGATACGCACCTAAAATTTCGATTCTTCTGGATGTGCGCCTTCCGAGGCGCGGTAGCTTCGCTTGGTCACGGTTCCGCTGGGCAACGCGGCCTTGGGCTTACTATGAACTCCTGGCATTAACCAATAGAAGATGCATACTTAATTGTTTCAGACGGACATGATGTGTTAGCACTAACCTTGGTCCTTCCCCGCAAACTCAGCCGCACACGACGATTATTACCCAATTTTTCCATGTCCGCTCGTGTGTAAGTGACTTCTTTTTTGCTTTCGAGATGTATCAATAGAAATAGGTCGGTCTATCTTTAAATTTGGAAGTTGAGAGTCTATTTCTTTTCGGTCCATATCCCTAAATGGACTGCCTCCAACGGAATGTTGAGTATCCGATTCTCAGTTCATGGAAGGAGGATAGCCATCTCTCTTCCAGGTTACGTTTAGCAAGACATGGAGACAATTTCTAGTCAAGGATCTTGAGATGGTGGTTCTTGACGCTTGCGCATGTACCTCATGTCTTAGCCAAATTTGCCCCAACATCGCCTAATTTTGACAAATTACGGTCTCTTAAACATAAATAAGCAGTCGAGTCTTTGTGCGTCACAGGTACCCGATTGGGGAGTGAGAGAGTCCAAAATCTGTCACGGTGAAGAACCGTCACAGTCGAACACTATCACAGTCAAGAACCCTCACAGTTGAGAACCATGACATGCTTCTCTCTTTCGTGATTGGTCGTAAAATGGGTCCAGTCCAGTTTCCATCTCACGTGTTGGAGAAGAGAAAGGATGTACCTCGACGCACCAAGCTGAAGATACGTGCTAGAATTCACTAGCATGGCAGTCTTTGCTAGCTGGTAAACGCCACCAAAGCGCCACTCTCCTTCGAGTTGTCATCTGCTACCATGGCCGAAGAACTCCATGGTCATCCACGAACCACTGTTCTCGCAGTAAAATGGCCGCCAGCTCGTTTTGGAATCAAAAACAATGCCAATGACTGCTCAGACGAAGTTGATGAAGCCGTGAAAGAACTTCTCACGCACAAGTCTTTGGTTAACACGGGCGATGGAAAATTGCGTATGCACTTCTCTTCTTCAATACATATCAATGTTGACTATTGATTTATAGAAGACGAATACCGAAAGTCGCTCTCCACACGTCCGCACGCGACGCATGATTGGCCAAGAGATCCCAATGTACATACCTTGCTCCATTTTCAATTCGATTCTCATATTTTTTCCAGGGAAAAACAATCATACTGAAAGATTTGAAAGGAGGCAAATATCTCCCACATACCGATTTCCATTGGGGAGCAACTCTCCTGGACTTTTGCTCGGTGTATCGCGATCCTAAATCCAACAAGTCTTTCGGCATCGGTCCAACAAACATGACTAGTAGTCGAATTCTGGCATGGATGAAGGAAGCAGGAGAGTTGGGGACGGCCCCGCAACATGTCGAGTATGCCAGACTAGAACCTTACCCGAGGCGAATTGAGCCAACGAACATACTACACCAAGTTGACCTCAATGACGCTACATGCGTGAGAGAAGGATTCTTCACAAGTCTACTTCCCCGCCGAGAGACTTCGAAGGTGAGGCTTTCTTTACTTCAAGCGATAAATACGAGTACCCACACACGGTCCAGACGTCGATAGCGAACCCATTTGACTGGGAAAACTATCCTCACCCGTGGCCTTTTGTTCCTTTCAGCACCGAAGCTCCTTGTCTCCAAACTCGTCTCCCCTTGCACTTACTTCCAAAACAATTGCACGTTCACGACCCAGATGGTATCCTACAATCTTCTCCGCCTCGCTCGTCTTCAAGCTCTCCCGCACCTGTACCTCCGCACCTTGGGAAAGACAGTGTCTATACCACTTATCAATTGTCTCTATCCGGTGTTGGAACTGAGAAGATGGAGACAGAGCTGAATAACTTGCAAAACGACCTCAACTCCGAGCAGCCTATCGAAGGCTTATTCATTTGTCCGACGCGCGAATTGTCCAATTCCCGCAATCCTCGGTTAATCTGTCCTCCGTACTCTTTACAATATCCACAAAAACCCTCGCGTCCTGAAAGTTGTCCAGACGCGCATCTCTTCCTCGATTCTAGGCATCATTTGGGTACAGGCCATCACTCTTACGTTTACGTGGCCGAATGGGAGCTTCCTCAACAAATTCTTGCAGAACCCGAGATGTGTTCCGAATGTGTTTACGCAGCTTTGGAAGATACGCCCAGCTATCGTCTCTCTAGCGAGTTTTATCAAGTCACCTGGGATACGCGTGAATCAGGTCCTCGCGCTATTCATTGCTCTTCTCTCTTGCCTTCCCCTCCCTCGTACACCCAATTATCTCATCGTCAGCCGAAAGCGCCAATTTCTCTTGGAGTCGTGGCTTATCGTCAAGGGAAAGAGCGAGTGAGGGCGGCGACGACCTTGGTAGGCGCGGCTGGTCAAGATCCTCGTCTTGTTCGCGTCCCTGGAGAAACAAGCTTTGCTCGAAGTACCCGTATCTCTAAAGCCAACGTTGCGTTGAACATGGCAACTAAGACTACTTCCCAGGCCTCATATACTGGCCCACTCCGTATTATCCAGAGCGACGTTCCCTGGCACGTTCCAGGCTTGATGACCCCTTGCGATCATCTTCGATACTCTTGTCTGCCCCTCCGTAAACTTCACATGTCTAGACCCACCGTAACCGTCCGCGTCGCAGTAAAATTAACTAGACCAGGTGATGACCATTTATTTAGCGAAGCACGACATTATCAAGAATTCCCCTCTCATTTCTTTGAACACTGGTCCGGCTACGCTCGTGTTCCTCCTGCCTTGAACCCCGTTCCGGTGGGCGCCATCGTTCCCCAGTTCTATGGTTACTACCGGCCCAAACCCCAACAAATTGGAATACCTATGATGTATCACATGCCTCTCATGCTACTCGAACATTGCGGCCAACAAGTGGATCCCAGAAAAGCGTCTTTGGATGACAAGCATGAATACATTTCTCTCTTGGAACGTTTTCACGCTGCCAACTGGATTCACAATTCTGTGTATCCAAGAAACGTGCTCATGCAGCCTGGACCTTTGGATACTTCTCTTTTGGATCAACATTTGGGTCGATACAAGCCGAAGACGAGTTTTAGGTTGATTGATTTTGGACGGTCGTTTAAGACTAAGGATCCAGATGAATTCAGGAAAGAACTTCAATCGGGGCACGACGAGCTTGACGCTAGTTATTTCCCGCTGCTGCACTTTGGAGGGTATGGTAGGGATAATATGTGGAATGATGCAGAGGATAGTCATAGTACGCAATAAGAAAGTGGAATTTTATACTCTTGAAACGGGAATGAAGAATTGTTTGGGTCTTGTAAGCGCCCTCGAGACAAGGACCTTCTGAACTTCCACATAGTCTTACATCACTGCTGTATAAAATGGGCGCTCATTCACCATAATTCTCCGACACTCATCGATTAAAGTCTACGTGTCCGGGAACTTCGAAAGCGGTGTTCCTAGATTATGGATTGTGAAACTGACTCGACTCTTGCTGCCTCTGTACCACCATCATGCCTCTTGAAATATATCTAATCCGTCATGGTGAAAGCAAAGCCAATGGCACAGGCATAGTTCAAGGCCAACTTGATACTGAGATTACTGAACTCAATGAAGCTGGGATCACTCAGGCGACTGTGACAGCCCAATATCTGAGGGATACTGGTGTTACCTTTGATTCTGCGTGGTCGAGCGATTTGAAGAGGGCAAAGAAGGTTCGTTACTACTATTCAATTTGCCTAAGTTCTTATACTTAGTTGTTATAGACGGCGGAAATTATTCTAGAGGCACAATCGAATCCTCCTCCGTTAAATGAATCAACTAGTCTCCGAGAAACGGTTCGTTTTGATAGCACAGTTTATTCAATGAAATCACCTACTTTTCTTTCTAGTTCATGGGTGAAATGCAAGGCCAACATTTCACTGTTCTCGAGAAACACGGTTCACGACATCCATCTGCAGAAACAAAAGCTGCAGTAGCAGAGCGCCTCTTAAACTTCTTTGAACATCTCCTCGAGCCAACCACGACACCAGCCACCACCGATGATTCCCTTCATCGCGTCCTAATCGTCACCCATGCTGGGGTCTTGGGTTCACTTCTCCATTCACTCACAGCATCAGAATGGCTTTCGAAAGCTCCTGGTGTCACCATGAAGGGATGGTTCGTTCTCAACACAAGTATCACGATAATTCGTGTAGATGAGGATGAAAGGACTAAAGGTGTGATGACTCAATACGCTGGAGTGAAACATCTCTTGGAATCAAAGAGCATTAAACCACCATTGCTCCCTAAAACGAAGGACGAGGTTGAGAAGCTCAAAGGGAACCTCGCTGATACAGCTGTAACCGCTTGAAAGAATAGAAGATAATAGGAACTAGAGATTGGCATTTGTAGACGTAGGCATAGTACATAGCCTAATTGGACTGGTGGAGAACAGAACCTGAAGACACGAGCGATTACTGCTGTTTGCAAAAATTGGCTGAACACGACTGTGCCAATTTATTCACTTGTGCGCGAAATCCATAGGGTCTTCCCGTGTATAATTTATGGCTATCATCTCCCGGTGAGAAAACACGAATATGCTGACATAGAGATTTCATCCACTGTCACCACAGGCCACCGATACAAAAGTGTATCTAAATGAAAAGCAGAAAGTCATGGTGCTGAGATATTCGTCATTTAGCAATGACTTTGTGAGTAGAAAGTTGGAAAACATAATGCACCAGAAATATTTTCAGCTCGCACCAATGCATGAAGCCCATTCCATCCCTGTCTGCATGTCTGAAGCGTCGACAACCACCATTCGTCGCGTACCTATAATATCAACCAAGCCCAGGGTTGGGAGAAATTCATGAAGATGATGTGGTACCCAAACCAAACGGCGGCTGTATTGATCTATCACCCAACTATCAAGGAGAAGAAAGCATTGCGATGACAAGAGATGGGAAATGGGGGAAAATGAGAGAGTTTTCAAGGTTCGGAGGGGTCCTCCACTTGGCTGACGAGCCGTATCCCATATCCGAACGGTCTTGTCACCGGACCCACTGACAATCTGAGAGCCGTCAGGAGAGAACGCGACACAGTTAACCGAGCTGTCGTGACCTCTGAGGGGTTCTCCAACAGGCTGGCGAGTAGCGGTAGCCCATACCCGAACGGTGTTGTCACCAGACCCGCTGGCGATCTGAGAGCCGTCAGGAGAGACCGCGACACAGTAAACCGAGCAGTCGTGACCTCGAAGGGGCTCTCCAACAGGCTGGCGAGTAGCCGTATCCCAGATCCGAACGGTATTGTCGTTGGACCCACTGATGATCTGAGAGCCGTCAGGAGAGAACGTGACAGAGAGAACCCAGCCGTCGTGGCTTTGAAGGGGCTCTCCAACAGGCTGGTGAGTAGCGGTATCCCATATCCGAACGGTCGTGTCACGAGACCCACTAACGATCTGAGAGCCGTCAGGAGAGAACGCGACACAGTTAACCGAGCTGTCGTGACCTCGAAGGGGCTCTCCAACGAGCTGGTGAGTAGCGGTATCCCATATCCGAACGGCGTTATCACCAGACCCACTGATGATCTGAGAGCCGTCAGGAGAGAACGCGACACAGTAAACCGAGCTGTCGTGACCTCGAAGGGGCTCTCCAACAGGCTGGCGAGTAGCCGTATCCCAGATCCGAACGGTATTGTCGTTGGACCCACTGATGATCTGAGAGCCGTCAGGAGAGAACGTGACAGAGAGAACCCAGTCGTCGTGGCTTTGAAGGGGCTCTCCAACGGGCTGGCGAGTAGCGGTATCCCATATCCGAACGGTGCTGTCGACAGACCCACTGACGATCTGAGAGCCGTCAGGAGAGAACGCGACAGAGAGAACCCAGCCGTCGTGGCTTTGAAGGGGCTTTCCAACGGGCTGGCGAGTAACGGTATCCCAGATCCGAACGGTGTTGTCAAGAGACCCACTGACGATCTGAGAGCCGTCAGGAGAGAACGCGACACACTTAACCATGCCGTCGTGACCTCGAAGGGGCTCTCCAACAGGCTGGTGAGTAGAGGTATCCCAGATCCGAACGGTGTTGTCGTCAGACCCACTGACGATCTGAGAGCCGTCGGGAGAGAACGCGACAGAGAGAACCCAGCCGTCGTGACCTCGAAGGGGCTCCCCAACAGGCTGGTGAGTAGCGGTATCCCATATCCAAACGGTGTTGTCAAGAGACCCACTGACGATCTGAGAGCCGTCAGGAGAGAACCCGACACAGTTAACCGAGCTGTCGTGACCTCGAAGGGGCTCTCCAACAGGCTGGCGAGTAGCGGTATCCCATATCCGAACGGTGCTGTCGACAGACCCACTGACGATCTGAGAGCCGTCAGGAGAGAACCCGACACACTTAACCGTGCCGTCGTGACCTCGAAGGGGCTCTCCAACAGGCTGGTGAGTAGAGGTATCCCAGATCCGAACAGTGTTGTCACCAGACCCACTGACGATCTGAGAGCCGTCAGGAGAGTACCCGACACACTTAACCATGCCGTCGTGACCTCGAAGGGGCTCTCCAACAGGCTGGCGAGTAGCCGTATCCCAGATCCGAACGGTGTTGTCACCAGACCCACTGACGATCTGAGAGCCGTCAGGAGAGTACGCGACACAGTGAACCCAGTCGTCGTGACCTCGAAAGGGCTCTCCAACAGGCTGGCGAGTAGCGGTATCCCATATCCGAACGGTCTTGTCACCAGACCCACTGACGATCTGAGAGCCGTCAGGAGAGAACGCGACACAGTTAACCGACCTTTCGTGACCGTGAATGACTGCTAACTGAGCCGGCCAAGTATCATCTCCGTTAGATACAATCTTCAACACATGCGGCGCTGTGTCAACGTATCTTGCCCGAATAAGTGATGTCGACGGTGTCCACGGGACTGCTGAGAGATAAATGTGGGGGTACGATTGGGAGATTGGCAGCGCAAACTGACGAAGGAACGCCAGTCCATCTTGTGCAAAATCCCTCAGTGCCTGCAATGGATGATCACTTCTATTTCATCAAAAGAAATATTGATAGGGTTTACCTTGCCAAATTCTGCCACCCTGAGGTTCGCTAATGCTTCTATAGCCTCTGGAAAGCAACGAAGAATGCTCACCGCTTCTAGCCAGTACAAAAACCGATATTCGAGAAAACCGTCAATTCGTTGAGCCAGGGTTATCGCCGCGTCTTTGTCTTCTCTCAGAAGATGCGTCAAGTGGGTGCCCCAGAAACGTGAAGCATACCGAAGCTCTTCAGAAAGAGCCTCATGCAGCTTTGGGAGTTCACTGTTAAGCATGTACGAGGATGGCATCTTGGCCATGTTGAAATGCAATTGGACATCCATTATCTGAAAGCAAGATGCTGCTAACATAAGCTCAGCAACATTAATGCTTAGCTGGACGGGGCAATACTGCGACAAGACGTAGTCCACAAATGATTTGTGAACAAATCGGAGGCCATTGGCTGTGTCCATGACCGGCCTAAGGTGTCTGGCTGTATCCTCGATAACATCCACATGTAAATCACATAAGGGCGAAAGTGTAGTAGCTGGGAGCGGCGTCCTCGCACAAATGACGATGGATAAAAAGCTAATAATGGACCCGTCATCATCTTCATCCACAAGGGGTTGGAGGATAATGGAATACAACTGATGCAATGCGTCCATTCGAGCCTTTCCGATGGTAGTTCCTCTCTCGCGGAGATCCTGTAGAATTTGCCGCACATATTTGCGCATATGCCTAACCATTTCAACGACAGTACTCGCCCAGATGAACAGTCCAGCAGAGGCGGTAACGAGCTCATTCAGCTCGGCAGATGTCACAAATGCCGGAGAGTTCCCGCGACCGCTTCGGATTTCCTCGAAGTTGTGCTCCAAGAACTTGCGAATATCACTTTTGGTCTCCATTGTCGTCGCATTTCCGACTTCTAGTCGTCGAACCTTGTGCTCTGGAACATTCAGAAGTTGAGGCAGATCGCCCTGACTGCGGCTTGTAATAAAAAGCTTGCAACGGCGAGGTAGTTGGATCCATCTTGGGAGTAAGAGTTTGACAAGGCTCGACCTGTCTTTTTCTGATCGACCAAATTCGTCCATCGCGTCAAGAACAAGAACGATAGGGCCGTTGAGGTCTACGGACGCGGCAGCGAGTGGATCGTAGACAAGTTTTTCGAAAACAATCGACGGAGTGCTTTCGAGGTGAACAGCACCAGAATTCGTGACTTGAACGATATTGTCACGAATAGAGCGGTGATTGTTAGCCAGCTGAGATGCAATACTCCGAAAAAGGGCGGACAAACTGTGCTGTGACGCGTCTTCACGGCGAAAGAAGCACGATGCCCCAAGGTAGCCAAGTTCTGCCAAACGCTGTTTGAGAGAAACACATATGGCAGTTTTGCCCGTGCCCGGATAGCCATCCAACCAGAAGACATTAGGAGTGTCATCATCATCATCTTCCACCCAATTTTCGATAGGTATGAGAACGTCTTCTCGAGTTCCTTCAAGACACCCGTGTTCTTGAATGGCCCGGAAGGTATCAGGAACACGAATTTTCTCAAACGCACGTCTTATTTCTTTAAATTGAAATCAATATCAGGAATACATGCCGCAAAGGGTAGCCATACCTTCTTCATCTCGCAGTTGCGATAAGTCTTTCAGTAGTTTGGTTTTTCCATCTTCTCCAGCAAGGTTCCCTAGGATGTTGCATCGGTTAAAACATCAATGAAGGAAGAGGCAAAAGTACCCAGGCGCAACATCTTGACCACTTGTTTACGACTCTTGATAGCATCCACAATCTCATCCACCATGTTCGAAATGTCCTCTTCATGGAGGTATCCTGAGACAAAACTCTTGATTTTATCCTCCCTCGAAAACGGCTCTTCCACGGAACGCCAACCGAAGGAGAGAAAGTCCCGGATGGAATTCTTGATTCTGCTCTCTGCATGCAACTCTTCTCTCACAGAGAGCCGAAAGAAACAGCTCAAGTCCTTGAACTGTGCCAAGAGGTCTTGACTAACAAGGCGAGAGTGGTTTTCTGGGACAGTGGAGTCAGCTCCAAGGTTAATGAAGCAGGCGAGATACCGCTTGGGAAAAGCAGCAGCGAGTTCCTTGACAAGTCTATGAGAGGCGTTGGGGAAATTGCCCGACGCGTCGTGGAACTGCTGATCTCCAATAGATTCCGCAGGAAGATGTTCAAGATCAGCTAGAGTCGCATGGAGAGCCTGACGAATGGTACAGGCTGGACTTGAACCGCTACGGACTTTATAGTTGCGGAGAGCATGAAGTAATGACGTGCTGGTTTTCATACTGTTCAATACGAGGATGTAGCTGGACCGGATTAGGCCAATGAACCAAGTCGAGTTCACGGTACGCACCATTTGCAATCATTTGACAAGAAAGGGGAGTCCAGGTCGAGTGCGATGCCTGAGTGAACCAGCTGGTTTAAAATTTCGTCGAAGGCCACGGCACACCCTTTTTGATCTTTTCGAGCCCAACAATCCGTGGTAAAGAATTTCTCCTGCAATGAATTGTGGAATTCGATAACTTGTCTAATGGTCCTATTGAGTCTAGCGAAGAGTATTGCGTAGAGGCTACAAGGCTGTTAATAGTCGGAAAGAGCAGAAATTATGGTCGCTCACCCGCCAATCCCACATCCACCGATGATATCAAACATATCACTAACACGGACGTCGTCTCCATTAACCTCAATTTCGTTGTACCGGTCGAACGCCCATCGGTGTGCGATTTGTTGCAGGAAGAGCGGTTCTGAAAAAGCAGCGGCTGCAAAGGGAGGTCCATCTAAACGAACTTGAGTAAAGCTGAAAGGTAGGAAAGTATATATGAATACCAAGGCAGAGCACTCTGAGGCCCTCCAATGGCTCAGACCCACCCGAAGTCTGAGCCATGTTCGTAGAGGTGATCAACAGAGACAAACTTGGTTTGACAGGTTGAATTACAAGCGCCCTTCTTCGTCTTCAGTGGTTGCACTTTGAACCAACTATGTGCATATTAGGTTTTGACACGAGAAAATAAATAAATAAATAAGAAACATACCCTAATATCGCGAATAGAAAGCAGTCGACGACGACCACATTTCTTGCCCAGCTGGAGAGAAGCAGCCTCACCAGTTCCAAAATGTGCTCATAATCCGTCGTTGCGAGCATTCACCAACTTAGTGAAGGCGAAGATATAGTGAGGAGTCCAGCAACAAGTAGGCATTCTGGCGACAGAATTCGAGGATAAGGATGTCCCAGGAACGATACTGACGAGGGCAAGAAGCAAGAAGTAGGAAAGACTGATCTACAGCCTGAGTCTACGACTCACTCTTCTATCACTTCTATCCTCTTCTAATATATCCAGCTACTCACTTAATATCTTATATCCTCTGAAATACTTGACCAAATGCCCCAAAGTGGTCGAATGTGCGGGATAGGCTGGCGGTGGCTGAAATTTCCAAGTCCGAATTTTCGTGTTTTTTTTTTGGTTGGAGATGATAGCTATAAATTCTTCGATTCAGAATTTATAATATTTACCTCGGATTTCGAGGTTGGGAGGACCTTATGGATTTTGCGCGCAAAGCAAAAGTCACGGTCACGTCCAGCCAACATTTTTGCAAACGGCGATAAACGAACAAACTGATCAAATAACTGGACCTAAGATTTGTCGATTTTCACAGAAAAGAACCGCATATACCACCATACCACTCAGACATCGAGCAGGTTATATCGGGTTCACTATCAACTTTGTGCAGGCATACTAGAGGCAGTCATGCCGTCAAGGGCGCAAAAGCGATAGCCTCCCATGTGCTCCTCTAATAATCTGATCAAGTAGTTAGTAGGATCAAGCCACATTATATGATGCGTGAGAGAGATACTTATCAGGGAAAAGAAAACTTGAGTGCGGGAGGTGCGAGTAAGCTGGAAGAGAGTCTGGTTGAAGCCTTATGAATAATGTCTTCTTTGAACCTCCATATGCCCTTAATTTATCTTTCCAATCCAGGATGGCTGCACCCACGAAAAGTATCCTCTGAACCTCATCAAATACGGTCCGGACGTCCTACGGAAGCGGTGTCTCCCCAGAACGGAGGCTGACTCGACGTTTTGCTTTCTACTGCCACAATGCCCCTAGAAATCTACCTCATCCGCCACGGTGAAAGCAAAGCCAACAGTACTGGGATAGTTCAAGGCCAGCTTGATACTGAAATTACTGAACTCAATGAGGATGGGATCGCCCAATCCACAACCACAGCTCAATATCTAAAGGATACCAGCATTACCTTTGATTCTGCGTGGACGAGCGATTTAAAAAGGGCTAAGAAGGTTTGTATCTACTGTTTGGTAGTTAGACTTGTTAATCATATCTGCAACAGACTGCAGAAATCATTCTAGCAGCCCAGCCGAATCCGCCTCTCTTAAATGAAACTGCTAGTCTCCGAGAAACTGTCTGTTTATTGCCTTCCTTTCATCATATGCATTCCTCAATTAAGTCAATACTTTTTAGCACATGGGCGAAATGCAAGGCCAGCATTTCACAGTCCTTGAGAAATATGGGTCACGGCACCCATCTGTCGAAACTCAAGCTGCAATGGCAGAGCGGGTGATAACATTCTTTGAACATCTCCTTGAACCCAGCATAACTCCATTGACTACCAACGATGAACTTCACTGTGTCTTACTCGTCACCCATGGGGGTGTCTTGGGTCGCCTTCTCCAGTCACTTGCTACATCAGAGTGGCTTTCAAACGCTCCGGGCGTCTCTTCGGAGGGATGGTTCATTCTCAACACAAGTATAACGATCATTCGAGTGAACGAGGAGAGGACGAAGGGCGTGATGACCCAATTCGGTGGAGTTGAGCATATCATGAATACAACTGGTGTGAAGCCGCTCCTGCTCCCGAAAACGAAGGAAGAGATTGAGAGGCTCAAAGCGATTCTCGCCGATACTGTTGTCGCGGCTTAAAATGCAGAAGGATAATAGGAACTAGGAATTGGCATGTGTATGTGTGGTCACCAGTACGTAAGCTAATAGGTACACTATAGAACAGAGGGAACAAGGAGTCAAACGAGTGGACTGATTAAATAACCGAAATGGAGAAAAAAAAAGTTCATATTTCAGACAGATGCTACCTACAATTACGAAACCCAGACTGCATGAGAGTTAGAATGTGTTCGCTATCTAGTTTTGAAAGGGAGTAACTCACAAGCAAGAGCAATCACAGCATAAAGAACCAAAAGCATCAGTCCTTCCATGTAGTTGGATTTACCGTCCCTATACATACATTCAATAAATATGTCACCACATACAAATGTACGGAACTTACTGGATCAAGGTGTTGGTGAGGAAGACAGCGACAAACATGCTGACCGTCTGTATTGACTGTCAGATACCAGGTAGCACGAAAATGAAAGAATATTCACCTCGAAGTTCGAGAAGAACAAAGTGAGTTCGTGTCCGCTGATCCAGCCGACGATAACAAGAAGTGGAACAACGAAAGTGGCAATCTGGATGGATGACCCGACGCAAATGGTAATGGTCAACTCCATCTGACCTTTCATGGCCATCCAAACGGAGGTAACATGCTCAGCAGCATTGGAAACAATCGGAAGGAGAATGAGACCAATGAAGGGTTTGGGGATGTGGTAGCGGTCCGCAACTTCTTCAATCGAAGCAACAACTGCAGCATAACGCATTAATATGTATCACACACGGATCTGAATCGATGAAAGCTCACGGTAGTCAGCAGAGAAACTGGTGACAACAGTCACGACAAGAAGGGCAATCGAAGCGGAGAGGACATTCATATGTGGGGCCTCGGGTTCCGCCTCTGTGTCAGCCTCGAACAGCTGGGCATGCGACTTGAGCTGGAAGTAGAGGTAGGCAATGTAAATGAAAAGGAGCAGGATTGCTGTGCCGCGCGAGATGACCAGGAGACCACGGAAGACATCATCGGGAATGTCTGAATCATCCATGCCCGTAGTGTTGACGCTGAAGTAAGCAGCAGGAATAATCAGAGCTGGGGATGCCGTTAGGCCCGGGAGTGGTAAGGAAAGAAAAGAACCGACTGATAGCAGCTAAAGTCATGAGAGAGCTTGAGGCCTTGGGTAAATGAGTTTGGGTACTGGAAGAAATAAAAGTCGACCAACCTGGGCAGCAGTGGCCTGGAAGTTGCTCTCGCTGAACTTAAAGCCGGCAGCCAAGAAAGAGCATCCCATGACGAGCAAGATGTTAGAGAGAATAGAGCCAAGCATCTAATATTCATGAGCAAGAATAGCTTAACAAACATGAGAAAGGACGTACGGAGGTTTGCACAATCCTCAATTCTCCTAAATGACGAGTTCAAAATCCTTGTCTCAAATATAGGAGCCCCACGTACCCTGCAATAGCGCGGCAACACCAACGATAATTTCGACGGCATTTCCAAAGGACGCATTCAATAATCCAGCCAGAGTCTGCCCCAACTTGACCGACATCTGCTCTGTTGCTTCTCCAAGCAGCTAAAGTTCCGTTGGTCAATGACGATTCATGGCCAAAATCGCGCAAAAACTACCTTGGCAAGTGGGATGATAGCAAGAAAGTTGAAAACGAAGCGAAGACTTGCATCCCAGTCAAGCGCGTGTGCGATATATCCCAAAGGAACAAAGAGAAGAAAGAGGTTCAGCCAGGAGCCAAAGAAGAACCAGCGAAATGATGTAAGGTGGTTGGGAGCATCCGGTCCAGTTTCAAAGAATTGGAGAGTTTTCTTGAATATCGATGTTGGTCTTTGGCGCTGAACACCATTGCCATTGGGAAGTAAAGAGTCACGTTCAGACGCGGGGCGCGACATGGCTTGGTGGTGGAAAGGAAAGAGCAAGGTGTTCTAAGTTAGTCACACATTCTACTCTTCAACGGCCACCACCGTGCCAAGACAGGCGCCAAGTTTCCCGCGCCATTCAATTTAGCATAGCCTCCAGCGTTGACAACCTGTCTTCGCTGAAAAAACTCAACAGCTTTTCTGGTCACACTCTCTTTTTGCTCTCTTGGAAGCTGTAGAATCTCTTCTTTGTCCGACGACCATGGTCTCTCAAACTTGGAAGAGACTTACTCGGCATACAACACCTTTGATGCTCCCCCTGGCTACCCAACCCACTAGACCCCGAGCGCAAGAGACGGACCTCCCTCCAGAAGTGTGGGAAATCGTCGCATCTTTCTTGGATCCGGACGAACTCAAGACTCTACGGAATGTCAATTCGACACTATTTTATCTAGCAGTCCGGAGATCCTGGCGCACCGTATACATCAGTAGAACTGGTCAAATCAAGATAGAGCGAAAGCTCAAACGTTTGTCGTGAGTAGCCTTCTTTCAATTCCCTATTTTTCTCTTAAAGAAACCTTCGAAGTGATCCTTGGATTGCCTCCAAGGTCGAATCGCTTTGGATTCGCACCGACACGCATCTCCCCCTCTGGTTCATGGACCATATGAACGAACCTACTGATGTCCAAGTCAAAAGTGCTACCTCAAGACAGTCTAAAGCCTTGGAACGTTCCATTTCATCAGCGATAAAAGATTTACCCAATATTTCATCCCTCTCCATCTGCTTTGAAAGTATATATGGCTCCTACGTCCCCTTAGCGTGGACACTATACGCAAGCAAAATCACCACACTCCATCTCATGCTTACTGGGTCCGGTTACGCTCATTTGAGTAACCTCTGCTCTAGCGGAATTTTATTTGACAGTCTACAGTCTCTCACATTGGACAATTCCCCGGGCAGACCTGGTCCCAAACCTGACCAATATGGCAAGACTTTCAGAGAACTATTGTCGTGCATCCCTAAACCTTTACACACATTGCATCTAAAGGGCACTGACCACTATCTCAATCCTCTTCTTCGTCACTCAAAGGTGTTTTCGACTCTTCAGAGCTTCTCCGTCCATTCCAGTGTCCTCCATGGCTCCTTTGACGACCTATGCCAACTATTAGTCCAAGGTATCAATTTGCATCATCTGGTGATATATCGGGCGAAACACTATTCGTTGAAAAGCTCGAGGTTTAACTCCCTTCTTGCATCCCTCTCCCATTCTCCACATCTCCAAACTCTCGAGCTTCCGCTAGAAGTCCTGGACGGATCGGCTCTGGAATTCATGGTCCGACATACGCCTCACTTGCGGACGTTTCGTAGCGAAGTCGAAGACATCACCACACTGCTTACCGCATTGCGTCTCCGCCCCGCTCATGACCCTTGGTGGTATAAACGTCAAAGGATCATCATGAACTTTCCAGAAGCCAGCAGTGATTCAGCGGTGGGAATTCGGTCATTGCATAGAGATGCTCAAACGTTGGATGGATCAAACTCGCAGTTGGTTGCTTGGAAGGAGAAAGTCAAGGACATGTTCATTTCAGTAACCAATGCCCCAGGATTACCTGGTGGACTTAAGAGCCCATGATAGAATTAAATTGTAGCAACTTTACTTCGGACATATTAAATATTCCAACATTCTTTATTCCATTTAGTATAAGAATCATTCAGAATGTCACAGCAGTGGCGGTAGCACCAGGACTTCTTGGAAGCTGTACACCAACTTTTACCGTACCATCATGGTCTCTCAGACTTGGAAGAAACTCACCCGGCAAAAAGCGCCCCAGAAGCCACCCCTATGCGACGTGTCAGCACAATTCATAAGACCACGAATTCAGGGAACGCATTTGCCGCCTGAACTGTGGGAACTTGTTGCATCCTTCTTGGATTCAGAAGAGCTTGCAGCTCTACGAAACGTCAATTCGACCTTATTCCATCTGATAATTCAGCAATCATGGCGTACTGTATACATCAGCAGAACTGGTTCAGCTAGCATAGAGCAAAAACTCGAACGTCTGTCGTGAGTGACCCATCTTCAAATAACTGGATTCTACTCAATCAGTTTCCAAAGTGACCCTTGGATTGCCTCCCAGGTCGAATCTCTTTGGATTCGCACTAATACACATATCCCTTCTATTTTCATGGGCCGAATGGACAAACCGCAGGATGTCCAGAAAAGAGCCGCGTCTAGCAAAGCATCGAAAGCTTTGGAACGGTCCATTTTATCAACAATCCGTGGACTACCCAAGGTTTCAGCCCTCTCCATCTGCTTTGAAACCATATGCGGTTCATATGTCTCAGAAGCATGGTCCCTATACGCTAGCAAGATCACTGCACTTGAACTCATCCTCGACACCAGCGGATGCTTACACTTGATGAACCTCTGCTCTAGACAAATCTCACTTGACAAATTGCAGTCTTTGACGCTAGAGTTTTCGAGTCTCGCGCCTCCTACTTCTCACCTATACGGGGCGACATTCAAAGCGCTGTTATCTCGTATCCCTAACCCTTTGCACACACTGCGTTTAAAAGGTGCTGGTCCCCATCTCACGCTTTTTGGTCTTCCAAAAGTGTTATCTACTCTCCAGAGCCTCTCCATCCATATTGATGGCCTACGTGGGACTTCACTACTAGACGACCCTTTTGACTCGTTCTGCCAGCTATTAGCTCAGGGCACGACTTTACAGCATTTGAAGATATATCGAGGAAGTGGCTACCAGTTAGAAAGCTACAAGTTTCCGACCCTTCTTGCGTCTTTATCTCATTCTCCACAACTCCGGACCCTGGAAGTTCCTCTCCAAGCCCTAGGCGACTCAACTCGAGAGCTCCTGGCTCGACACACGCCTAACTTACAGATATTCCGCTGCGAAATCAAAGATTTTCGTACTTTTCAATGGAAGTGGACCGTCATAAACCTTTCCGGAAGTCAATAGTGATTCAATGATCAGCATTCAATCGTTACACTGAGATACACAAGCATTGGCCCAGACGAATTCACAGCTGGTCGCTTGGGGAGAAAAGTGAAAAAATGTTTATTTCGATCACAACTGTCGTTGGACAGCCCATCGGGCTGGAGAGTACATACATTGATATTTTCTCTCTGTTGATAGCCTTGGTGTTTTTAGAAAGCTTTGGTTCCTGTATGAGAATATAAGTAACTTTTTGCGTTAGAGCAGAACAGAAGGCTTCCGGCTTAGAGGAGAACTCATAAAATCAAAAGATGTAATAGTTCTGTGAAGATGCGCAGAGACATACTTGGAGAAAGATGCCAGGGTCGCTCAAGCGCTCAGCTAACAGACTTTCAGTGTTACCACCACGACGGACATCCAACTTTTCTTGTAACGCTTCCCACATATACCAAATATTCAGTTTCTTTGCGCTCTTCTTCTGACACAACTGGCTTCCTAACATTTGGCGGCCCGGACCCGACTCATGATCTCGCGCCCTTATTTTCCAACAACCACGCCACAGATGGAACCCCATGGGCTATCAAGGTTACAGGGCTTTTAGAATGAACGAGGTCAATACAAGAGGAGGCATTGGCGCGATACGTCCAGCAAGACCTCCTACGTAATTTCCACTATTTTTTTTCTCTGACGAGCTTGGAGAGAAATTTATGGGTATGTACGCGTCCATATGGATTGGGGTGGTGTATTGAGGACTCACACATCCTACTCTTCACCATCTGTTCAATTGAGCATAGCCTTCCGCGTAACCTGCCTTTGTTGAAAACATTCCACAGCTTTTTTGGCCGTGCACACCTTCTGATCCCTTGGAAGCTGTACACTCTCTTCTTTCTCATATTCCCATGATCTCTCAAACTTGGAAAAGACTTACTCGGCATGCAACACCTCTGAAGTTACGTTTGGCTAGCCAACACACACGGCCCCGAGTTCACGAGTCGGACCTACCACCAGAAGTATGGGAGATTGTTGCATCTTTCTTGGATCCAGACGAACTCAAGAATCTCCGGAATGTCAATTCGACATTATTTTATTTAGCAGTCCTGAGATCCTGGCGTACCGTGTACATAAGCAGAACCGGTCAAACAAAGATAGAGAGAAAACTCAAACGTTTGTCGTGAGTAGCCCCCCTACAAGTCCCTGTCTTAAATTTAAAACAGCTTTCTAAGTGATCCATGGATTGCCCCCATAGTAGAATCGCTTTGGATTCGGACCGACACGCATCTTCCTCTTTGGTTCATGGACCATATGAACGAGCCAACGGATGTCCAGGAAAAAAGTGCAGCCACTAGACATTCTAAAGCGTTAGAACGTTCCATTTCATCAGCAATTAGAGGTCTACCCAACATTTCGTCTCTCTCCATCCGCTTTGAAACCATATGCGGCTCCTACGTCTCACTAGCGTGGATTCTATGGGCAAGCAAAATCACTATGCTCCATCTCATGCTTAACGAATCCGGATGTGCCCATCTAACGAGCCTCTGCGCTAGCGGGGCTTTGTTTGTCAACCTAGAGTCATTAACACTCGACAATTCCCCAGGCAGACCTGGTCCCAAACCTGACCAATACGGCAAGACTTTCAGAGAACTACTGTCTTTCACCCCTAACCCTTTACACACATTGCATTTAAAGGGCACTGACCACTATCTCGATCCTCTTCTTCGCCACCCAAAGGTGTTTTCAACTCTCCATAGCTTCTCCATCCATGTCAGCGCCATCTTAGGCTCCTTTGATGACCTGTGCCAACTGTTAGTCCAGGGTACCAATTTGCGTCATTTGGTGATATATCGAGCGAAATACCACTCGTTGGGAAATTCGATGTTTGCTTCTCTTCTGATAGCTCTATCACATTCTCCACATCTCCAAACATTAGAGCTCCCGCTTGACGTCCTGGATGGATTGGCTCTGGAACTCATGGTTCGAAATACGCCTCACTTACGGACGTTTCGCGGTGAAGTCGAAGACGTTACCCCGCTGCTCACCGCATTGCATCTGCGCCTCATTGATAACACTTGGAGTCAAAGGATCATCATGAACTTTCCGGAGACCGGCGATCATGATTCAGTGGTGGGACTTCATTCATTGCAGAGGGATGCTCAAATGTTGGATGGAACTTATTCACAGTTGATTGCTTGGAAGGAGAGTGTCAAGGACATGTTCGTTTCAGTAATCACCGCCCCAGGATTGGCCCTTGAACCAGAAAGTCAAATCCGTGATGTTGGTTCAACAAACGTCCGTCCCTCATCCACTCCTAGTACTTTCAGCGATAAACTCTGTACCATCCTTCTGTTATGTGTGTTATTTCTTAGTTTCTTCCTTTAATATGTCTTTTGAGGCTACCACCTCTCCCTCACAAATAGCTGAACCTGTTGAGCATACTGAACAGCCCACAGACAGCGCTAGTAGACAAGCCAGAGTATTAAAGACTTGTGATTGTGATATTGTACTTCAGCTGATTACCTACCCCAAGCCACTCGCACAATATCTCACACTCCCGGCTCAGTTCACCATCCACACTACCAGAGCGGACGAGAAGAGTGTTTGGGAACACGCTGAACATGTAACGTCCAGTTATTTTTCATATTAGAGCCCTAGACGACGATGGAAATTGAGAGAAGAATGATCGTCTTCGAGGAAGTTACCATCGATTCTTTCAGAATGCCACATACAAATAACTTCGTCGTAGTAGGACCGATGGCTTCTAGCTCAGAAATGAATGTCAAATAGTCCTGCAAGGATGCATAAAGACTCCCAGTCTGCCTGGGTAAACAACTAGAAAGATTCCAAGGTCGTTTGGTAAGCGCTCAGCGAGCAGACTTGCACTGTTACCACCACGATGAACATCCCAAATTCTCTTGTAATGCTTCCCACACGCAATAATTTTCCGGTTTCTTGGTGCCCGTCTTCTGATATCCCGTCTTACCGACATTTGGCGGCCCGGACCCGTCTCATGACCCCGCGCCCTTATTTTCTAACAAGAAGATTGAACGGAGTCATATGTTCTTCTTGATTTCTTGGACGATGTCTGCGCTAGCTGGTATGCATAAAAGGGCGGCCGACCGAAATTGCAATGTTTTTGAATCAGTTCCTGTTTCTCCATGGTCTTCTTTCATCTCTTTCCTTGTGCCTGGTTTGCCCTGCTCATCGCACTCGCGTCTGCCGCCACGCTTCCGGACCCTCTATCGCTATGGACACTTGGACCACTGAACACTACGGATGAGCTCTATGCCGGGTTTAAACAAATCGAAGGCGTCAAGCACACCAAGCTATACGATGGTTCAGAAATCGGCCGTACCTATTCTCACCATGCAATTGTGGAGAACATCAATGGCAAACTTTGGGCTGCCTGGAGTTCTGCTGTGAACGATGAAGATTCTATGGGTCAACAGGTTTGGTTATCAACAGCGACGCGTCAACATAGCAAGGACGAATGGAAATGGGCAAAACCAATTGTTGCTTTCCCAAGTGCACTCTTGGCTAACCAGACGTCGTTTGGGGAACGTAACTTTACATTTTGGTAAGACCTAAAAGTGATTTATTTGTTGATTCGTTCTAAATCATTCTTACAATATAGGTGCGATCTAGGCGTTGCGCAACGTGCAGGTCAACCTGCTACAATCGTTGAATACGGTGACTTTGTCTACCTCATTATGGAGCCTGCCGACCTTTGGTGCATTGGGGGTGTCAAATATGATCTTGGTCCAGGACGTCTTGCTGCCAGGTTTTCCTTGGATGGGAAGCTCCTTACCAAACCATGCTGGCTAATTCAAAATCAAGTTACGAAAGACACGCTGTGGGCACAGACCATCATTGGTGATAAAATGTGTTCCCCATTGCTCGTTAATACGCTGGGAAGATATCTGGATAAACCGGACATTCAACCGTTCACGAACAGTCTCCTCTTGAACAGTCCAAACTTTGCCGCTGCAGACGGAACTTCATGGGCCATCGAGGTGACGCGGGCTGTTTGGAACGAAAAGGGTCAATATTGGAGGAGGCATTGGCGGGATGCATCCAGCAAGACCTCCTATGTGAGTTTTACTTTATTTTTCTTTAGCATGAAGACTAATTTATGGGTATATACAGGTCAACCTCGTAGAATTCTCCACGAAAAGAGACGGCAGTGATTGGTTCCCATTACATTTCAATCCCAACGGATCGAATCCCAGTATCATACCGTCAAACATCCCCGATTCAAATACCAAGTCCTTCTATGGAGAACTTCCTGATGGTCGAACTTACCTCGTTTCCAATCTTATGTACCACCCGGACGGCCCAAGAATGAAAGAACGCCAACCTCTATGCATATCCGTAGCTTCAGATGGTGTCCATATTGACTGGGCTGGCGTTTTGAGGACCAATGCAACCTTGGGTTTGATTCCTGATTCGAGGAAGATCAAGAGAGTTCGTTTTTCTGGCACTTCGTATTATTCATTCCTGGGTCTAACAATAGGTTTTGTAGTATGGTTTCAGCTATCCTCACGCGACTGTTCTAGGAGATAAGCTCTATGTCGGCTACAGCGAGAACAAGGAGGATATATGGATCACGGAGGTCCCAATCAGTTCACTCGACAAAAAGTCTCACCCCTAGGATCTCGAGCTTCGCGACGTCATATTTTCCTTTGCCAAGAAGTATCATTTCGAGGGAACAAAAATGCAGTAAAGTACACGAAACAGCGATATTTGTACAAATACAACTACAGGGGTTATTATAATGATGAGGTACAGGGCAATGTCTGGACACTGTGGTCT
This sequence comes from Flagelloscypha sp. PMI_526, assembly GCA_021399455.1. Classification (NCBI taxonomy): domain Eukaryota; kingdom Fungi; phylum Basidiomycota; class Agaricomycetes; order Agaricales; family Niaceae; genus Flagelloscypha; species Flagelloscypha sp. PMI_526. Next base: position 168,834 of record JAJTUO010000060.1, read on the forward strand.
GAGAAAAAGCTAATATCCGAAATCACCATCATCGTCATCAAAGCTGAACTGAGCTTTGTCAGATTTCTTCCACTTGCTCAAATCCCAGTTGGGAGGGCCTCTCAGGGGAACACTGGGCACCCCAGACGCGTATTTTTTGTAAGCCTTCCAAGTTGTGGTGTAGTTCAGGTCGCTGGCCTGTAGTGATTGCGTGAGTCGAATGTCGGCCGCACATAGTGGGAAAGTTATACCTTAAGCTTTGCATCCTTAGCCACACCTTTGTGATACCAGGGTTTATCATCTTCATCGTCGTCGTCGTCGTCATCTTCATCTTCATCGTCATCTTCATCGTCATCATCCTCGTCCTCATCGCCGTCCTCGAGTTTCTTCTTCCATGCGTCAACCATCTCTTCCCTTGCTTTCATTCGGGCTGCTTCCTTCCCTGCGAATAGCTGCTTGCCAAAAGCCTTGCAAACTTTAGAGTAGCTTGCGCGACAATCCATTCCCTTGGCCAAATCGCCCCATTCAGCTGCAGACTTCAAAAGATCTTCCAACGACGGGAAATGCGATTCTTCTAGACGGCCCTGTGTCTCAAGACCACGAAGCATAGAGACGAGGATAGAGCCGTAGGCTTTATTGGTCCAAACGGCGAACTCCTCATCATCTACTTGCATCCAAGCATCTCCATCCATGAGAAAGAACTGGGTGAGAGATTCGACAAGCGGGTAGAGTTCGTCCCACTTGGATTTGGTAACAAGAGGATTCATCGTTTTGAAAATTGAGTTGATGAGCCAGATCATGGCGTACCCCAAAAAGTCATTGTAGATATACATGTCCTGTTCAGAAATAAAACCGAGCATATATGAGTATACTATCACTGGAATATGGAATACTTGGGCGCGTACATGATAGTCGGGGTCGCGGTTCTTAGCCTTGTCGAAGAGATCCAGGAGCTGGGCCTTGCCTTTCTTAGAAATGATGGTCTTTGAGTTCAGGAAGGTATACTCCTTGGGCAGTTGCTTGGAAGAGCTTGCGGCAGGCATGGTGGGCGTTCGAGTGTGAAAAATCACCCTCCAAGTAGAGTTCCCATCTGTAAATGCTCGCGTCGTGTGACCAATCACGTGAGTCGTAAGACGCTTTGTTCTTTCAAACGTTCGTCAACATACCCGTCGCATCAACGCGGATATTTTCTTTAAAAATCGATGATACATTCACAGAAGGAGTATATTTCTCTGAAAGGCATAATCCTCCGCTTGACCTGGTATAAAGTCGGCATTCTCAGTGATCTTCGCACAAGAGCCCACGACCCTGGCAGTGTAACTTATATTGGCCACCACGAAAGCCTTTAATTTCTCGTCACTGCCGCCGTGATCAGCCCACTTGAAGCTACAACAGGCATGAATACCTGCGCGTCAGACCTAAGAATGTTGACGAATTCCCTTCTTTCAAAGCACGCGAAAATACCAGCACTTACGGTTTCAAATTACTGACACCAATGTAAGACCTGTCTACAGGAATATAGTGCTTATTTGTGAGGGCGTACGCGGATACCTGGTGCGCGGTCTAAAAGCGCTTGCACCATCCTTGCTTGTAATCGACTGTAAAATGCGATCATCCGTTCACATTGACTGGGCTGGGATTATTTTATGCAACCTTGGGTTTAATTTCCGGTTCGAGGAAGATCAAGAGGATTCATTTTCTGGCACTCTATATTATTTATTCCTAGGTCTAGGTTTGCAGATGGTTACAGCAACCCTCACCGCGACCGTTCTACGAAATGAGTTTTATGTCGGCTGCCGAGCGAACAAGGAGGATATCTGGATCACAGAGGTTCCGATTAGGTCGCTCTGAGGAAAGTCTCATCCTTGACGGCCTGAAGCTCGTCGTCATATTTTCCTGTGCCAAAATGTGTCATATTGGGGGCAACAACAATGCGGTAGAGTGCGCAGAACAGCGACATTTGTACAAATACAACTACAGAGACTATTATAATGATGATGCATTGGTACAATGTGGTCCGAGAAAAGCTAGGGTTCGAAAGCATTGCCTTTGCCAAAGCTGAATGGAGCCTTTTCTGATTCCTTCCACTTGGTCAAATCCCAGATAGGAGGGCCTCTAAAGGGAACATCATCCATGCCAGACGTGTACTTCTTGTAAGCCTTCCAAGTTGTGGTGTAGTTCAAGTCGCTGGACTGCAGTGACTGCATGAGTTGAGAGTCGGGTGAATGCAGAAGGAAAGTTATACCTTAAGTTTCGCATTCTTAGCCACACCTTTGTGGTACCAAGGTTTACCGTCGTCGTCTTCGTCCTGGCCGTCCTCATCGATTTGCTTCTGGGTGTCCTCGTCAAGGGTCTTCTTCCACGCGTCCATCATCTCTTCCTTCTCTTTCTTTCGTGCTGCCTCCTTCCCTGCAAAGAGCTGCTTGCCTAACGCTTTGCAAACTTTAGAGTAGCTTGCGCGACATTCCAAGCTCTGAGCCAAATCGCCCCATTCAGCCGCAGCCTTCAACAAATCTTCCAATGACGGGAAATGCGATTCGTCTAGACGACCCTGTGTCTCAAGACCACGAAGCATTGAGACGAGGATAGAGCCATAGACTTTATTGGTCAGAATGGCAAACTCTCCATCATCTACGCCCGTCCAGTCGTCTCCATCCATGAGGAAGAACTGGGTGAGAGATTCGAGAAGTGGGTAGAGTTCGTCCCATTTGGATTTGGTAACAAGTGGAGTCATGGTTTTGAAAACAGAGTTGATGAGCCAGATCATACCAAACCCCAAAAAGTCATTGTAGATGTACATATTCTGTTCAGAAACAAAAGAGAAGATGTATGAGTACATTATAACTAAAATCTAGGTGAATGAGGGCGTACATGAACATCAGGGTCGCGTTTTCTAGCTTGGCTAAATAGATCCAGAAGCTGGGCTCTGCCTTTTTCAGAAATTATGGTCTTTGGGTTCAAGAAGGTGTAATCCTCGGGCAGTTGTTTGGAGGAGCTTGCTGCAGGCATGGTGGGTGTTCGAGTCCCACAACTAAAGCTTCCGTCTGTCGATGCTGACATTCTCACGCGTCATGTAACTAATCACGTGGGCTGTAAAACACTTTGTTCTTTCAACGTCCGTCAGTCACAACGTTAACCTTTGTGCATCTCTGTAGCTTCGGATGGGCTCCAAATCGATGGGGCCGGCGTTTTGAGGACCAATGCAACCTTGGGTTTTAATTCCTGATTCGAGGTAGATCATGGCACTTCATCTTATTCACTCCTGTATCTGACGATAGGTTTGTAGCACGGTTACAGCTACTATCACACCACTGTTCTAAGAGACAAGCTCTACGTCGGGCACCGCGAGAGCAAGGAGGATGTACAGAACACGGTCCCAATCAGTTCGCTTGAAAGCACGTAACATCCTTAAATGCTCATGGCTCACAATATCGTATTTATCTCTGGCCAAGAAGTATCATTTTGAGGTAACAACAATGTAACAAAGTACGTGAAACAGCGATACTGTACAAATACAACTACAGGGGTTATTATAATGATGAGGTACACAGCAATGTCTTGACACTGGTCTGAGAAAAAGCTAGAATTCGAAATCATCATCATCATCATTGTCAAAGCTGAACTGAGCTTTGTCAGATTTCTTCCACTTGCTTAAATCCCAGTTAGGAGGGCCTCTCAAGGGCGCACTGGGCACCCCAGACGCGTATTTTTTGTAAGCCTTCCAAGTTGTAGTGTAGTTCAAGTCACTGGCCTGTAGTAATTGCGTGAGTCGAATATCGGGCGACCATAGTAGGAAAGTTATACCTTGAGCTTCGTGTCCTTAGCTACACCTTTGTCGTACCAAGGTTTGGCATCCTCGTCGTCATCCTCATCCTCATCTTCGTCGTCGTCACCCTCATCGAGTTGTTTCAGGGTATCTTTGTCAAGAGTCTTCTTCCACGCGTCAACCATCTCTTCCTTCGCGTTCTTTCGAGCGGCTTCCTTCCCTGCGAATAGCTGCTTACCAAAAGCCTTGCAAACTTTAGCATAGCTTGCGGCACAACCTATTCCCTCGGTCAAGTCGCCCCAAGTAGCTGCAGCCTTCAGCAAATCTTCCAACGACGCGAAATTTGCCTCGTTCAGACGATTCTGAGACTCAAGACCGCGAAGCAGAGAGACGAGGATAGAGCCATAGGCTTTATTGGTCATTTGGGCAAACTCCCCATCATCTATTTGCACCCAGGCATCTCCATTCATGAGGAAGAACTGGGTAAGAGATTCGACAAGCGGGTAGAGTTCATCCCATTTGGATTTGGTAACAAGAGGATCCATGGTTTTAAAAACGGAGTTGACCAGCCAGATCATAGCATACCCCAAAAAGTCATTGTAGATGTACATGCCCTGTTCGAAAGTAAGGAAAGGCTGTGTTAGTACAACTATAATCGAAATACGGGAGACTTGTACGCGTACATGAGAATCGGGGTCGCGATTCCTAGCCTTGTCGAAGAGCTCCATGAGCTGGGCTTTGCCTTTTTCAGAAATGATGGTCTTTGGGTTCAAGAAGGTATAGTCCTTGGGTAGTTGCTTGGAAGAGCTCGCAGCAGACATGGTGGTGGTTTGAGTATGAAAAATCGCTCCGCAACCGACGCTTCAGTCTGTAAATTAAATGCTCGCATTCTCACGCGTTGTGTGACCAATTACGTGGGTCGAAAGACGCTTTGTTCTTTCGACACCCCTTAACTTACCTATCGCACCAGGCGAATATTTTCTTAAAAGTTAATGAAAGGTGAAAGGAACGAGTATATTTCTCTGAAAGGCACGATCCCCCGCTTGACCTCGTTCAACGTCGACATTATCAGTAATCTTATAAGAACCACGACTCTGGCAATGTAACTTCTCGCTAATAATAATGGTTGACACGAAATCATTTAATTCCTCGTCACGGTCGCAGTGATTAATCCGCTTGGAGCTGCAACAGGCATGAATACCTCCGCGTCGGACCTGAGAGCATTGAGGCATTCCATTCTTTCAAGACACATGAATAACAGAACTTACGGTTTCAAATTACTGACACCAATGTAAGACATGTCCACAGGAATATAGTGCTTATTCGGGAGTGCGTAGGAAACCGCACGGATACCTGGTGCACGGTCCAAAAGCGCTTGCGCCATCTTGTACAAGGTAGCCTACAAAAACGTAAGTGTCAGCAGAATCAGTAATATGAAGGTAGAGAAAGCTGCTGCACCTGTACGCTAGCGCTGTTGTCCGCGGCAAAGACTTCCAGGGTGACCTTGCTCGCAATCGACTCTAAAACTTGATCATCCCAAACACCGCCGTCTTTCACTGCTGGAACCTCGAAATCAAGCTTATCACCATTTTTGGGCGGAGGAATGGCGATAGGACCATCGAAAGTGAAAGACAAGTCAACAGAGGTGCTGAATATACGGTCGTCTACTTCTGGGAGCGTGGTGAATTCGTCCCTAATAAACTTCTCAAAGGAAGAGTTGGTAGTTTTGAGAACGAGGAGGTCTGTGACACCAGCAGTAACAGATGCTGTAATGGAGTTTTTCCCTTTGGTCGCGTCCACCTATGACAAAAAAAATCAAAAATGGGAGTAGTATTTGTATGTAAAGATACATACTTCAACTTTGACAAACTTCTTCTCGTCACCGTCTCTGAGGAAGCTGTGGTCATGTCCCTGTTTTCCATCCTGGCCAACGACGATTCGACTCCATCGAAGTTGTTCGACTGTGATGAATGCCTTATGGATGTGAGCATATTTTGATACCAAGAATGTTCCGATGTGAGTTGCAAATTTGGTCGGAGAAAGGACATATGGAGATGTCTTTGCCATATCTTCCACCAGATGAGCACTGAATGAAGGAGGTATGGTCGACAGGAATGAACGTACAGTAGACAATATTTTTCACTAAAAGCATAATCAGATCCACGGAACGTAGAACTAAAATCCAAAAAAGCACGCACTGGAATCAGTGGCAACCACAACAGTGTTATCAGCTTGAGTGTAAGACACATCCAGATCACCTTCAAGAAGAACTTGGACATTATATTCGACAACATGGTGGACATTTTCCTTTCGTACAACACGAAGAACTCGAACTTTGTCCTTCCCGTAGCGAGCACTGGTTAAAGAACCTGACGACATGGTAGACGAGAGCAAGGAATGACCGACAGAGATCGGCGGAAGCACGTTCCGTGATAACATAAGGCAACGAGTAATAATACGGTCTCGTCAGAACTGGACTGTAGCTTAGGTCAGCTTGTTCTGGACTAAACGGGGAATGATAATCACGAATGGCTTACAAGACTGAACAGGGTATAATAATTTTCGTTGTAGTGTGAAGGGCACTAAGGTAGCAAATTCAAGATGTACAAAATAAAATTACTACACTTAAAATGCTGCGCTGCCATGGTGTTTTTGAAAACTAGGCGGGGACTGAGCAGGAATGGTGGACGTGGGTGAAGAGGTTGGGTTCAACCAACAGTAACCGCCCGCTAGCCAAACTTGCTTCTTCCCATGAGACTTTGTCATTCTGCTCCTCACTTTCAACACCTTCTATCACCTATCAAACTCTCTCTATATCATTGCGTTCATTTGCTCGTTATCTATTCTTCGTAAGGTGTCGATTAAGTTTTCAACGCCACCCCTTGCTGGCCTTCGGAACGCAAAGAGGGGAGCTTCATAGTTCTGTACGTGCACTCTTATCATTTCTCTTTTATTCTCTTCACAAAAGAGCTTACTTGAAACCTAGAACCTGGATTGCCTTTTGACGAAACTACTCCACCTCGACGTGTGAGCAATCAACTCCGAATCCTCCAACTCCTCCGGCCTTCTTTCATCCGTTTCCTCTTCCCGCCTCAATGGCAGAAGGTGTTCGTTTTCATCAATAGCTCCAGTCTCTAAATCTTTGGAACTCGTCTCATCTTGCGAATAGTCCATGGACAGCTAGCCCACAACCCTGCGCATTTTTCTGTTCTCTTTCTCGGCAAATGTGACCGGATCGCTTCAGTTAATTATGCATTTCCGTCAGCGCAAGCCATCTGAGCCCAAATTATGTTTTGTTTGCCAAGGGGGACCCCGGGACAGTCATACGGACAAGAGTGGATTTTAGCCCCCCAAGTCCTCCGTTGATCAGGTGAGAATGTACTTCTACCTCGGATTCTCTTTCACAGTTTTTCCTGTAAAATGACATGCTTATAATCTGTGCGTAGAGCTCTCAACACCCGAATCGTAGCTCAAAACGTACTCTTTTTTAACAACTTGTTACGGAAATTGTGAATCTCCGAGAGTGGATTTCCGTCCGTGGAGAAGTAAGTGCTTTCGATCTGTCAATTAGAACTTTGGGAGCTTCATGGCTGTCACCTCAATATTAGGGTTCAATCCCGAGCCATCTCGTGCTCCGAGCCATGCACGCTGTTCTTGACCTTCCGGCTGTTCAGTTCTTTCCCTTCGAGTATCTCAAATATCATAAACCAAATCGGGCTTTGATGTATGCTCCCGGTGGGTAAGTATACGTTCGACCTCAAAAACTCGAGCATTTTTGAATCAGTCTCGCGCGTGTGTTCCCCATCTTTACCCCACCCCCTTCCTTTTCTCTTTGTCTCTTCGAGCCTGGCCCGCTTTGCTCGAACTTGCATCTATCAATATGAGTGCAGCTCCGACAACGCCCGAGGAGCAGAAGGCTCTAGTGGAAAGCCTCATCAGACTGGTCGATGCAGGGAATGTCGTTGTGGTCAGCCATATCACCTAATTCTCTTTTTCCCCTGCTCACAGAATTTCTCCAGATTTTTGAATGTAAGCTCGCTCATGGACAGTATTGACATGCAAATATGCTTACGAACATGTACCAGTCGCAGCACTGGCCATCCTCGTATGCACATCTCTTATTCTCATTGTGTGAGTAGCTGCTGATGGATGTCTAGGTTTGGGACTGGCTTATTACACTTGATACGGAAATTCGCCTGGTTTGGCCCAGTCGATGGACATTGGGCAAAGTCCTCTTCTTCTTCACTCGTTACATGTCATTAGCGGATGTTCTCATGAGCATAGCCCGTGAGTTTGGAATCTTAGCTCTCGTACTGTATGGTTAACTCTGTTCAGGGCTGCAACTTATGGATGCTGGAGACGATTCAATAACATGCCCCAAACCATATCTTGCAATCGTTTGGCTAGACGTGGTCGGAATCCAAATTGCTGAACGTGCGTACTAGAATCCAAAGATTTATTGATCCAAAACAAATGTTTATGTTTGCTTAGTTATCCTCGTCTTACGAACATGGGCCGTCTATGGACGAAACATGTGGGTTCTGGCTGGACTTCTGATACTACAGTCAGCGACATTCATATACAACGGCATAGCCGTCCAAATCTTCGTACATTCTATTAAGTGTACGTGATGGCTTATGCTAGGCCCCTATCATGGAGCTGACTCCTAAATCTAACAGGGGCAGGACCAGATCTTGCAGGCATCCCAGGTTGCAATATTATCGCGGCGGACGCTGGAATCATTTCTGGAACGTACGTCGCCATCATGGCTTTCGAGACAACAATTTTCCTTGTTACTATGGCACGAGCACTACAGAGAGGTCTGTTTTTTTTTATCTGTTCAGCAGGGAATAGCAGTTGATCTCGATCCTTCCCCCAGAGCAACGTAAATCTGGCTCTCAACTCGTTCACATCATCTACCGCGATGGACTCATCTTTTACCTCTTTATTGTCTTCGTCTCGACGGTCAATGTCGTTATCATTTTCACTGCGCCGCAAGAGTACACTGTCGTTCTTTCCATGTATGTTTTAGCGGCTTACATTAATACCCAAAATCGCTCACCAGTCTTTCTGTTCCCCTTTAGCTTCCAACGAGTCATGCACTCAGTAGCAACGGGTCGCATTTTACTTCACATGCGAGAAAGTACCGAGCGTCCACAAATCCATATCGGTAGCGCCAACGAAGGCGGAACCGAAGTCTGGCAACTCGATACCCTTAACGCAGCGACGAGTGGCCTTCACTCTTCTGGAGGTCTCCCAACTCATGCACCAAAAATGGTGACAGCATATGGCTCCAATAACCTCAAGGTTACTGCCATTCGACCAGAGGACGCCGTGACTGAGTGGTTCGGCGACGAAAACACTCGGGGTTAAACGTTAAGCTCCGGTGCCATGGATAGACGCTTGCACGTGGAAAAGTCTCCGGGTTATGTTTGTTTCCACAAGATTGTATTTCTTGCTTGGTATACCCATTTTTAGCCAAGTTGTAGGTTTTTGTATCATAGCTACTGAGGAGTGCTGTATGGATATTTTCCATCATTTATATGCTCTATCCTCCGCTGGGTGAAGTTTAGGGTTTCCTCTTTGTCACTCCAGCCTTCGTCTGCCAACGAATATGGTACAAGGGCAAAGGGATCAAGGAAAAATGTATTCTTTCTGTAAGCATCACAAAACGTCAACTAGAATCGCATGCAAAGCTACTGAGAAGAATATTCAAACTGTCTAATTCACAAGAATACTAAGAGCAAAGCACGATATCATCAAGGAAAACCCGGGATCGACAAGCTCTAATGCGGTACCGTTTTTCTTTGGCCAAACCATGTTCCCAAATGCGTAAGAGAAGGACACTTCCGAGGACTGGGGGGAATATCTTTATCTCTTTAGTTCCTCGTCGAGCCTTTCCCAAGCTTTACATCGTTCTACAAGCTCCGGATCCAACCCATCCATATATGGTTCCTCCGGAGTCAGTACCATATGAGGGCCATCTTCTCGAGATGTGAATGGCTGCATATGGATGAGTGACTAATACAACAATAAAACTAAAGAGACAAGCAGAAACGTACATCCCAATTATGTTCGGGCCCCGCAGGTTCACCGTCCGTCACAAAAGACGTCAAGTATCGTCGCATCTGAGGGAAAAGGGTGTCGTGTCCGGGGCCTTTGTATTTTGCATCGAAGTAGGCTTTGAGTTCGGCTTGGTGGCGAGTCCAGCCTGTTTCTTCGGACGGGTTGTCGTATCTAAAAAGAGACCGCACTGCAGTTGGAAGGAGAGAACATATTTTTGGGAGAAGGAGCGACATACTGGTATGAGAATGTTCTTATTTGACCATACTCGGAGGCCAAAGCGTTTAAGAAGACAGCTGTGCATATGAATCTAGCCCTTCAGATCAAGATTTTCTTTTTTAAAAAAAAAGAGAGAACTTGACAAACCGAACTTCACCGTACATACTTGCCTTCACATCTTCCAGCTCGTCTCCCTCTGCAGAATAAAGTGTGAGAATGTCTTCAAATGCCGCCTTACCCAGCGTCGGATATTGTCCTCGAAGGAAGTAGTAAACATTTTCCCACGTCGCTCCTGGCTGTGAAACGTTGACCAGGGGATCGGCAAGGTGAATGCCCCAACCTTGGCCCTCGTCAGTATTGTATCTGACAAACAGTGAGTCAAGACAGAGAGAATGTAAGGTGGAGAAATGAAGACAAACCCAAAGATAGTTGGAACATTTAGGAATCGACCGGCTTTGAAAGCCACGGATGCATGTTCCTTGACATACTCCCCATCAATAGACGGTTGGAATGTGAACAGTGAAGATGTCCGATTGGCAAGAACAAATGCACTCGCTCGAGCGAGGTGGTCGGAATCAGAGGAACGTAGGCAGACAATGTCTTGACAGTCCCTTCAGCAAAGATTTAGCGAACGAATCCAAGTTGAAGGTAATCGAAAAGACGCACGCAGCTTTTAAATAATCAGCGTAAATTCGCTCAACATAATCGTCGGTCATTTGAGGCGCATAACCAAATGGTATGCTGTCAGCGATAGCTTGAGCAAAGAGGACTTCATTGGAAGTCTGGGCATGGGCAAGATGAAACATTATTGATCCAGCACCGGCTGATTGACCCTAACCAGTCCAATTATAAGAGGAATCGACGAATAGTAGTTGAAAGTCCCTACCCATATCGTAACGCGTCTGGAAAGAAAGCGTCAGCATCGAAGGACTGTGACATTCAAGCGAAAAACGAACGAGGGATCACCTCCAAAATATGTGATGTATCTCTGGATCCATCGCAAACCAGCTTGCTGATCAAGGAGTCCTACATTCCCTGTACCATGTCCCTTGACTTCGGATCCAGCTTGAATTGACATCAGAACGTCATCATTGGCTTCAGAAGCCGCATACCAAGGAACCCTAATGCTCCTACTTCACGAACTGCTGTCAGAACTACTGCTGGTGTAACAGTCCAAGTGCAGGCGTACAGCGATATGCAAACGTCGCAAAAACAAACGGCTTGTCCGAGGAGCTTAGAAGTAGCTCTCCTGGGAAGTCACTAGTTTGACCGCTCTGCCATCCGCCACCTCCGTGACACATTGAAGGATCAGCCATCTGTTGTAAAATATGGTAGCAGTGTACGATACTAACCATGAAAGTAAACAAGAACGGGATGGCGTGACTGAGAGTTTGTTTCCTTGCTGAGAAAAATCTGGAGAAGGCTACTGAAGGACAAATGAGAAAAACGGGGGCTACACTAACGTTACCATAAAGACAGTCCTCAGAGAACCCAGGAGCAACATAGGGCTGGTTAGCCTGGACACATGCCGGAGCAAACTAGTTCATGGCTATGGATAAGTGAAGAGTTTAAATAAAAGTGGTGAGAACCGCTAACCGAGGTCGCGTCTACCATATCGAGATTGTGCAATGGCGGAGAAATCGGTGCGCTAAACCGCTGTTCTCCAACTGGCGGTTCAGCAAATTGGATGCCAAGAAAACGAGTGGTGCCGGTGTTGGGGTTCGTCAATCCTCGGAAAGAACCGTCTTGATGGGGTGAGACTTAGAACAGCCGTTGGAATAAAATGCACTCACAGTCCAATGAAACTGTATTGTTTTGGAGCGTCGCTGTAGTCACGGCGGACAGGATAGCAATGTCCAGCAATATCATCTTAAAGAAGCTAACCACTCGTGCCATGGCACACGAGCAGTATGGAAGGCGCCGAAACGAGAGACAACAAATGAAGAGCAGAAAGAGCCTTATATTATGGCACAGAGATGAAATTCGGCATGAAGTTCGAGCCGATAAAGACAGCAATGATAGTTTCATCCTCGTATGCTCGTGTCATACACGGAGCGGCTCCTGAGGCGGAGCGAAGATCATATTCGGTGGCAATGGCCAAAGTTTACGGCAGCGGGTGAATAGGACATGGCGACAACCAGTGAGGTCTCAAAGAAAAAAGAACTCGCGGGACTAGCGTGAATGTGTTTCAGTTGGCTACGAGGTAGCAGCAAGGAAAATTGCCCTAAAGAAAGAATATGAGTGAATGATGACATTCTATTCAGAGTCTTGAAGTTTTGTCGGAATTTTTCGATAATTTGAAATAAACTTTGCGATTTTCTAGTGAGAAAATGAAGTTAACCCTATGGAGGCTATTAGTTGTATCCTTGCGCCGAGGTAACCCAGGGCTAACCTCTGAAACCTCAAGTCAGTTTAAGTTATGAATAATTGATTTAAAGCGGATATATATCTTACGATTATCAACTAGTCCCCTTCATCTACCCAAGTAGAGATCACATGGTACTGGTTGTCCGGAGTATTTGGCAAACTTTGTCGATGGAGGTGTTTTTCTGCTTCCCTCCAAAGAACTACGAGCAGTTCGTCTTCAAGATTTCGAAGTACGGCGGTAGGAATATGAAAAGGTGGTGGTGACCATTCGTAAATTATTCCATGAGTACCTGCAGCCCATATTGTTCCCCAACCTTTACCAAGGGCAAACATCAGTTACTGAAGCTGCATGACGATACTCCATACTCACCATGTTCCTCTAGATGTTGACGTAACCGAAAGCATAGGTAACAACACTTTTTGGAGACTCCAACTGGCATAATGTCTTGCTTATCTCGCTGGAAAATTTGAAAGGAGATGGTGAAAGGAGGCAGAGACTATACCAATACTACTCACATTGCAATGGTAAACCATTATAGCTGCCTCTGCGTGAACATAGCTAGTAAATTGCATTGTTTTCTTCTGGTCGAATTTTTGCTGGAGGAAAACAAGCCTGAGTTTCAGGTCGTCAGCGGACCAACGCGTCTCAAGGCGATGACGAAGAAAATCCTGAGCCTCGACAAGAGATGCTTCACTTCTAGGTTTTGCCTTCCTGAAGATAAGTAATTCGAAGGTCCCTGAGGTCACTCGAGCGTTTGGTCTAAAAAAGTACGCAGTAGCAGCACACCACGCGGTGATAGCCTTGAAATATCGACGGGGATATGCTAGGTCTTGAAGGTAGTAATCAGAGGCTCAGATTTGGGCGAGAAACTGAAGTAAAAAATACTTCGGAAAGCATCATCTGCCTCTATTGACTCAATCTCTTGCCGTTCATCCTCCTCGTCCTCATTTTGTTCATGTAGTTCAATGAACCCGTCGTCACTCGTCTTGAATTGTTCAACAGCAGGGTGTTTCTCCTCAGCTATAATCAGAGGAAGTGAGAAGGTGCGGAACTAGCATGAAATATGAGATATACACCGAAGGATGTTATGAAGACTGGTTCTTGTAAACAGGCTCTCGATCGCATCATCCTGGACAATTGCATGTACAATCAGGATATTTGAGATCACTATGTCAAGGTTATTGCTCTCCGCTTGTTCTATTGCCCTGCGTAAGCACCATACAAGGAAGCGAAGTAACTCTTGACACTCTGTAGAACTGAATTGAACGTAACGGGCATTCGGGTCGCCTGTTTTTGCCTTTGGATAGCCGCGACGGTCCAAAAGGGACATCCATTCAGGATGACTGTGACGCAAGTTTCGCACCCTGATCGAAAAATATGCATCTTGAGATTGAGGGGTCCATTCTTCTAATGTTGTGAATAAATCCTTTTTCCAAAGGTGCTTGTAGACCCCAAAGCGAGCTCGTAGTTGTGGCAGAGCACGTAAATGGATGAACCGTATCGCCTAACGAAAGGAAATAGGAAATATTCTTGCGGCGGACAAATGAGGCAAAAGCACCATATTTGAATCCACGAGATTATTTTTAAATAAGGAATAAAGAGTTAGCAGATCCTCGACATGTTCTTTCGGAGGTACAGCGGCATGACTGAAGAAAATAGAATGAATTCGAGTGACAACAAGTGAAAGTGGCGATCACCTCATTTTGTGAAGCGCTTGTTCAAATTTCTCTTTCAGAAGCGGCCCCTGGCTATTTTGGATCCTGGCGGAAATTACGTAGCGACGGGGTTCCGAACTTTGGACCGAGTCGCGCAAGGGTCTTGAGTGTTCAGCTATCGAGATTGTGCCGTTGAACGCTGGGACGGAAACTGGACGTTTTCCAGAAATGGATATAGAACCGGTTACAGCTACATTGCAACCTTTACTTGAGAGCAAAGTGGCGAAATGCGTGAGCGCTGATCCCATCGAGTTCGATTCATGGCGTTGGCTAGTACCAGGGCGAAGGGTGGAGAGGAAAAAAGAGAGACATTCAATGGAGCGGCGAATATCAGCGTCTAGCAGCGAGGGGCTGTTTGCAGGCTTCCGGTTCTCTGACATGATTGTGGGAGGAAAGGGAGGTTTATGCTAGCCGGGTTAGATGCCTGAAAAACTTTGTCATGGAAAAGAATATTTCCTCACGAGAGTAAGGATACCTAGGGGAGATCATTAATGCTATGAGTCGCAGATTTTCCAATTCCTTTAAACCCTGTAGTAGTAGCGAGAGGAACAACGAGGCTTGACTCACGCTACAAATCGCGTTCTGTGGTGAGTCAAATTCCACTGCGATCTTTTTCATACAGTAGGCCTGGCTCACTCTTTTACTTCTGAAAGTCCCCAACAGAGACTAAGCGTCCTTTATTGAAGGGAACAATCGTTCCCAAAAAAGTCTCCTACGCTTTGGCTGCTGGTTATTAGAATTGTCATTTTGGTTTCTGAACAAACGCGTTTTTCAGTTGTGAGGTAGTGGCATCTGTGACCGTGCCAAGTAAACCTAGCTTTTGCAATTACATAAGACAGGGAAAACACTTTACCATCGTGGACAATCATCCAATTTAAATGGCTTCAACTGATCAGCCAGGTACTCACCCGTCCAATCGCGAGAACTCGATCTCCGCTCCCGAATGCACCAGTAAGTTGGCCGTTAATATTTGGCATCCGTACTGTTAAAACCTCTTTCTTAACCATTCTCTCAGTTTGCAGTCGCTGCTCAATCCCAGATGTAACCCTTAGAGCGATTGATGGCGGGAAGTTTGGAGCCACTATGCAGAATCTAAGTCCCTGGGCGATAGCTTGAAATCATTCAACGATAGTCTCGAAAACGGGAATCAAGACATCATTGAACTTTCAGAATCGTCTCAAACCGTTAACCTTATACTTCGATTCATGCATAGTACAGTCGACCAGCCAGTATTAAGCAACTACCCCGACCGTGCCATCGTTGAGTTTGCAAAGGCTGTAGAGAATTATCGTATTATTCCTGCTCAGGCAGCAGTGGAGCTCAAACTTCAGTAAGTTCAATGATTTGGCTACCTTGGACGTTTGCCTACAGTTTATGACAGGGAAATCGCTCCACGACTTCCTATCCAAGTCTATGCTTTTGCAGTTCAGTATCCAAAGCATATGAGCTTGGTTGACGAGGTGGAGCCGTACGTTCTACGCGTAGAATATGATAAGAACACATTTGGAGAGTTGTTTAATAACAGTCCCCTTGCTGCACTTGCTTTAGTCAAGTACGAATTCTTCCTTCGTTTGTGGGAGTTCACCAATCTTTATCCGTTAGGTTTCGAGATTCCTTCTGGAAGATGGCCCATTCTGCCTTGGAAAAGTACAAAGCAGTACATGAAGAGCGGACTTATCGTACACACAGCCAAGATATCCCGCTTGCTCCAGATCGCAACCATTGTCAAGAATGGAATCGACGTTGGAAGAATTGGGAAAGCGAATTGCATAGTTGCGAGGTGGATCCAGCTCAAATAATATGGCTCCCCAAGGCTTTTGAACGATGCTTTGAAGGATTCGAGTGCTGGTATTGTGAGAAGTCGTGTTGGTCAGCGCAAGGCGATATTCAAACGATCTACGATAACGCGGGTTTCACGACTCTCAAAAGTTGTGTTGAGTCAATTTGTAGGTCTGTGTTGTAGGATTAGCGAGCTATGTTGTTTATTGTACGACTATTTGACGCAATTCAGAGGCGTGGACAGCGGGTACCAAGAAATTGAAGAGTGAATGAACACATTGGATGAGCAGTCCAACTTCATCACATTTGTTTTCCTAATCAAAAAGCTATTTATAATTGACCGTCAGTACGCATACTTTTGGAACGTTCTAGGTTAGAACTTACACTAATTGCCATGTCATCTGAATCATCGCTTGAGGTATCTCCTTCCTGCCTTTGATGTATGTAGCTGTGAAGAAAAAGGCTGTCAAATTCTGAAAATCGTGTAGTATTGAACAACATACTCAGACCAGTTCGTCATGTCATACACAGAGATTGCAATGCGATTGTTTTGGGTGCACTGGGGAAGGAGTTCCTTCAGACCCAGTTGCATTCCTTCCAGAGAAAAGCCCCAGGGTGAATAGCGATATTCTGGACCGTTGGTGGGCGTCTGCAGTCCACTAGGACCTTTCACATCAAATAAAATCTCCATTTCCTGAAGATGTGGGCAAAGGGGAATAACGATATAGTCGAAGTCTTGCAAGGTGGCCATGTCCGGATTAAGGTAGGGCAAAAATCCAGCGAAATCGTCGAAGGTGATGATAAATCTTTCCAGAGATGAATGACAACGTCCATATTTTTGAAAGGAATGGATTATTAGCCGAAGAGGATGACATTGAGAAGGTCCTTCCGGATGGCGATACGATATCAAACTCAAATGGACCTTTAGGGAAAGTAGAGATGGAAGTGCTTCAAGTGGAAGGGGGGGACATGATTCTGGAGCTTTAGAATTTCAACTCATGAAAGTACAAAAATTGAGTGAATCAATCTTACATGTTAACTGGTGCATGTCCGGAAGGTGGATAAGATCAAGGTGGATTATGTGAATGCCAAGACCGCTAGCGAGGACGGTTGTCACAGGAGATATTTGGCTGATTATCTCTTGAGAATGGAGACATAATCTCAATGACGTACTTGCGATACGACTAGATAGAGAGGGAAGAAGGGAAACTGATGCAGATGAGTTATCATTTTTGGTGTGTGAACACCACAAGTCCAGCAAGCTCAAAGGTTGCCGTATCGCTTCTGTGGTTGAATTTAAATGCGGCATATAGTCAGGATCTAAAGAATGTCCTAAATCCATTGAAAGGTGGGAAAGCTGGGGACACATGTCGAGAAACGTGATGGGTAGGTTCACAAATGCCCCTTCGATAATGAGCGACCTGAGCTGAGGGAAAACAATATTACCAAGGGAACCTTTCAGCGTGTCTGGAAGCCCTCTCCAGTCCACAGGCGCGTCAGGAGAGATCTCGAACTCTCTTATTCTATGAAGCTTGTTCAGAGTCTCTGCCAAAGCGGGCATGTCCTTCTGACACAAACTGTGGAGGCGTAGTTTATGAATCAGATAAGGTAAAGAACAATTCAACTCGTTCATAATCTCCACAAACTCAGTCACAAGTGTTTCTTCCCCGAAGGAAGAGAAGTCGTTTCCCACTGTGACCCAAAAGTGTGAAAATAGAAATTGGCGGGTAGGACGGGAGATCGCTCGGCTGGAGAGGGAGAGCTGGTTGAGAGATTCAAGGTCTTCCTCTAAATGAGTAAGAATGTTGAGAAATGACTCCTCCGGGAGGTCATTGATCGAGGAGGACATGGAGTTTGAAAAGAACCCGTGAAAGCCACCAGCTAATTTTCTGAATCTACATTTCTTGTTCCAGGCCTACGGAATATAAATAACAATAACATAGTAATTTATAGCTTAATATCATCAAGAAGATAAGACAAATTCATTATGCTCGAAGGTAATTAAGAAAGTAGAGAAGCAATCTTGTCCACAGTCGTATTCCCACCACTGAGCACGATACCAACATTCCAGGATTCTTTTCCATTTTCTTCCTGCTTCCGCATGACAAGTGACCTGAATTTCTCGGAGAACAAGACGACAGCTAACGGGACGACCGAGCTAGGCTCCACAACAAGCTTCATCCTTTCCAGCACCAATTTCCACGCAGCCTTGATATCCTCTTCTGAAACGGAAAAGACCGCCTCGACTTTGCTCTTATCGGAGATTATGGCCCAAGTATGCACACCAAGAGGTGTGCGTAAGCCATCCGCGATAGTGAGGGTGTGAACGCTCGTGATCCGCGCCGGTGGGGACTGTGCTAACCCACGTTCACCATCGTTAGCTCCCTGGAAAGAAGGTTCAGAACCAAACACAAGCGTGGACTTGTCCGAGAACCAAGTCGCCGTGCCGCCCAGTAAACCATCCTCCTCCAAGAGGCGTGATGACAGCATCCAAGGTAACAGCCAAGTTCATGAACCTGCTCTTCCAATTCTAGCCCTACAGTCCCTTGACCGAGCATAATATCAGGATGGTCATAAGGAGGACGAGGATAGCACCATGCTTTTGCACAATATCCTGAGCAGCCTTATCTCTTCTCTCGGGACTAGACCCGCAAAGTACGACATTCTCGCACAAGGAACGAGTCGAAGCAATCTTTGAAGGGAGTGCTAATTTCAGGGCATGACAATCCAAGCGGGAACAGTCAAAGGTTTTTGCCGCCAAAGCCAACGCCTGCGCGTGGTTGCCAGCTACTAGTGAGTGACAACACCTCTCCGTCGTAGCTCTGCAATTCCGAGTTCATCAATGAGACGAAGTAAAGCAGTGATGCGCTCCACGCGCTTTGAAAGCACCGATTCGCTTGAAAATTTTCGCACTTGAAGAAAAGCTTGAACTTGGGTGAAGGTTTAGAGTCATCTCCTGTTCCATTAGATGCCATATAATCAAGAGTGTAAGAAGTAACAACGGGAGTGCGATGAACGTGAGGTTTGATCTTTTCGTAGGCTTTGGAAACGGAGGCAGGAACAAGGGCAGGTGTCGTCGAGAGGTCAGCCATCTAGATGTAGGGAAGGGTTTAGGACTTGAAGCAAAGATCTTTTAGAAAGCTTATTATGAACGCGAATCAAGCAATAAAAGTATTCAAGCCTTTTTTCGACTAGAATTCGAACGAGCGCAAACGATGGTGAAAGTCGCGAACAAACCGGAGTATGATTACCTCAGCGCGCGACCTCTCTTCTTGCGACTATGTGCCCGACTTTCCTGGATTCTCTCTCTCTCCTTTACGTCCCATGCTAGTTCACAAAATACAACCTCTCGTTGAAACTGAGCGTGTCACATATTTATGTGTTGACATATTTGACTTGCAGGAGAAACAAGTTGGTTTTTCGGTATCCCAACCTCGCGCCATGCTGCCAACCGGAAAGACAGATAGGCACAACGTATTAACGCATAGTAGTATGTGTCTCGTGGAATGCTTCAGCAATCGTCGACACTGGACGACATCATCTGTCTATGTCATCGGGATGTTGGAACATAATGTGCCTGTTAGCTACATTTTTCCGCTCATTGCTCCTAGAAAGAGAAAGTCGGCGAGAAATGGGTTAAAGGGTCCCTTTGTCAGTTGTGGATGGATCGATGGAAAGGGAGAAACGAGTATGTTCTTCTTGCTTTCTTGTTTGAGCACGCCTCTCAAGTCTGTCATAAGATCGGAGAACGCTCCTCTAGAAGCAAGACAATTCCGTGCCTGACCAGGGGAATCTCAGCGTTTTGTGTATGTATATAAACATGCACAGAAACTGACCGTTTGTTAGCCCCTCATCCCTCTGACTCTTTTCTCAGAATGAAGTTTCACCTCTCCCCTTTGTTTTTCATCCTGGCTTCGTCTATCCCCGTCTTTGCACAGTTTAACGATCTTCCGGGTTTGATTGATACCTTTCAAATACTTCTCAAAATTTGATGTTTCCTTCTCTATCCAGATTGCTCCCTTCCATGTGTAAAGAACGCTGTACAAAGCACAGGATGCGCATCGACTGACTTAGTGTGCATATGCACCTTTCCAAACTTCCTCGATGGTGTCGCCACCTGCGTCCAGTCAGCATGTTCGACGGAGGATCAAGTTATAACGATTGTGATTACCAGAGCAACTTGTACTGCTGCACTTGTGAGTGGATTACTTTTTTTGAATGTCCAAAATATTAAAGGGGTTGGTTGATATTAGGGTGGGTGAGCCTTAATAATGCCTAGGGTTCTTAGGCATATGATTACAGTTGCCTCTTTCTCTTAAAAAGCTCCCAAGAGAAAATTTAAATACCTTGCCTAGTCCCTCGATCTCATTGTGTTCTCGAATCCAATGAATTCTTGGACTGGCACTTCATCTGAATTGGTTTTTGTCCTTCCAAACTTCGTCGTTGGAATCACCAATCTGCTTGCTATAAGAAGGATTCCAGGTTGCGGCGCTTGACCGTGTGCCATTGAGACGTTCTGCTTAATAGAATCTGCAACACAGTTCCCATCTGCTTGAGGTCTCGTATTGGCATGTTCGTCGAGACGGGACAACGGCTATTTGCAAGGCAGCAGATTATCCTCATGTTATCTTGTGCTCTCTTTCTCCCACATTTCTTGGGACATTCAATCCTGTGAAGAAATTGCATAGCATTTTGCACCCTTTCCTCCCTCCCAAATGCGATCTCGGTTCTCCGTCGAACACTCAGCCAAACGAAGGAGCGCTTGCACTGGTACCTCTTAGTCCCGACAACCACGAAGTCAGTCTCGATCATGGACATTCGACGAAGTGTTAACTGGTAACGAAGACACTTCGTTATTGCATTGCGAGTAATTTATCCTACACAGGCCCTTCTCGTAAGCTAATTCGTACGTTCATTCATAGCAGTACGTTAAGTACGACTTTCCAGGGTAACCGTGACGAGCCCTTTCTCGATACTTAGCGGGCCCCAATCCCATATCTTTTCGTATAGAAATTCGTCAATCTTAGGCGGACTCGTTACACCCTTCTTCAACACTAATTTCATGTTGAAATTCCGAAGGATATTAACGATTGCCAACCTCATCTCGCGGTATGCGAGTTGTTTCCCTGGAAGAAAAATATGGTGAGCTTTTTTTTAAAAGTATCATGGGAGGTACCAACCCAAACACGAAGTTACACCAGTAGAGAAAGCATTAAACGCGAGTGTGTTGTGAATGATCTCAGGGTTTGCAGCCCGCACCGAGGGTAGCCACCGTTCTGGCCAAAAGGCTGATGGTTCGGGATAGAAGTAACGAGGGTCTCGGCTGAGAAGGAAACTTGGAATGTAGACCTCTGTTCGATCTGGAACGTAGCTAAACAGGTGTCATCAATTGGGCAGACGAGCCAAGGGAGCAAAAGAAAACTCACTGCCCAGCAATGATTTTTCCCGAGCCAGTCATGGGTGTGCGGCTTAGTTGACTGATAACTGGAGGGAAGAGACGAAGAGTTTCATCACTAGAAGTAATAAATGAGGACTCTGTTAAAGTTCTTTAGGATGCCACTCACATGCAAGCGTTCAAGTAAGGAAGTTGAGCAAGCCGAGTCAAGTTGGTCAATTCTCCTTCCTCAAGCTGGTCAATTTCTTCGCGCAGAGCCTTGAGTTTATCGGGATGAGAAAGAAGGAGGAAGAAGAGTGAGCTGAGTGCGGTGTAAGTGGTATCTGCACCTGCTGCGATCCCAACGAAGGCGTTATTTATAAGAAAATCTCTTGAAGGTCGTAAATGTTCAGGTTCATCCTCTTTTGCCTGGCACAGTTTATCAGAGTAAGAAGATTATCAAAAGCGCGATGGCGTACGAAGACGTAAAACAGATCCCTGAAAGCCAAAGGTCGACTATTCCTGTCGTTTATACACTTTTCCGCGAATCGGAGGATTTTGGTCTGTCCATCGCTGAGCGCCGCAAGATATGGAAGGAAATTGTTGATCCAAGGCATATAAACCAAAGTAGTTTGTGCTCTGTGCGATAATCATTAATCCCAAAAAACGCGCTGAGAGCATGAGGAGGACACCTACACGAAAGAATCATCCAATATTGCACTCAATCCACTCTTGTCTTCGCCGTCGCGGAGCATTGAGAAACCTCCACCGAAAACAAGATCACCCATAATGTCCCAACTGTGTAAGGAATTAGCCTAGAGCGCGTGTGTAAGGGCTTCATAGAGAGCCTACATGTAGAACTTGGACCAATCAGACAGGTCAACTTCTGATTTAGATTCCTCTCGATTTCTAAGCTCCTCGAGAAGTTGGGCCAAGCGATTAAACAGAGAAACATTGAATTCATCTAGTGCAGCGGCAGTAAAGCCTTTGCTCCAAGTTTCCCGGTTTTTGGCATGATGATAGAGAGGGTTTGGAGCATCGACAGATCGACTGCTAAGAACATGGCCAGGTTTATGGTCCGGTTCCAGAGTCCGATAACCTGTAGGGTTGAGAACATCAGACCGCAGTCCTTAGGGTGATCAACTCAACTTACCCGAACCACGAGGTACCGTAGGATCATGTAATAGTTGAGTCACAGCGTCAACATCCACAATGTCAAGCATATTTGGGCCTGATTGGATCGTCATTTAGGATGGTCGTATCAGGGAATCAAGAATCAACTCTCACCAATTCGTACGTGGGTGCCGTACTTCTCGTGGAGTGCCCTAAGGAGCGCGAGCCTTCTCCCTCCAGCAACATGATAAACCATCCAGAGATTGGTAATGGAAGCGAGAAACGGTCCAGGATAAGTTGCCAAAGGATGCCGAGGGTTAATACGATACAAAATTATCGATCCAATGAGCAACGCAATGTGAATGCCGATGGCAGCACATAATGGAAGCATGGCCGTGCCATGAAGACGAAGGGAATTGAAGATGGGAATCCCTAGAAGCAATCCAAATCTTGCTCTCGTGCTTCGTGGTTCATAACGATTAAACACAAGGTGTGCGACCTGCAAGTATGAGAGATGATGCAGGCTAACACTAAATATGACTTACGAGACTGCCAGCAACGTAACTCCAATGCATGACCGCGACAGTAATGGTCTCGCTAGAGACCGTTGTCAAAGAACGGTCTGTGGGCGACGATTGAAACCTTGAGGCTGCTTTTAACGTCCATTTTGCCGAACACCTGACTTGCTTGGAGGGTCAACAGGCACAGGGTACTCAGGGTTGGCGCGGGCGTCTACCCATCGTGCGCGTGTTACCCCCTGAGCTAACAAGAAGTGTGAGTACGAAGCCTCTCATTTCAGTAGTTTTCTCGATCCAAAAGCCATTCACCTATCATTTTTCCTCGGATATTAGGTATATCGAGAGCTTGGTGTTCCTCGTTAAAGAAGGTAAGGTATTTCTAGAAGCATCTCCCCATGACTGAGAAGTGTGCAACTCCTTCCATTTTTGGTAATAACTCCCCAAGTTCCCCAGGAAGGTTCAGTTTCCCTGAGCGATTGTCGGTCTATGTCGTAAAAATACAGCACAAGCGGATCTAACGCGACAATTGTCAACTTCTAAATAGTTGGGGTTCAAGTCTTTAGTTCCCTGTCAACGTGCCCAATGATGATCTTCATGCATATGAAAATGAGAACTGAGAAAAAATGATCAGAGAAGAGGCAAGAGGCTGTCTGTCGTATTTCCGCGGGAGTACGTGGGAAGAGGAAGGCTTGGGGTGGATGCGGGAATCAAAAAGAAATTGGAGCCACTCTGAGCGCTTGCGTTTACAGGGTCCCTGCGGCCACCATCCATTGCGACTCCACCACATATTTCCCTTACGCACATTACATTCAGTGGTGCCTGACAATCTGCGACGTAATTTGTGAATTGCGCTTACCCTGGCGATCCATGTACTTGGAAAACACGCTCATCTGCGAATGTCGCACATAGCAGAATAATGACGCAGGTAGCCACTACTTTAAAACCACGCGATTTCTCGGTGTTTTGAAACTCACTCAACAGCACACAAACACTTCTACACTTCTCTCATCATGTCTAACTTGAACGTTTATGCTGTGGGTGCATCCCGCAACACTGGCTACTTCGCTTGTGTCCGTCTGCTGGGTGCGTCTTTTTTGTCCATTCAGTTATTTACGTGTTGTCTAACGGCGCAATGTAGAGGCGGGAGCTACAGTGACATTTCTCCTTCGCAATCCATCGTCGATGGACGCAAACACAACAATTCAAAAATTTGTCTCAGCAGGGAAGGCTTTCCTCATTAAAGGCGATGCTCTCAGTGAAGATGATTGCCGACGCGGATGGGAATCCACCTTAGAAAGGGGTCATATTGATTTTTTATTCTTTTGTGTTGGTATGTGATTACCCCTCGAATGGTGGCTGGCGATTTTCCTGACTTACGTTTCCTTTCAGGTGGCACACCCGAATTCCACCTCACCAAAGGAATGATATTCCACCCTGAGAACCTCGTGACACAGTCTTTCCTCAACGTCCTCGCATCTCGTCCTACGTCCTGCACCGATGCCAAATTCATCTGTGTCTCATCGACTGGCCTCACCAAGACCTCTCATAACTCGCTTCCCCTTCTGCTCAAGCCTGTCTACAGCTGGCTCCTTGCCGCTCCCCATCGCGACAAGGTTGGGATGGAACGAGCTATTGCTCATTTCACTGCTCGACCCTGGGATGCAGAGAAAGATGGAGAACCTGGAGATGACATCATGGGTGCTGGATGGAAGGAACGACAAGGGATGCCGGTCCCTGGATGTTTGCAAGACATTGTTGTCGTTCGACCTGCATTCTTGACGGACGGTGACTGTAAGTAGTTGCTTCCCGCCCTCTCTGCCTAAATCCAGCCAGTCTTACCCTCTCCCGCAGGCAAAGCTGACAATCCCAAGAAATCGAAGGCTCCTTACCGAGCCAGCACCGACGAACTTGGAGGCTATGTTGTGTCGAGACAGGACGTTGCGCACTTCATTGCCACAGTCATACTCCAAGACTATCCAAAGTGGCGAGGCAAGATTGTGAATGTTGGTTATTAGCTTGGATGGTGTCTCTCTCAAGTACCTTATTTCGTCTTTCCTTGACCTAAATATCTTATGCATTTGTCTTCAAAATCACGTATTTGTAGTAATCATAGCCTCTATTCGATATTCAAAACACCAGACATAGCCAATAACCACCTGTCGTTGGCTATGTGATCATGCCTTCTGAAAATTTGCGTTTAGGCAGCCTCCTCTAGAACGGTGTAACACACGCTCACATTGGCCGAAGCCAACTAGCCGTCAACATCCGACAACAACTCATTCACGTTTATAATGTCGTCGCCGATATTGTCATCGTTCCAAGTCAGGGTCAAGTTTACGATGGCAAGATGTCGACTGGCGACCAGCTTACGATCGTCCAGCAAACAGGTCATTTTTCCAAAGCACCAAGTGTATGTATATTCCAAAAAAAATCTGATACATGTTAAAGTGTACGAGAGAATATTTGACAGGCTACAAGCAAAGATTCTTGCTACCCAACTCTACAAAACGAGTCAATGCCCAGGTAGGAGGATGTTGAATGAAATGAACGTACAAGGTATAGTAATATCTGCACGGAGAAGCGGAGTCATCCATGCTCTCTCAGCCAACTCCAACATGCTGCCAATAGGAGTCTGTGTGCTACCCGGACTGAAGAGACCTGTCGTTTTAGCAATTTTCAAGAGTACTGGTACAGGACGACCGGGAGGAATGTGATAGATTTCCGTGTCTTCTCCGAGAACGACGTATCCTCTCATCCGAGTCAAGCGCCTTTGTCCACCGCAAGTCGACAGGTAGCGAGTGATCCGCTCTCGAGCGATCTGCAGCATGGTTTCATTTTCGAATTCCTCCTTGTAGTGGTTTAGAACAGCAACTACAGTGTCACCTGAAATCGAGCCGGAATCAAGGGCTTTGGCGATGACGAGATCGGGAGGGTCGATATATTGAGCAGCACCTGCATCGATCTCAGTACAATACTATACGATGACCAAGACCAAGTACATACCAGCCACGCCTGGGATGCCTTGGGGAGCTGAAGGGTCAGTTGAGGCTCCTGGATTAGGCGGCTCGGCCTTCAGCATGATGAAGTTGCGGTTAGCAGGAAAAGTAAAGCTTGCGAGGGTAGAAATAGCATCCGCGAGTTCGAATCCGTCTTGGATATGCTGTGAGCTCGGGTCGATTTGAAGTATATTGGCAAGGTGAGTGCATAACCACTCGGGAGGCGGCTGAGGGCTGTTGGCCATGAGAGCTTGAAGAGACCGCGAAGCTAGGAACATATCGATCCATGAGTAGAGTCTATATAGTCCCTCGTTGGATCGAGATCCAGTTCGGGTCCCAAACACTGGAATTCGCGACTCCCATTTGCGCCTCATTACCCGCTCTCTCTCCGGGGATCCATTGGGATAAGACTGAAAAGACGTGGAAAGCGGAGGTCAGATAAATATGTTTTGAATGTAGGAAGCAACTTTGAAGCATTTAGAAGGACGAGTTACATTGAGACCCAGTGTCAGTGAGGTGAGAGGACCAACAGCCCAAGCTAAGGCACAGGAAGACAAAATACGGTTTCATCTTTGTTGCTCACCCTGGGAAAAGGATGGACCAGATAATTGCGGGAAGACCGAGGAGCAAGCTATGAGACACAAGGGATTCCGCTTAGCGTTTCCAAGCGGAACGTTGTCGATATTGAAGCATGACTCGAGTGCTAAACAAGGCTCAATGCCTTCTGCTTCCGAATCAAGTCCCTTTGTTCTACCACCACCACCCGCGAACACAAAATCAAATGCGTGCACGTTTCGATTGCCTGCGTATTGTCTTAATTGTTTCTCATAAAATGAATTTTGTAGGATCCGCACGTTACGGGAGGGTACCGATTCTCAGAGGCCCAGCTTCTGGAATGGGCTGCCCGAATTTACCCTGTCTTTCGCGATCTCCCTCCTGGTCAGAGGAGCGCTTCCCAAAAAATGCATCTTGCGTTTCTAATTGTCTCGAAACACTGCGTGAAGAAATATCACTTCGACATCAATATCATTCCCCCTGCTAAGGAGGAGGATGGAATGGACATGTATGATTTCCTCTTCACAATCAAGAGTCGCCTACCCTATCCATTCGAGACTCCTTGGAACATCGAGCGATCCTTTGAAGAAAATGAAAGGGACAAGGAGTTGCGAAAAGCGCTTGAGGTTGAGGAAAGTGTGGAAGGTCTCTAGTGGACGACAACTCTGTGGAGTTGAGGGTGTATTCTGTTGAGGCTGCTTGAAAAATATCCATCTTAAGACCTAATTCTCCAACCCAATCATGCTTATTTTTTGTAGCTCACCTCAGCCAAATCTATTGACAATTTAATGAGCGATTCTCGCCACTTTTGAAAGGCTCTCTCTGACCCCTATTCACCCTTCACCAGCGAACACCTTGGCGAAAGGGACTAATATCAGGAAGGCAAGGACATGAGATATAAGCCATCATTCTCTTCGCCATTCCTGGCGACATACAGCTACAAACGATTCTCATTAGGTAGATTCAGCGCAAGAGCATATCTAACCTTACATGTTCAGGATGATACACCAAGGTCGCAGCACTCTCACTGAAAGGCGACACAATCTTTTATAATCAACACGACCCGTTCCATAAGATTGCCAAACATACGCTATATTCTTGGAGAAGCCGAACGCCGTCGCTAGGTCGAGCCTGACGTCAACAAACCACAAAAACTTGTTGTACATGAACTTGGACCATTATGATAACCGTAAAACCCGAAAAGAATAACCGGAAAGCGAGCCAAGCACCGCCTAAGATCAATCAGAACCTTTTGGTGGAAGGAGGACAACGCTCCGGTCCAGAGATGTTTTTATGTTGTCACCGTCTACTGTTGTATCTGTCGCAGTATCACGGTGAAAGTGGACAGAACTAATTTGATGAGGAGTTGGGAACGAGTTCGTCTGGAAAAGTATATCCCGTTAATACAAGACAAATGGGGGGGAGGGGGACATTTGTCGACTTACTCCAGCTTGTCCTGCTGCAGACGTTCCATATATCATTCTTGATAGTTCTTTGCGAATAATCAATGTGTACAAGAAGGACTTGCGTGAAGCTTTTAGTGAGGTGAACACAATGATGATCCCAGCTTACATTTGAATAAATCCTCCCTAATGGCAAGCCGAATATCATGTAGAGATAGGTATCGGTCCAGAGGATGAAACTCAGAAGGCTTGCGAAAGCAAAGACTGAAGGGAAAAGACCAGATTGGACTGCTGCCCTGATGCATCGATGGATAATGGTATTTGTTTCTGCCATACCAGTCTTGCTTCGCCAAAGTGCTCTGCTGAGAGTAACTAGGTAGTGTTAGAATATGCATACGGGGTTGAAGGATGAGTATCGCTCACCAGTAATGATAATATCTGCACCGGCATCTATGGCAAGCCAAGCGGTCACCAAAGGAATCAGTGGACCAAATTCAGTGACGCTAAAAAATTAATGAGTCCGAGAAAGTTCTGTAAGGTAGTAGACTTGCTCGACGAGAAGGGCAGACTTCGTAGACGTAATCACACCGGTCAACCACGCCCCAGCAACTAGGACCATGAGGAAACCACAGAGCCAAACCTGTTTTGTAAGACCCCGAAGCCTGAGAATTAAATGTTAAGGATTGAATCCATACAAGTGCTGGTTATGTGAATACATACCTGTGTATAAAAAAGCCTTGGACAATCACGGCAGAGAAGGTGAGGGACATGCCGCAAAAAGGCCAAAACCAGAAAACGTCTGTCATGGCTTGAATGACGGCGAAAACAGCTGACAATTCAAGGACAGACTAGTTAAGACGCTCGGGTTTGCGTAATTTTCGACCCTAAATCGATAGATAAGCATGCCGCAGGTGAAACTCTACTTTGAAGCCCCGCTTACCCAAGGTGCCAAAGGCCGTAAAGTTCAATGATTGTTTGAGACGTATCGATGGCGAATAAAATTGCTACAAGGGCACGGCGTTGGAGTCTGAGGGGAACAATCTTTCGTCAGAAACAATTGCAGGCTTACCGAAGCCAAATTGGATCATCGAACCCTAGGGTTGCATAGGACACATATTGAAAGGATGCAAGCCTATATAAATAAACACTGCAATCGTTGTTATTCGATCTGTTATTCCCCGATTTGCAAGCTTACTTGAAAGAGCAACCAAGCAGTAGCGCTCCTGCAGACAGTGAGACCGGATGCAGCAAAGGGAAGACAAGGCTCGCTCACCAAGAGTTAAATCGAAAGCACCCATGATGGGGAAGAATGGTCTTGATCTTGACCCAACACATTCAACCTTTTATGTGAGTACGGCACCAACGCCTCCGTAATGCGGTGGATTGCGGCCTCCGAAGCACGTGACAAAACCATTAAAAATTCCCCGACGCTTCCTTCCAAAGCAACGGGAGGTTGGTCAACGTGTGAGATGAGACAGCAGGTGATTGGCAGCTAGCACAGTCTAAGAAACTGGCGGTAGCAAGAACATCTTCCATTCATATTACCTTAAAGAGTCAACGAAGGACACATCTGGATGCTGTGGAGGGTATAGGTGACAAACCGCAGAATATATCCAGAATTTTTTAGATGGTATGATCTACACAAAGTTGAGAGCAATTCTATAACATTCGGACATAGGAGTCGGGTTGGTGTGAGTCCCCGACTTTGCGGATATTGCCCGTCTGACAGGCACCTTAAAGTACTGTTTCTGCGACCCTTTCCACGAACTTGGTCTGGATCTTACAGAATCCCACAAGACCCCACAGGGACAGACAGATGTAAATGTTACCTAAATAAAATGCGTCGGAGAAAAGCATGTGAACCCTGAATCGTTGGTGTTGCCATGAGAACATTGGAGGCCAAGGCGAAGCTCAAGATCAATATTTGATGGGGATGGGAGCTGAAAATCCGCGACTTTGTAGAAGGCAGTGTCAGCCCCATAGTCTGGTGGGTATTGTATCATTAAGGCCTTAAAGACTATTATATAATACTATTGGATCAAGAGCTCGCAAACGGGGGTATTGTAATGGCCTTAACATCATCGGGTGCTATCGGTGATAGGAGTCAGGAATGATTTTGTGGGTACACACAGTTGACCGCCTCGTACGCCAGTGCCACTCCCCACTTTATAAACCCTCTCTTACTTAAAATGCTCCTTAAAAGGGAGAGAAAACGAACAAGTCAGGCAATTTAGAGGAAGCCAGACAATCAGGACCACGAGATCGAGGGATATGGCTGTAGTTTCCTCGATTTCAAGCCTATTGAATGATGTTCATGAGGAAGATGCTCGCATCTATAAGTGGGTCTTATGAGGAATCCACGTTCTGAAAAGCCTCTTCAAATACTTTTGAAATGCCCAAACACATGTGAATATTTTCAGTAGGTCGTTAAACGCATAAAGCCTCTGGCAATGAGGTTGGTTACTATCTTAATCGTACGGTTCAGTGTTCGATACGAATACCAAAGCATATGTATGCAACTAGCTTGAGAACAAAGCCATTCCTGAACTCACATTTCACACCGCTCTCATGACATCGCAACCTGTGTCTCCTCGGCATCTGCTCAGATTATATCCCTTTTGTGTATGATTCTACCAGCTGGCATTTGAGAGCTTTTCTGGGACTCATGGAGGGTGGATTTGGGTAGATGTACTAAAAGAGAGTGCAAAGGAAGCTGAGGAGTGTCAGCAGCAAGAGGTATGGTGCCAAGCCAACGTCAAACAGCAGGAAGAGCCCGGAGTGGAAGCATCTCAACACTGGGTGCAGGAAAGAGGCAACAGAGGACTCAGCGCCAAGTTGAATAAGATTTCCGTTAAGTATAACTTGAATGAGAAAATCCTGATTAAATTCGATTTTTTGATACAATGGCCTTAAGAAAGACTATTATGATAATAGCCTTCCTATTATAACACCCTTGGATGGTCAAAAGGTCTTCGCAATAGCCTATTGGGCTGACACTGGTAGAAGGCATATACTTAAACAATACTCAGCTAACACGGCAGGATGTTCGAATATACGGAGCTGGAAGATGGCAGGAGCTTGGCAGTCCCCAAAGCATTGATGAACTTGGAGGTTATATTGTTTCGAGCTGAGACGTCACGTATTTTATCTCAATGGTCGTACCATTTGACTATCCCAAGTAACAAGAAAAGATCGCGAATGTTGATTATTGGTTGGATAATGCCCCCTCCGGTCCAGTATCTTAGTTCGTCCTCTCTCGCATTAAATATCGTAAACATAGATAATCCAAACACCGGGGATAACATTGGCCCATTTCAGAGTTTCAGCAAGAGCCGATCCTTGGTTTACCCTTGCAATCGGCCAGAAACCTTTAGATTTTAGACCTATCATACACAACCTTTAGACAAGTGAGTACACTTCAAATGGCAAGTGAGGTTGAAACGCGCATGTCAGTGTTTAGTTGGTGCATGCAATTTTGCTCACCTCTCGACTAAGGTGGCCTCTTTTGTATACTCTAGCTCTTCTAGCTACTCAGTCACTGTAAACGGTATTGATAAACACAGTAGCCAGGAGTTTTCCGGCCGCATTCTAAGACGATTCTCAGAATGTTGGTCGGGCCAGCTGGGTTGACTCCTACAGGGTCCGCGACCCTCATTCCCGAGTGTCCAATTTTAAAAGATCCTGAGGGCTTCGAACATCTGGAGGGATGTTGAGCTACAGGTGCAAGTCTATGGAATTTATATAATTACTCCTGATAATATGATTGTAGAGAACGAGGCTTGGACGCGGAGACACAGAGCTATGCCATGAGCGTGCCAAGAGACCTAGGGAACTACAACAGGAACCGTGCTAATGACTACAAAGGACACACGTGACCACCATTGCACGACTGTTCTCTAGGAAAACTGGACGGAGCTAACAACTCGGTGTTAAGGGAAGGAATGTAACAAGGTGCTCGAGAGTTCAGCGTTGCACCAAGGCTTTACGGCCTGAGCAGTTTTAGGACATGATGACCTTAGAGCTTATCTCACAACTCCGGACGGGTCTCTCTGCGTCTTCGTCAAAAATGACACATAGTGGCACTGATTTGACGCAACAGCAGGAGGACTTCACAGTCAAATTGTAGCCACAGATTGGTTCCTCGCGACTGTGTCAACTTGCCGGTCCTTAGGGAGACTTCCGATGAACGTGCCACAAATTAATTTGAATGTGAACATGCGCAGGTCAGAACTTGTCTAGAATTATTAGAAGACCTGTAAAGATACGCCCTAAAGTAAGCTGAGACATACGGTGTTACAAGAATTCCAGCAGAGGGGACCTCAACAGTCCCGAAGGAGCGTTCTCAATTTACCCTGCTAGAAGACAAGTATAGTCAATGCATTAGATCAATGTCTCTATTCTCGATCTTGTGGCCTCCCGATACACCTTAAAAGTATACCCCTAAGCCGTCTTTTGGCCATAAACTATCGCAAAGCGAATTCCAGGCCTCAAGGCACAATTACAGGAGATCAATTCTGTTTACCTCGGTATGCGTTACCCTGGGAGAAATGCTGCCCCAATCAAAACCATAATGAAATCCTCTATACAATATCAATGATGGTATTTATTCACGTTCTTCCTCTCATTTGGCCACCTCGTAATATTTTCTTGGGATTCTATCTGGGCTTCCCCGTAGATTTGAAGCTAGCAAATTTTCTTTGATTTGACATTATAATCAATAATCTCTATTCGCTCCACATCGTACGTCCAATGCTTGCGACACTGTTTGATATCCACGATTCATCAGCCACAAAGTGTCTGAGAAGCACCTTTCAAGCAGCCTCCTCTGGAGCAGTATACCACAAGTTCGCACTAGCCAGAACCAATTGGCCCTTCGACCTTGGACGAGAATTCGTTCACATTGAAGAACAAACGCTTCATCACATCGCTCCAGTCGTGGGGAAGTCAGCGGGAGCCTTGATGGATCCAATCCCAGAGGTCTGCTCATAGATGACGGGAATGTAACTGTCATCGAATGTGTTAGACTAATATCATTAGATACAAACAGAACAGAACATACCGATGAGCAGACGAGATAGCAGGAGGGTTAGGTCCATGGTAGGGAGTGAGCGGCCCAGCCGTGCTGATCAGAGTCAAGTCCTCTTGGACGACAAAATCCGTCTGGGCGAAGTGGATAACTTGAGAAACAGTAGGCTCCTCAGGCTTGGGAGCATCTGGGTCGACGAGGAAGATCGTAAACGCTTTGCCTTTCAACTCTTCAGCTGTGGCTCCGCTGATCGACCATTTCGGTTCGCTGGCCGTGTCTACGATACGGTGAGGGGAGAACGCGTAGAGAAGTTGATGAAACTGACTGCTCTTCTTGATAGTAGCTCCAGTGTCAAGGGTAGTCCCATCAGAGAATGTAACCTGCAGGAAGCAGTTACCAGGTTAGCACACTTCAGCACAATGAGGTGGAAGGAACTGACCTTGAAAGAGAACTTGGGTTCAAATTCTGGGAGAATACCAGGGATTACGTTGGCAGTCTTCAGAGTCTGAGTAAGAGTAGACCTTTTTGTCAAGGTCAGCATAAGTGAGGACTCCCAATGAAAATCAGAATGAAACTTGCATGTTGGTATTTAGTGCAGGCGATGTGGTTCTTGTTTCTGAGGTTTGTTTGCATATGGCTACCACCTTTTATACCTGGTTCATGGTCTGGCCATCCTATGCTCGAGTACGGTTGGTGTTGTTGCTGACCAATATTGATGACGCTGATTTGCTGGGGCGGTTTGCCAACCGCCGGCAGGTTTCCGCGTCTCATCAGACATAGAGAGTCGGATTCGCACGAGTGAATGGCATCACGAAAGCCCTTCTGACTGGTTAGAAGTGCTCAAGTTATCGAGGTGCATTTCCGGGTATTGTCAAACGACGAAGTTTGGCACAACCATTTAAGTGCCTTCCCAGTTTCATGGAATACCAACGGTGGATCAAATGAAACAGAACTCATGTATATTGACACGTTTAAAAAGCGAGTGATGACAATAGTTCTCCAAGAACTACGGAAATAATGGGCCACAACGTATACTGAGACGGCCTACCAGCGACAAATGTTTCTGGGCAAGTTAGTCTTGTGGATTTTCTCATAGTTCAAAAGTGTAGGCCCTCAAGACTCGAGTTTGTTTCTTTCACTAAGCGCGGATAAGTGCAGTAGCGTCGAGGATGGAGATGAGCGCGCACGACGTGATCATGAGGCTTGTTGATCACGGCGGAAGACACTTGCTTCGTCTCTTCCTTCAGCATATTGTCAATGACGATCGCTTGCGCACTTCGGGACTTCACTATTGATTACCATGCAGTTATGTACAAAATACATCAAGAACTACTCACGATACAGGCGTATGAGATACAGTAACATATGAGGTTTCAGCGAGGTGACAGCTGCAATGTGAATGCCTTACATTGGTCCAGTTTCAACACATGTTCGGAGATTTAAATAAAAGTCAGCATACGCAAGGACAAACTAATCCATTGTCTCTTCCTTCTTTGTTATCTTGATCTCTAACAACTCAATTCTGCGAAATGTTAACATACATTATTGAGAGAAAAGCTGTCGTGAGGTATCCGTGTCCCCATGCAAAATTACCTCTAACCGGTTAGTCATTAGATTTCAGGCAGATGAAAACGAAGAAGTACTACTTCATGCAAACTTGCCAATTGACCTGGGGACGTCTGGAAGCCACAACGGGCAAATTGTCCAAGTATATCTCCAATTATAGCTTCCATGTAAACCGTTCTCCCCTTTCTGGGGCTGGAAACTGGAATTCACCAGTAACCGGTGTGGGTTCTTTCGGTTTACGACGAAAGTGGGGATATCCTTACCCTTGTTACGGCGCTGATTCCGGGTGACCATTACGTTCGATTAATTCTCGTCGGCCAACTATTAAAATGGTCGAATATCATCCATAGACACATAACGAGTATTTGTGGTAAGTGTAACCCATGTAGGAACATCTCAGGCCATGTTATTCATCCTCGTTTTATAGTCCAGGACACGCACGTTCTTCCAGAACGTCATCGAAATATTCAGAGCTCCTGAAGCTCACTGAATTCCCACTATGCCATATGCCCTTCAGCAGCCTCAAAAAATTTCGACTTGATGCCATTTATGACATATGCTCCCACTGGCTGCCGAGCGTTCGTGGCTAGTTTACCTCAGCTCTTCTCGCTTATAGTCACCATTAGTACGCTATTGCGTTTTATACTGTCACACTATGGATGTATCCAATTCTATGATGTTTATACACACTCATATGAGGAATAAACTGATAGCCGAGAGAGCTTTGAAAGCGGGCCCGCCGTAGGGATATTGACGGTCGAGTATAAGGTCTCCAGACGTCGACCTAAAAGTCATTCCAGCAATGCGGCTTCCAGACCTAACTCCTTCCATGTTGAAAGGCGTGGATTGCCGTCAATGTTCCACGTTTCAGTTCCTTCCTCAACAGTTTAGGTATTATTGGAGCAGGGAATTACAAATTCAATTATGTGTACTTCTTTATTGGCCAAACGGGGCAAAAAATATCCACGTAGTTATGTAAACAGTAAAAATCAACAGAGGAGGAAGGAGAAAAAACAAGGACATCAAAGCAAAATGTCCCTTCCGCTTCACAACTCCATATCATCAATGGATCCCTCGAAACCGGCCACATCTACATTCCATTTCCATCTCCTCTCCAAGAACCCATTCAAAGTGTCGTCAAGCATGATTTCGTTCCGCTTGACACGTACACTGTCTTGTCGGTCACCTTTTGCTTGAGCTCGTTGATGGTTTCGGGGTCGATGGGTTTCTCAATGAGTTCAGAGAGTTCTTCAACAGCGCGTTCAAGGTCACTGAAAAAAGAAGGGGTTAAATATTAAACCTATGTGTGGGACAAGAAAAACGCAGATAAACGCACCGTTGGTTATCCTCGAACAACTCCTTCTCATTGCTCTTCTCCAAATAGTACGCCATCGCGTAAGTCCATTTCAGCGTCGCACGGCATTTATCCACCTCCTCCAATGCCTTCTTCATAAACTGCACCTCAATCCAAGTCAAACTCGACGTGACCTGCATCTCTTCCATCTTCTTCTCCGTCTTGGCAAACAATGTCAGCGCGAGCTTGGCTGACTGTTCGTGGTTGGCCCAGCGATTGTAGTAGTGAAGGTAACGTTCGAGAGAAGCCCGAGATTTGGATTGAGAGTCACGAGCTTCAACTCCGGATTTCTCATCGAAGCGATTGCAGGTATACCAAGCAGTACCATGCTCGGACCAAGGTCCCATACAGACCCAGCAGAACTCATACTTGCATTTCTTGCAGGTCATGTGACTGAGAAGGGATGAAATGAGCGCAGAAATATAAGCGTGAAAAAGATGTACATACTTGCATCCTCCGTTCTTCTCAATGGTGCTTTGACACTGGCTGCATTCTTTCGTGTTGCTTTTAATCCAGTTCGCTGTCTCGCTGTCGTCCGCGCACTTCTTCAGCCACATCTTCGCGATGGCACATACGACAGGTCGATGGTCCGCGTCCACATTACATCCAAAGCAAAATCTATGCTCCCGTTCCGAAACGCTGAGGCCAGGTCCTGTTGTGACCTGCGGATCCTTCTCCTTGCCATCATCTTCTGGCGGAACTCCACGAGCTCCGCACGAAACAGTAGGGATGACTTTTGCCAGGATACGTTTGTTCGCAGCTCCGGGGCATGAAACGGTGTTTGTGCATGATGGGTAAGGACAGAATTTGAGTTGAGGATTAGCCCCCACGAAATGGCGAAGGATCAGTCCTTGATACCGTTTGAGAGTTTTTTGGCTCGTCTTTGAGAACCCCACGAACGAACGTATCTGACGCGAGGAGACCGCAGCCCTCAGCCATACAGGGGATAATGAGCTCGCTTTCATCCTTGATCTTGGATCTCAGATGATTCTGCCAACAGTCTGTGCAGTAGAGGTGTTCACAAGCGAGGCTAGACGTTAAAACGCCTGGTGTAATCGTCAAAGCAGACTGGGCATGTAAAAGGACCATCTGCGGGCTTGACGGGCTTGCTGATGTTGGAAAGGACGGGTGGAGGGCGAGGGGGGTTTGGAGGACGATCCGGTTAAAAAGCGACGGGAGATCGTGGTGGACGCTTCGTAGAGGATTGTGCTCGTCCTGACGGCGATGAAGCTGAGGCAGAGGATGGTCAGGGAGCTGGACACCTGCCGCTACCATGACGCGCGAGGGATCATCCATATATTTCTCAATTAACCGTTCCTTGTTCCATGACATATGTCGGAGGAGAAGGGAAGCAGTTTGAAGTCTTGGTAAAATGATAGTTATGTAAGTCTAGCATTAATAGAAGAAAGTAACGAAAACCCACATCGAGACCCAAGATGCCAGTGATGTGGTCTATGTCTTTAGCCATGAGGGATTCAATGGCAGCTTGACTGAGATTCGTAATCCAAATCGTATCGCTTCTTGTGGGACTTTCCGGAGTCGAGAACCATCGACATCTCCATCTCTTCCTCGGTGGACACTGCGGCACGCGGACCTGAGCGATAGCTCTCACCGTGACAAAAGATAGCGACTCACTATCCTCAGCATCCTCGTTATCCATCCCATCGTTGTCAGAATCATTGAAATAGTCTTCGTCACTGTCGTAGTCGGCCCATGGTTAATGCTCGTGGTGGTATGAAGGTAAGTTGCGGTGTATATGACTCAGCAAGCTCGAAAAACGTTGGGGGCAGTGAGCGCGCGGGACAGGCGATATATACGCTAAGGAATGAGCCCGACTGAGTCAACGCGCCCGAAGATATGGTGGACGGGACCAAGGCGAATGACATCATCCCTGGTTAGCACCAAACTTCCAC
Source organism: Flagelloscypha sp. PMI_526 (assembly GCA_021399455.1). Classification (NCBI taxonomy): domain Eukaryota; kingdom Fungi; phylum Basidiomycota; class Agaricomycetes; order Agaricales; family Niaceae; genus Flagelloscypha; species Flagelloscypha sp. PMI_526. The sequence goes on from JAJTUO010000060.1 coordinate 206,541, forward strand.
TACGACTCGGCTTGGACTCTCCTTGACTCTTTATAGAAGCTTACTGCTTACTCACAGTCGGAGATCCCAAATTTACTAAGACGCGAATTTCTATGACTGTCTTGCCACAACTCCTCCAATGTCCAAGATTCATCTGAAGTCGCGTGCGAGTCAATCGCCGAGTCCTTTGAATTAAACCATGTTCCGGTACTTGTTATTCGTGAGTTACTGGTCCCTCAGAACTTATGTCATTATTTGAGCTTTGTTTCTGCTCTATGCGTATGCCGAGTCCTTGACCTGCGCTCCTTTTGCTACCCTTGCCTACAAATCCCTGTCGACTTTCTATTGGCTTATTCAATTGAAGAAGCAGAATAGTACCAAAGAATTCATCCCCTTATGGCTATGTACAGCCCTAAGCTAACGTGGAAACGTTTGAATATAGAACACCACTTCCCAAACACCTTACAAACCGCTCGACCCATGGACATTTCAGGATTGGCTCGCCCACTAGACCAAAACCAACGATCATGAGCATCTCAGCTCTTTTCCGTGCCGGAAAATATCGAACCTCTCAAGTTCCTCTCAGCTCGTTCACGCACCTCAAGCTCATCGTCCGGCACCTCTCTCGCATCGACT